>LPNX010994499.1:0-75461 GCA_001517045.1 Pseudotsuga menziesii
GATGATGATGATGATGATGATGAAGGTGATGATGATGATGAGGATGATGATGATGATGTTCATGATGTTGATGGTGATGATGACGATGAGGATGATGATGATGATGAAGGTGATGATGATGATGATGATGATGATGATGATGATGATGTTCATGATGTTGATGGTGATGATGATGATGAGGATGATGATGATGTTCATGATGTTGATGATGAGGATGATGATGAGGATGATGATGATGATGTTGATGGTGATGATGATGAGGATGATGATGATGATGTTCACGATGTTGATGGTGATGATGAATGATGATGAATGATGGTGATGATGATGATGAAGGTGATGATGATGATGAGGATGATGATGATGATGTTCATGATGTTGATGGTGATGATGATGATGACGTGATGATGATGTTCATGATGTTGATGGTGAGGATGATGATGAGGATGATGATGATGATGAATGATGATGATGTTCATGATGTTGATGGTGAGGATGATGATGAGGATGATGATGATGATGTTCATGATGTTCATGATGTTCATGATGAGGATGATGATGAGGATGATGATGATGATGTTCATGATGTTCATGATGTTCATGATGAGGATGATGATGAGGATGATGATGATGATGTTCATGATGTTCATGATGTTCATGATGAGGATGATGATGAGGATGATGATGATGATGTTCATTATGTTGATGGTGATGATGATTATGAGGATGATGATGATGAATGATGATGATGTTCATGATGTTGACGGTGATGATGATGAGGATGTTGATGATGATGATGATGATGATGATGATGATGATGTTCATGATGATGATGAGGATGATGATGAGGATGATGATGATGATGTTCATGATGTTGATGGTGATGATGATGATGATGATGATGGCAATGATGGAAATGGTGATGACAATGATGATGATGATGGTGATGATGAAGGTGATGATGAAGGTGATGATGGTGATGATGATGTTGATGATGTTGATGGTGATGATGATGATGATGATGAGGATGATGATGATGATGTTCATGATGTTGATGGTGATGATTATGATAAGGATGATGAAGGTGATGATGATGATGACAATGACGATGATGGTGATAAAGTTGATGATGATGATGTTCATGATGTTGATGTTGATGATGAAGATGAAGATGATGATGATGATGATGATGAAGATGAACATGATGATGATGATGATGATGATGATGAAGATGAACATGATGAAGATGATAATGATGATCATGGCGATGTTGATGATGATGATGATGGTGATGATGATGTTGATGATGAGGAAGGTGATGATGATGAGGATGATGATGATGATGATGATGACAACGATGGTGATGATGATGATGCTCATGATGATGATGACGACGATGGTGATGATGATGTTCATGATGTTAATGGTGATGATGATGATCATGTTGATGATGATGATGATGATGATGATGATGGTGATGATGAAGGTGATGATGACGATGAGGATGATGATAATGATGATGAGGATGAGGATGATGATAATGATGATGAGGATGAGGATGATGATGATGATGATGGCGATGGTGATGATGATGATCATGTTGATGATGATGATGATGATAACGATGATGATGAGGAGGAAGGTGATAATGATGATGATGATGATAATGATGAAGTTGATGATGATGACGATGGTGATGATGATGAAGATGAAGATGAAGATGATGATGAAGATGATGAAGATGATGATGATTAACATGGCGATGTTGATGATGATGATAGATGATCAATGATCATGGTGATGATGATGATGATGATGATGAAGATGAATATGAAGATAATGAAGATGATGATGATGTTGATGATGATGTTGATGATGATGATGATGATGATGATGATGACAATGGTGATGAGGAAGGTGATGATGATGATGATGATGTTGATGACGACAATGGTGATGATGAGGATGATGTTGATGACGACGATGGTGATGATGATGTTCATGATGTTGATGGTGATGATGATGATCATGTTGATGATGATGATGATGATCAAGTTGAATATGATGAAGATGAAGTTGAAGATGATGAAGATGAAGATGATGATGAACGCTATTTTTGGTTTTACAAAACATGCACGTGATTTGTCTCCACATAATGCGCACACATTTTGTTTCTATACAACGCGCACGCGTTTTGTGTAGTTAAATCGCACTTGCGTATTGTTTAAATTCAAAAATTTATTCCCTCCAAATGATAAGGCCGAGCCTCCACCCATGCTTTCATGGAATTCCTATGTGTCTGCTTTGTACTTTGCTTCGGATTCAACATGCCTGTGCCTTGGAGTATGATCAACCATGGCTAATCCAACATTATATCCAAATTTTCAATATGCTCATGTTTAGCGGTTCGTCTGATTATGCTGCACACCTCCATTTTTAATGAGATTTTAGAAATAGATATGGTTTTTTTTGCAGATTCTAAATATGTAAATTTTAACAAGAATACATAATTTTTTCTATTTTTTTCTTATTTATCTTCTGTCATCACTCCTCAACTCAAAAAACGCACTGGTAGTGTTTCGTCCATATCTCTTTCATTTCTCAACCATTTAAAAAAAAATTGTATGGTGCACTAAAGAACACCAATCTCTACATGTTATAAAAAACCCATTTCTAAATAATTGCATTAAGACATTCAAACGCTGCACCCACAAATGATGTACCATTTTCGAGGTTTGACCTCTTAGATAATTAAAAAAAAATTAAAAAAATTATTTTTATTATTGGAAAAATAGTCGTGCACTAGTCCTATATGTTCTCTATATGTATACCGGTTTTCGTAAGTTTATTCCATCATTTAGACACTCAGACGCTGCACCCACAAAAACATATACCTTATAATTTGTCACTGCCCATTAAAATTTATCTAACTTTAGATAGTTAACAACATTTTCAATAGAAAAAAATATATATTTGGAAAGGTCATTCAATTTCCTACATTTCTTGTTTTTTACTGATCGCAAGATTCATTGTGTAAGTGTCTCAAAATATCCATGCAAGTTGATGGATGTCTGTTTTTTCAGTTTTGTATTGCATCTAAAGCGCCAAAAGAGACCCTCAACTTCTTGCACACACCCTTTACTTGATTAATGAAATGTGTGCTAAAGACAAACTTTTCAAGAACCCTATAGAGGAAAGATTGCTTGACTCTATCAAAAGTGATAGTCATATCAACTTTGATTATCATACCTTTCTCATTTCAAGCCTTGCTAGAGTGGTTTGCTTCTTGAACTAGAATTACATTGTCGAGGATGTGACGCCCTTTGATGAAGCCCCCTTGATTATGAGAGACGAGCTTGTGGAGAAGGGGTTTTAACCAATTTTCCAATAGCTTGGAGAAAATTTTATAAGAGGCATTACACAAGGAAATCGGTCTAAAATGATTAAGAGTGTTGTTATTATTTTCTTTAGGGATTAAGGCCAGGAAAGTTGAGTTTGTGCCTCCCCCAATTCTATATTTTTGTTGGTAGTTTCTTATCATTTGTAATATGTCCTTATTTAATATAGTCCATCATGCTCTATAGAAATAGATAGTGAACCCATCTGTCCCACAGGAGCCTTGTCTAGATCCATTCCCCAAATTACATTTATAATTTCATTTTCAGAGTAAGGTTTGAAAAGGTCATATTTCTCTGAGGGAAGGACCAGAGGAGGGATGGTTTTCATAAAGTCCATAGTTTTTTCCTCATCTTCCTCTCCATCCTCTAGGAAGAGTTTCTTAAAATGATTGTGGGAAGCCTATTTTAGTTGGTCTTGTCCCTTTTCTATCTGGCCACTTTCCAAGCACAATTTCTCAATATGGTTAAAAGGTTGTTGAGCCTTTTCCTGTTTATAAAAGAAGTTGTGTTCCTACCCCCAGAGTTTATCCAGTTTCTACGGGACATTAGCCTTCAGTATTCTTCTTCCTTCCAAAATGCTTGGAAGGAATTTGATTGAATATTTACTTCATTTTCGAGATCGAAGGCGACCGCTAGCTTGGAGTCCATAGCTAGCTGTGTTGAAAGAAGGTTAGAAACTGCTTCCTTCCAATCTAGCAAGGGAGAGTGATGATAGGATTTGGTCCAATCCTTTAAGGAAACCTTAGTAATCTTTAGTTTTTGTTCCCACACAAACCTAGGGGATCTAGTCACGGTTGTACCCCAGGATTTTTCAACTGTCTTGGTGAACCCTGGATTAGAAAGCCATAGAGGGCTGAACCTAAAAGGGATTAGACCTAGATTTTCAACATTCTAGATGGAAAGGAATATTGGTTTGTGATCAGAGGCTAGATTGTCCAATATTGGGAGTGCAGAAACTTCCCCTCTAGAAGAAGGGAGCTTTGAACTAAGAACTACTCTAGGTGGGCATCTATATGGTTTAGCCCTACCCTTTTATTTGTCCAAGTATATCTACCACTTTTGGGTTTGATATTCATGAGATCCCAATGCAAAACAAGTTCTTCAAGTTGGGTCCTGAATCAATCCCTCCCAAAGAAACCCCCTTTCTTTTCATCTAGACTGAAAACCAAGTTTAAATCCCCAGTTGTAATAATGTTTGGGGGGGCATAAATTTTCAAAAAGTATGTTAAGGTGTTCCATAAGTATTTCTTTTCCATGTAATGGACTTTCACATAAATATTAAAGAGAGAAATATTGAACTTGGATTGAAGATGCAAAAGTTCCGTGAGGATCCAATGTTGAGTGGCGAAAGAATTAAGTAGTGTGAAATCATTTTTATTCCAAAGAGTGGCTAAACCTCATGAGTCTCCTCTAGCACTAACAGTTGATCTTTCTTGCATGTTCCAAAACATATTTCTTAGAGAAAGGAGGTATTCTTTATCTAGTTTGGTCTTTTGGAGCAAAAAGATGTCTGAGGGTTCCATTTTTAACAAATCTTTGACAGTTTTTTCCTTGTTTAGACTTCCAAGTCCTTTGCAGTTCCAAGAGATCAGCTTCATTATTTACTTTGAGTGTGGATGGAAGAGCCCCCCTATTACTACGAGTCCTGGGATTCTTATTGAAAGAACCTTCCATAGTGACTTGATTTCCTTGCATTTTTTTGTCTTTTTGGATCTTCTTCTCGTAATTCCTTATTGGATTTTTTCCCTTGACGCTTAGAATATTTTTCAAATGGATCCTCCTCATAAGTTGAAACTGCCTCGTGGATCCACCTCTTGGACATTTCTGCATAAGAATGGGAAAAGGCTTGGCTTCTGGTAGGGGTAAAGGAGGGTGTGGGGGAGGAGGGGGATGGTATTACTAGTGGAATTTATGATTCTTTTTCCTTTGGCTCCTTGATTATTTCTCCCTCTTCCTATTGTTCCTATACTTCAACCCCGACTTGAGGGTCTTTTTTAATGTCCAAGGTGGGGAAAGGGTTTGAGGGATCTTTCGAGTTTGATTGCTGGATATTTTTTAGGGCTGATGGGGAATATGGGACTCTAGGGCTGGAGGGGTTGGAAGGTCCTGTTGCTTGTTAACATCCTTTCCTTTTGGATATGGGATTTTTATTCCCTCATGAGGTCTTTTGAATTGTCTTCCATTGATCTGATTTACTTATCTCAACTAACTCCTCCCCTTTCTTCTTTCAATAACTAGAAAAGTGTCCATATTCATGACAGTATCTGCATTTGAAAGGACGTTGTTCATAAACAAGTTCTTGAACATGAGACCAATCTTCTACTTTGAGATTGATCCCCTCCAGAAGAGCGACTTACAGATCCAAGCATAAGAGTACTCAACATGTTTTTCGATTATATCTATGAACTTGTTCAGAGTATTCCCAATGGCCTCCAAAGACTCCTGGTTCTAGCAGTGGAGAGAAGGCGCGAAAGTCTTACCCAAACTAGAACTACTGAAGGGACATCTTGAGCTGGATCGAATTTGGGGGACCATTTGTTAAGGTATAACCCTTGAGGCCCCATGAAGTAAGGCTCGTTTTTGAAAATGAGTTCCTTGTCTTCTTTACTTTAAAAAGCAAACACGAAAAAAAAACTTTTCCAACAAAGAAGTTGCTTACCTCCTCCTTGATCAAGGGTTTTCGATTTCTTTTGACCCATGCCTTGATCTCCCTTAGGGAAGGCCACAGGCTTGTGAACTGCCCGATCAGACCTTTCTCCGCAAGATTGAGGGTCGTCCTACAAGATCTGGCGTAGGGAAGGACCACTAAAGGAATTTTTGGGAATTTAAAAAAAAAAAGTTGCTTCCTTGAGGACATTTGCTTCTTTCCTTGGCCGTCCACGAGTTTTCTGAACCCTTATGTCTTCGGAGGAATAGGGGGCAACAAGGGACAATGTGACCCCCCTCCTTCAGCCATCGCGACGAGTCGTGAGCACGCGTGCAACCCTAAATATTCAGAGAGAAAAAATGATAATAAATCTTCGAATTGTTAGTACTTAGATATTCTTGATCCACATATATTAAATAGTTTTAAAAATATAATTGTTTTAATGTTAAATCATATATATATTTACATTACATTTTTATTATATACTAACCTTATTTTATTTATTTTTATGAATTTGTTATAAATTAATTATAAATAAAGTTTCCATGTATAACTATAAAAACCCACAACATCCGCATATATTCATATTATTTGAGATTTCAAAACTTCCACTTCATAATCATAATTTGAAATATTATTTATAATTACAATTAAATATAAATGTCAATAGGATTTTAAATTAAATATAAATGTCAATAGGATTTTAAACTTTCAGTAAAATAATATTTTAAGCTTCGGGGATTAGCTCGAATTGCATGTCAGGTTCATGAGTTACATTTTCAAATCTTACATATGAATTTCTATTTATTTCATTCTTTGCATACACTTATTTCATAAATCACATTTGTACATAATCACAAATTTAAATTTACTTATTATGTTTATATATATTTTATTTTGAGATTGATTTTATGAAAGTAGTTCAAAATTTAAAATAAATAATTGTAAAAAAAGAATATAAACAATAACCAATAGTTTATGACAAATAAATAGAAGAATGCTAGATAAAAAGAAAAATAATATAAAAAAAGAATTGATAGTTGATAAATAGATAACAAGAAGAATCTAGGCATAGATAACTCAAAGTTGAACCCGTTTAACTAGAAGAATATGAGGAATAAATTAATATTTCCAAAGTGTCTTCCATTCCATAACTATCTTTCAACCATTTGATCCCCATGGACCTGATCCAACCACAAACTATGTGGGTGTGCTAGTTAAATTACACATGGATTTCTTTTAATGAGTGCAATCCATTCTAGATAATGTAATTGTATTTTTAAATTTATATATTAAATTTTTTTCCATGCATATAATTATGTTTTTAGGTCTTTAGTTGTTATTTGACATTTTGAACTTTTTAGAATGAATCAACAAGATTAACCAAAATGTAACGAGTGTCTTACATAGATTCATTTCATGGTCTTGGTATTTTGTTATGCTTAAATGCATCTTGATTAAGATGTACAAATAAGCTTTAGTTAAGCAATATCAGTGTTTGTTTTTTTATATCAATTTTGTTTTTTAGTAAAAAGCATTTGTTTTATTTTTCAAATTAATTAGTTTTTATTTATGTTGTATCATAAATGGATAGTGTATCTTATTATACTTAAATGCATCTTCATGAAGATTTAAATAAAAAATCATTATTAGTTTTTTGTTTTTGTTTTTTTATTATTATTATTTTTGTTTTATGTTTTTTTATAAATACATTTTGATAAAAATTTAAATAAAAAAATTACTTTTTGTTTTTATATTTTTTCATATCAGTTTTATTTATTTATTATTAAATAGTATTTGGTTTATATTTATTTATTATTAAATAATATTTGGTTTATGTTTATATTAACTAGTTTTATAAAGATTTAAATAAAAAATTATTGTTAATTTTTTTGTTTTTTACTTTTTTATATTATTTTTTCTTTTATGTTTTTTGATATTAATTTTATTTATTTATTATTAATAATATTTATTTTAGATTTATATTAATTAATTTAATATTTATATTATATTATAAATAAATAACTATTATGTCATCAATCTTTATATTGCTATTTTACCCATAAATATGCTTAAGGAAAAGTAATACATGCAGCAATCTATCTAAGTTTATGCATGAAGCGACCTATCCGAGTTTATGCATTTGCATACACATATTTCATAAATTCTATTTTTTTATAGTATCCATGCATAATTACAAATCCACACACTAAGAGTTCTATTTTTATAAACTATATCTTCCCTAGCTATCTATCTGTCTTCCATGTAACTACTACCTAGCAATCCACTATAAATATTTCGTTGGGTTTCTCCGAACTGTCTTGCATGTAACTACTACCTAGCAATCCACTATAAATATTTCGTTGGGTTTCTCCGAATCAGCTCACTATAGTCTCTATTATAAAAACTTCGAAGAAAGGGAAAAGGGGCAACTTCAGCGCTGCAAAACAACCATTAATGGAAATGGCGGGTCACGGAGAGCGCTCAGATTTAATTGAGAGGTCGTGGAATGACTTGCCGGAAGAGATACAAGTGGAGATATTGGTTTTGCTGCCTATGGAAAGCGTTTATAGATTTCGTTGCGTCAGTAAAGAATCGAACGCCCTACTTTCGAACAAATTCATAAGTGATATATGGGCGAAGAGGCCTGCCAACAGGGAGCCATGGCTGCTTCTGTGCAATAGCTTCTCTGCAACTCCGTGCATGGCTTATTGCTTCTACACAAAGACTTGGAAGTCCTGCTTCTCCATATGCAAGGGACTAACAGGCTATCGCTACTTTCACCGTGGATCGGCGGCGGGCCTGTTGTTGCTACAAAAGCTACCCACAGGGGTAAACAATCCTTTAAGGCCTTCTCCTTCTGGCCATTCTCCTCTATACGTATACAATCCTTTCGGCCGAACGCACATCGAACTTCCACGCATGCGATTTATAAAGAACATCAATACCTCGAAACTTATTGTTGAAAGTGGCAGTGAAAACAGCTACAACGTGGTGGCAGTAGGCCATAGAGTGCTTCCCGAAGGTGAAGGTCGAGAATCAGCAGTCGAAATCTACGAATCCTGTACCAACTCCTGGCGAATCGAGCGACAGCTTCCAAACGAGTTGAGGGTGATGAATGAATCTGTTTTCTTGGACGGTACTTTCTATTGTTTGACGATAGAATATAACAGGCAGGGAATGTGGATTTTGGGGTTCAGCATTAATGCACCAGCCGGGACGCCTGTGTTCTTTGCACCATTGCCGGAACTAGCTTGCATTTCATGGGTGCCTAACTTGATCATCTGCGGGTCACGGATTCTGATCGTGGCAAGCACAGGCAGCCTGCAAGAAGATGTGATGAGGACTGCTACTATTTGGGAATTTGAAAGAGATGACAGCCGAGGCTCGTGTTTGTGGAAGGAGATATCAAAGATGCCTTTTATAGGGCCCTTTATTTGGTTCGAATGCGTAGGCGTGGGAGAAACCTGGGTCTGCTTTAAATCGCATCCAGAGGAGGGGAATCAAAGAAGCGACTTAGTAGTTGCCTACAATTTAGGCAACGATTCATGGAGTCAGCTTCCTCGCTGTCCAACGTCACGCGAAGCTGGAAGCGATCAAAGCTGGCTGATGGCGTTTGAAGCAAGACCGAACATGAGGGTCACTTGAAGCAATACTATGTCATAATGAAAACATGACTCACTAACAGCAATCTTTTCATATCCCGTGAGCAACAAAGGTATGAAATGTAATTGTTTGGGATTTTATTTTTTTGGGCATAGACTTCCAGTTTATGAAATGTAAAAGATATCTTGAGTTTGGAACTTGAAATGTATGCACTGAATGAATGGCATCTCTGTTTTTTATAATTAGTTTGTTTTATTAATTAAAGTGATCTCAATTCTTTTTATTAATGGAAGTGATAGTATTTCAGTCTTTTGGAGTTTGAGGTATAAGAATGGTTCAAATCTTGAAAGTATAATTAAATTAAAGAGAACATCATTTGAGCTGTAAGAAATGAATCACACAGTATAGTTGGACTTTTAATATTAAGCTGTGTGCAATTTTTTTTTGGGGAGAGTTCATGTTTATGTTACAATTATTAAGTGACTGATGGTGTTGGAGTTGTGGAATTTGTGAAAATTCTTGGAAAAATAGTAACAGCACCAATATCTAAATATTATGAATTTGAAGATACACATAGAAACAAAATAATAGAGAGAATAAATAGCATAAGTAATGGAAGAAATTAGTAATGTTTAATTTTGGTTTAAAAGAAAGAGAGGCTTTAAAATAATAAGTTTCTACATTGAGATTCAAGACCTCATTTGAAGTAATATCAACTTGTATGTGGCAATCCAAATAGAATGCTATCAAGATCCTTACTAATAAAGAGGTGGTATTTATGAGAGCATTATGATTTTGTTTTAGTTGTTTCAAGAGGTATCTATAGTTTAGAATTTGGGGTGGACTAACAAGTATATTTTTTCTAGATTGGAGGAGGATGACACAAGTGTACTCGCATTATTTCAAATTTGAAATAGACAATTACATAAAAAAAGAATATAAAGAATAATTGGCAGTTGATGTGTGGATAACCGGTAGCTAATGCATGGATAAGAGGTAGTTCCTTGGAGACAACTTATTTAACTAGAAGAAGACAAGTGCCAACATATAAATCAGACATAAACAAAAAGTGATTACAACTACACATGAATAACAAATAATAAGCGTTACTTATCAATATTTTCTAACCACAAATTAAATAACTATATTAATTTTTATTTGTTTGTAATAATTAACTATTATACATATATTTAAAGAAAATACAAGTATTCCAATGATAACTAACATGGTATTAGTGCCACTGCGTGGTATTAAAGGAGTCAAGAGTCAAAGCAATTTGCATAGTTACGTTCATCATAATCCGTCAAATATTGACCTTATCCCATGCATTTCAAAATGAAAAAAATTAACACGAAACATTAAATCGCATTAAATACCACACATTTCTTTTTAGTTGTGTGAGTGTGAGAGTGGTAGTTTAGTGGATGGCCTTTACAATTATGCTTTTTTTTTATGGATTTTCTTGATATCAAAACCTGTATGCCTATATGTATATATGGCTCTCTATGAACGCATAAGATCGTTATATCTTATGGTTCATTTTGGGTTATCATATTTGTGGTGTATTATGTAATGGTAATTACATAATTAGCCATGGTAGATACTTGATGGGTTGTGATATATGTAATATTGATAAACGACGTACTGAAAACAGGGTGTTATGGGTAGAAGTCAGAAACTTTCTAGTAAGTAGATGTGAGTACAGTTATGGACAAGTGTTGTCAAGTCGTCCTTATGTAATTTTCTGGTGATCATACCTTAATTATATATCAAATATATAAGATCTTTTTTTATGAAAAGAAAAAAAAAAGTATATATGGCTCTGATACAAATAAAAACCCATATGGTCTCATGTGATGGAATATCATAGTTATTTTTATGTATGAGAGAAATAGTTTGGTGGATGGACCTTATATGTTTCTTTGGAATCAAAGCCTAAAAACATATGGATTTATGTTTTTAAAAGTAAATAAAATTCAATATTTCTACTTTGAAGAAATAATATAGTGTTTTTAATTTGTATAAGAGTATTAATTTAGTGGATGACCTTTATAGTTATTTTCATTTGCTTACTTGAAGTAAAAGATTTGAGACTCTCATAGGAAACCAGTGTTGATGTATCTTTGTTGGAATGTCTCATAAAGCATAATATGGTAACACTAAATGCATTTAATATGTTAGCATTAAAGAGAATATATAACTTGGGCATGGTGAATCTTTGTCATATGGGTCATATTTGAAACTATAACCATCGTATATCCAAATCCTAGGCTCTATCAAGGGTGGAGAGGGATCAAATGTCTCTAGGTGCAAACCACTTCTTAGGCATTGCAATCAATAAAATATCAAATTTGGTGTGTCCTATATAGCCATTGATTTGATTCAAACAAAAAGACACATCTTTTTGTTTAAGGTCCTCATGTAATATTTTTATTATTAATGTTTAATATTATTTATGGCCTACATATAATATTTATTATTAATTTTTATTTTGTTACAAATGAACATTACAACATTTCCCCATGCATTGTTTTAAAACCATATGCAAGGCCCTCCTACAACCATGGGTTGCTTAGGAGGCCTTCCACATGGTCTTAAAACCATTTGCAAGGTCCTCCTAAACCATGTACAATAAAACCATGGGTTGTTTAGGAGGCCTTGCACATTGTTTTAAAACCATGTGTAAGGCCCTCCTAAACCATGTACAATAAAACCATGGGTTGTTTAGAAGGCCCTGCACATGGTTTTAAAACCATGTGCAAGGGCAACATTTTTTTTTGGGAAAATTCAATTTTTTATTTTTTATTATTTTGTTAGGTAGGAACATTACAACATCTTCCCCATATTGTGTGTTTTTTCTCACCCACATTTTTTTTTGAAGATAATTAAATTTTTACTTTTCTATTGTTTTGTTAGGTAGGAAAATTACAACATCTCCCCCATATTAGGTTGTTTTTGTGGCCGACATTTATTTTGGCTTACATTTAAATTTTTTATTTTTTATTAATAAAAATAAGGATAACATTACAAGATCTCCCCCATACTGGGTTGTAGAGGGCCTCTCTACGCAATCAATAAAAAAATAAAAGGTGCCAATGGATATGATATAATAGTTCAATAAAATACATCATTTGAATAAGTCAAAGTATTTAAAAAAAAACTCTAAACTTTGAGGTGCCAACTCATATACTATAATAATTCAACAAAATACATCATTTGAATATTTCAAAGTATTTACAAAAAAACTATAAACTTTGTGTTTAATTAAAATAGATTTATAATTAAAAGTTTGAACACTTTTTTTTGCAAGTGAGAAAACTACCAAATTTATGAACCCAATAGAAAATGTAGAGGAATGCTTATAACTAAATACATATTCTTTTTTTTTTCCAAGAAAAAAAAGCGTAATTTCATTCATCTTTCGAGATCAAAATTACATTCTGTAGATTCACTTAATGTGAATTTCAATATCCAAAACTGATACCTATAAAGAGGCTGTTAAGTCTTCTATCAAACTGTTCTAAGAGAGCATACGCAGATGCCTTTTCAGAGGATCAGAGGATATCTTCCGTTCCATATGACCCAAAATATACAAAATTTTGCTGCAAATAGACTTTTACATATTATAATTCTGTAGAATGTCAACTGTTCCATAAAATTTAAGAGGACATGTCCAGTTTCAGAAAAGTTCTATAAATGGCCTATGATAGAATTCCTGTGTTCTACCATCTTTTGTTTCTTTCACCGTCCAAGTACCCGCTGCCAACCGGAGCCCTTCCTTGGAAGCTTTTTCCGCTTCCTTGTTGTTCTCCCTGTATACATGCCGGCAGGAAAAGGAGACAAATCGAATGAGGAGCAGCCTGATAGAATATAGAGTGTGTGCTAATCTCAAATGCCTGCAGTCTTGAGTCTGGTTGATCCAATTTATTACATTCATTGAGTCTAACTAAATACATATTCTTATCAATAGTATGTTGAGTTATATAATATTTACAAATATGGATCTCCATTCAATACAATTTGAACATTTCCGTAAATAAATAATCATGCATTATTTATATAAAGACCAACTTTATTGTAATAAGTATATGAATTATAGGCATGTAATATATTATCATGAGCTGCAAAATGGATATAAAAACCTAAATTTTAAATTAAAAGAAAATTAAAAAAATGGTTATTTGTAATATGAATATTTTCCCTATATACCAGTATTGTAATATTGATATCTCAATTTTGTTGTTATAATGATATCTCAATTCTGATTGATGTGTATTTTTAGTTTATGATTTTGACTAGGATCTATGTAACTTATAAAAACCTCATTTATCTTATAAAGAAGACTAAACTATTTCACGTGGGCTATTCATTCTTGTATTTTCTTCAAATTAACTCAAACAACCTTATAAAATATTTTTAATAATATATATCAAAAATATGTTTTAATAAAATACAACTACACTAAATCAATTGATAATAACAATTACCTTCTTTCACTTATAAAAGATTAAAAAAACTTCTCTATCACCACCAGAAACAATTTGATATATAATTTCATTCTTAACTTCTCAAATTATATAACTTAGAAACATCTACATCTTACAACCATTATAATATTAATTAATATTGAAATGCTGATAGAATGTGGGTGTGTAAGTTAGTTTTGTATATGACTGTAGAATGTGGATGTGTGTAAGTCAGTTTTATATGTATATATATACCAGTAGAATATGGATTAGTTTTGTATATATATACACACGCATCCACATACTATAGACATTTCAATATTAAGGAATTTAAGACAAAGTTGAACTTAGTACTTATTCAAATCGAATATACATAAAAAAAAAAAAACTAAGGAAATAAGTGTGCTGATACTTTAAGTATACCTACATAAGACAAAATTGAACTTAATACTTACTCAAATCGAATATACATATAGAACTAAGGAAATAAGTGTGCTGATACCTTAAGTATAACCTTAATCAAAGAACGACCTCAAAGCACTTTGGAAAATTCTACATTCATTTAGATGTAGATACATTGAACTTATTAAATAAAAAATTTAAAAATAGTAAAAAGTGAATCGTAAAAGATTTGTTCTGTTCAACGATATAGTAGTTGCATGTATATGAAGAATAAACAAAAGTAAAACAAGACAATGAACAATAAAGTATATAAAATCAATGGAGATTATATGAAGTGCGCATTAACATTTTCCAATATGACCGTTGTGGGTTGTGTCGCGGTGCCAAATTATGAGCAATTTGTAAGCATGGTTTCCCGAAATACAACTTTCAATAGAAACCCATCAACGAGCTAATGCCACACTACTTTAGCTATGAAATTCCTTCCCAATCGCCACAACAAGTGCTCTTTTCCAAACCATACTCCATATTCTTATTGTTATATGTAAATTTCCCCAAACAACCATATAGAAAAGGTTGGAGCTGAACATGTAAATCTAAAGCTTGTAATTTTGATCAATCATTGTCACTCTTTCTAACTAAAGAGGCTTTCCATCAGTTAATACTTCCATCAAACTTAGTACAATGACAAATTTGGTTCAAGCAAAATTGGTATAATGAGTGTCCATGTTTGGTTCGGGGCTGAGCATTTTCTAATGATTGTTGTATGGTGGGTGTTGCGCTTTTATCCGACTAGCCATTCGCTTATTTTATGGGTCGGTATCACGCTTTCTTAGGCCTCACTGGTGTCTTTCGCTCTTTTATAAAGAAGGTTCATCTGGGCAATATGCACTTTATAGGGATCTTTAATGTCCTGACTACTGGTTACAGGAAGCATTTTATACATATATTATAGTCTATGGATGGGTCAAGTTTTGAGGTCACTACACCTGCAATATTTACTTTGAAGCAAATTTGTTATTTGGTACAATACCATAAAAGTTAGAATAGAAAACTTTCATGGGAGTACAACAATTAAAATTCATTCAATATATATTTTATATAAAATTTGAAGCAAACCTGTATATTTTATAGTGTAGGATAGTGACCTCATGCTGGAGGAGGTTATAAATCCAGGGCCATCGATATGTCTTGTCGTAAGATGTTGTATATTCATATATGCATGTCCACTTTGATCACTGACAAGGGTGTGGGAAAATTGTGGGAACCCAAGGACCTTGCCCATATTACACTAAATGTGACCCTGGATCAAGTCCAACTAACATACTAAGTTGTGGTTTTGAATATTTCATCCCGTGACTGGAAAATACAATAAAAAGAACGTGTTTCATATGTATACTATGTGGAGCTTCCCCAGGATATCATCTATAATCTCCATGTGACATATTACTCCAATACCGCCATTAGAAGGAAGACACAACATAACCCAAATTTTTTACTACAATTCATTCCATTTTAGCAGACACAAAGACAACACAAACACCCCACTACAACAAGAATATGACATGACATGATTGACCTTCAAACACAACACAAACACCCCCACTACACCAAGAACATGACGCGACATGACTGACCTTACCTTGCCCAATAGAGTGAGACAAAAACAAATTAAATAAAAGAAACTCTATAGTATCTGGACTATCAAATACACAGTCCAAAACCAAAGAAAAATACACATTAATATTCAAAATGTTGCAACTTACAAAGCTTTGCAAAGCTTGCTTCCTCTTCTCAAAATTATTTTTGTCCAGTGATTTTGTGGACCTTTTTTTTTCCTTATGACAACAACTACTACATAGTAAGATCTCCTACCGCTTCTTTATATAATACACTTAGGTGCTACAATACAAATGAGCAAAAACATCCCTATATCACAAATATCCAGAAGAGGAACACATAAATGGAAGCCTCATCTGCATATTAAATGAACCTAAAACACCAAGTGAGTTCCTTACCCTTTCCTTAATCCCAATAGGATGGATAGAAAAAATTTCCCTTGTTAATAATAACAAGACAATATAATCAGGAAGGTTAAAAAACATGACTCTCCATGCACATGACTTGTGTCTGGTTCCGTTCTAAGAAAAGAAGTTTCCAGGACATTGGATATAACAATGCTGAAAATAAATAAAAGGTGAGTTAAAAACCCAAAAACTGCATGGAAAACCAAAACTATTAACAAGTAATGAAAATGGAAACAAAATGACTGAGTCCAATACCTAGTTAAGTGTAGTACTAGCCTTAAAACTAGGTGAAATAATTGAGATTCAGTACACCTCTCATAGAAAACCTTGTAGAAAATATATTCACCACTTGGACAAATAATTTTACCATAGACAGAGGTCAAAGCTTTCAATTCAAACCCAACCAGTGCCATGGTGGCTATCATAGCTATTGTCTCTCGAAGAATCTCGATATGCCAAATATTTAAGAAAAAAAAATAGTCTATCTCTGATATGCAGAGAACGACTCCCCCTATTTTACATCAAACACTTATTCTTTTATAGGTGATGTGAGAAAGAAGACACAAAATTTCATTATCATTTTGAACCAGAAAGATACCATGTACCTCTACCAGAAATTCGACATCTCCACGATACCTTGTTTGTTGGGGCTAAAAATTTGGATCGAAACATTTTCTGGTGATCTTCCTATTGCAGCTGCAACCGTTCTCCCCAAATTTCTTAAATTTTGGACCCCTCCTCATGATTTAGCATTGTTTTTAATCATTGGATTCTTTGATTTTTTGGTCATGTTTAATTTTGGATGATTCTAAAGATTAACTCTCGCCCTGGTTTTCAAATTTGATTGTGATGGAAATTGTTGCGGGTCGCAGTTTTATTTGCTTGTCGATCGGATCAAGTTTCTTTGTTTTGGGTCGTCGTTTCAGAGGTGAAGCCAGTTTTTGTCCGTTGTTGAATTTTAAGAGCTGTCCAAAATAATTAAATCATTTTTATACATCGGGCGTCGAAAATATGTTTGATCAGAGGCCATTACCTTTTTTCTTCCGCCGTTGTGGCTGGGAAAGCCATTTAGTGTCCGATGTAAAATGTCTTCCGAATTCTGATTGAGAGTCTTCCCGCCCTCAGGTCTCGTGTCCCTAATCTTTTCGCTTCCGCCGTTGCGGCTCCTAAATCAATTTGCCACCCGATGTGAAAAGCGCTCCGCTGCCGATGCAGGTCACTTGTTTGTTTTCTTTTCCTTTCCCGCCGTTGCGGCTATGTGAACCAATTGGCTTCCAAAGTCATTATCGTTTCGGCTTCCAATTTAAAGTTTTCCCGCCGGTGGATTGGTCTACCCTTCCGATGTCAGCATTTTTAGCCGTCGAAGAGTTTCCTGTTAACCGTCGTTGGTTAGGTTTGTCGAGCCTGTAGGTGGACGAAGTAGTATAAGTGGTGCACCTGGCCATTTCTTGTGGATTAGCTGCTTTAATTGATTTAATTTGACGTTTCATTTTAGCATGCAATCCCGGTGAATGATGCACGGTTGATCAATTGCAGAAAATCCAAAAGACTGCTCATATTTCCGCGGCGCGAAGATACAGATGGGAGACAGGAACTCAAGGGGCGCAGGCAAATTAAAAGACAAAATGAATAGCGACAGGGACACAGACCTTAAAGGTCCTTCAGTTACTCACCCGATCATGGGTGTGCGCAGAAAAGATAGAAAAGAGAGTTCTGAAACGTTCGAGGGACTGGAAAGTCACATGTTTGGGGGGAGCCCAAGCGATCTGCTGTTGTAGTTTAAATATGGAAAACTTAGAACTTAGGGAGGACTTTTTCCCTGGAAAAAACTTGTAAACCATTTGCTTGTAAGAGGAACTATTTCGTTTTACAATCAGAAACCGCAACTTTTTCCTGCTGGAGAAAGTGAAACGTGGAATGTATCAATGTGATTAAATGAACAACGTTGAAGGGGAACTATTTCGTTTTCAGCTGTGTTTCATTAACTGTGAGAGTGTTTTAACTGCATGAACTTATGTTCTTGTTGAATGTTCTTCAATATATTTTTGTGATGTTTTCCACTATGAGTAATAAATGTTGTTCATAAGCAATTGGCTATCTGGTTGTTCAAATATCTGTAATTGTTCATGTGTCTTGAAAGAAGTATCAGCTATCTGTAACTCTTCATAATGCATGTACTAAATATATTACTCACCAATGAATGACAATCCTGTTCCCTAGGGATAGTTTAGATAGTTAGTTTTAATTTCTTGTTGTATGTGATTTAGATGCTTATGAATGCTAAGACGAGAGGTAAGAACCTGCACATCACGTTGTGACTACTCCTTGCATCTTATCACCCTGCATTGTTAATTAGGCACTTGCATATTATACTTAAGTCAAAATACAAATTATACGGTGGACCGGGCCGCAACCGGTAATGCCTTTGTTTTGTTACTTTGACCTACGGTAGCCGGACCGCAAACCGGACGGATTCCCCATACCAAACAGTCATGGGCTAGTTGGGAACGTTGACTGGGGAGAATCCCTTACTGTTGTTGCCTACGATTTTCCGAGCCTCAATAGTTTTGGCGCTAGAAGGAGGGTTTCCAGTGCATGGCTGGCCGAGGAAACCCGTTTTCCCGAGATAATTCCACCGGTAACAGTTCTGAAAGCAGTGGGCTTCATAATCCAATTCCGGAAGAAAGAGAACATCTATATTCTGTTGGCAACAAAGTTGTTAATGATCTGAGAAGACACACCAGGGCATATGTAAAGAAGATTGGAGGATTTCCAATCATCCCTGAATTTCCCAGAAGAGAATATAAAAGGAAAGATTGTCCTATAGTAGAAGACTCAGTGTTGGTTGGAGACTGGGAAGAACTTGTAGAAACAACCTTACAGGAAGTTGTACTACCTTTGAACCAAGAAGGCCCAGATACCCCTCACAGTTCTCCTGCTCGCACTCCTATTGGCTCACCCCCTCACTCTCCACCTAGACTCATGGCAGGAGTAAATGCTAATCCACCACCTAACCCACCAAATCTACCACCTGCTTGGAGAGCCAGATCACCGTTAAACCTGACACCTCCATTACACAACCTACCTCAAGCCTTTGACAAGATGTTTCCCAAGTTCGACCCAAATGAGAAAATACTAGTAGATGATCACCTACAAATTTTTTACTTGGCAATTGAAGGATTAAGGGTCGGGGAGTATGAAGATGTAGTCTGCGGACTGTTCCCGCATACATTTAAAGGAGCTGCAGCATCATGGTACTTTGGGTTTCCTGCTAACTCTATCCCTGATTGGGATACCTTCGAAAGAATTTTCAGAAGTAAGTATGCAACTCAGAAAACTCATGTAGCCCTCATGAAAGGGTTGTGTGCCTTGAAGAAAGAAAGAAAAGAAAAGGTGCACAGTTTCACACAAAGGTTTGCAACCTATCTTAAGAATTTTTCTGAAACGAATAAGCCTTCAGAGAAGGTTCTGATTGAATATTATACTTCATCTTTAGGCCTTGATTTGGCCATGTTTGCCAAAGGTAGGGCCAAGCCTACTCTGATGGAAACATATGAAGAGGCAGAAGTAGTGGAAGCTGAAAGAGAAAGTATTGAATATTATCCAGAACAGTCAGGAGAGAAAGGTGCGAGAAGAAAATCCTTATTGTTTACTAAGCCTAAGGAAGAAAAGTCGCCAGATTTGGAAAATATGGCCAAAATGATGCAGAAGCTTTCCAACAAAATCATAGATTTGGAGAAAGAGAAGGAAACACAAAAGTTCTATAGGCCCTACTATAAGAAAAGAGAGGATAACAATCAGTCTCAACCTCCTCCTCACAATATTGCATCTATGGATCTAACAGAGGTGGGAATGGAAAATTTTTGCACTTTCCACCAACAACCACACTCTGAAAGGAATTGTCCTAAATGGATAAACTCAATGACGTTGGTTATGAATCAGCTGTTAGATTCTAAGTTAACAGAAGATGGAGATGAGGAAAGAAAAGAAAGCACTGCTACAACGAAGGAACAAGAAGAGGAAACCATGGTTTTGTGGAATTCCATTTCGTTGTTTCATGCAGAAGAAGAAAAGAGTCAGGGCTACAAGGACGTCATGGAAACCAACGTGACAACAAGGAGCCGAGGGCTGATTAAAGAAAACAGTCTCATCCTCCCAAAGATCAAAAGGCTGCAAAGAAATGTAAAGAAATTTCAAAATAAATCCTTAGCTGATAAGATTCCAGAATTCACTATTACCAGCCAAGATCCGAAGCAGAATAATACGTTGGCTAGGCCAAAGGAAGGAAAGATGAATGCTGATAAACCTCATCCCATTGAGCAGCCGATGGATTATGACATTGTGGAGGATTTAAAGAAGGTAAAAGCGAATGTTCCACTATTCGAAATGTGTAAAGTGCCGCAACAAAAAGAAAGACTATTGAAAGCACTTGAAACATCGGATGAGAAGCTGCCCACTAACAATCAACCTCAGGAGGAAGAAGAAATTGGAGAAACCAGCATTGGAGGTAAGTCTACAAGTAAACATCCACCTTTCCTCCTCACGTTTGAAATTTTTAATCATAACGTGCACAATTTTATGGTAGACTCAGGGGTGTCAGTTAATGTCATGCCAATATCAGTCTGTAAAAAGATAAATGGGCAGCCTAAGCCATCCATGTGGAGGGTTGTTCAGTTGGATAGGACAGATGTAAAGGTAATTGGTGAGATGGAAGACGTCCTAGTCTGTCTGGCATCGAATGATAAAGTATGCCAAGTCATTAACATCGTGGTGGCTGATATACCAGACGCTTACGGTCTTGTCCTGAGTAGATATTGGTCGGCCAAATTAAATGGATATTTCACCTCAGATTGGTCGCATCTGTGGTTTCCATACAAAGGAAGTCCGAACCAGATTAAGATTTTAAGAGAGCCTCACATGAAATACAATGTTACTCAACTGGAGGAGAAGAATGAACCAGTGGATTCTGTATTGGGAAACTATTTTATTGAGTTGGAACCAGGAAATTACCAAGCAGAAGAAGCCAGCAACACATCAGACACTCAGCCTGATCTCCTTCGATTCTCACAGGCTGATGAGATTGACTGTAAAATAGTAGACTTAGCAGTAGGAATAGATTCACATTCAGTAGTTAGTGATTTTTGGACTTTGTTTTTTGATGGCTCTAAGACATTAGAAGGGTCAGGAGCCAGCTGTATTCTGGTTGACCCCCAGAAGAATAAATATTTTCTCTCATGTAGATTAGAGTTTGATTGTACTAATAATACAGCTGAGTACGAAGCACTGGTGCAGGGACTAAAGAAAGCGATTGAATTAAAGGTAAGTAATCTAAAAGTTTTTGGAGATTCCGAAATTATTGTGAAACAAATACTGAATCAAATACATTGTGTTTCTCCTCACTTAAAGGCTTACCAAAATGAGGTATGGGATCTGCTTAAATGTTTTAATGCATTCAACATTATTTCAATTCCAAGGCTTAAAAATGCAGCAGCTGACTTGTTGGCCACATCAGCCGCCAGGTTGGTACCCACTAGTAATCGATGCTCTGTTGAATTAATTTTCAGGCCCTCTGTACCTGATATGATTACAAACCTACGAGTGTTTGATGATGACCATCAGATTATAGAATGTTTAACAAATGACGAAGTGTTTAAAGGAGCAATCATAGACAATGAAGAACATCAGGCTGAGCTAAAGTACGATAATTTCATTCCTAAAGGAGTTAGAACGTTAGAAAAAATGTTCGATTTAAAGGAAAAGTTTAGAAGACCAGCCAATGTGAAGACCCACAACTCATCTCTGCAGTTCAAGCTGATTAATTTAGGGACTGAAACGAATCCTAAATTTGTGAATCTCGGCAAATGTTGTTCACCAACAGAAAGAGACAAGTTCGTCAGTCTGTTTAAACAATATAAATATGTTTTCGCATGGACGTGCAAATATTTGAAAACATACGACACCAGCATCATCAAGCATGTCATCCCCATTAAAGCCGGCGTCAAGTCGTATCAGCAACCTTTGAGAAAAATGCATCCGAAATTGGAAACGCTGATTTAGAGTGAAGTGAAGAAATTATTGGATGCTAGAATTATTTTCAAGGTCAAACACTCTGAGTGGGTATCAAATTTGGTACCAGTAAGGAAAAAGTCTGGAGAAATTAGACTCTGCGTAGATTTCAGGAACCTAAACTGTGCATCAGACAAAGATAACTATCCTGTTCCACCCATGGAGCAATTGCTACAAATGGTTTTAGGCTCTGAACTGTTTTCATTATTAGACGGTTTCTCTGGCTACAATCAAGTATTAGTAGCCGAAGAAGACAGATTGAAGACAACTTTCAGGACCAAATGGGGAACCTTTTCCTATAGAAGGATGCCCTTTGGGCTGATAAATGTTGGAGCGACATTTCAGAGGGCTATGGACATAGCTTTCCGCGGATTGATTGGTCGTAGTGTGGTAGTGTACCTTGACGATATTACTATATTCTCGAAAAGGAAAGAAGAGCACGCATTTCACTTAAGGCAGATTTTTGAACGCTGCCAGAAATATGGCATCTCACTCAATCCCAAAAAATGTGTGTTGGTTGTTACGGAGGGTAAGCTGCTTGGTCACATAGTATCGAAGAAGGGAATTTCTATAGACCCAGAAAGAATTAAGGCCATTGAATAGATTCCCTTACCCCATAATAAAAAAGGGATGCAATCATTTATGGGAACAATTAACTTCGTGTGAAGATTTGTGCCTGATTTCACTCAGATTGTCAAGCCGCTGCAGCAGATGGTGAAGCAAAATGCACAATTCAAATGGACTGAGATTGAAAAGAATTCTTTCAGCAAAATCAAGACTGCTGTTGCACACGCACCCTCCCTGAAAAGCCCAGATTTCAATAAAGACTTTATTCTGTATACCTTTGCATCCGATGATTCGCTAGCAGCTGTGCTTACGCAAAAGGAAGATGGGGGGAATGAATTCCCAATATCCTTCATGAGCATTGGTATACAAGGGGCCGAATTAAATTACCCAGCCATTGATAAGCAAGCTTATGTAGTATTCAAAGCAGTCAAGCAATTCAGGCCTTATATTTTGAAGAATCGAACCAAGGTAATAGTCCCCTACCCAGCAGTAAGGTCCCTTCTTATACAGAAGGAGTTAGGAGAAAGAAGAGGAAATTGGGTTACAACTCTTCAAGAGTACAATCTTGAATTCAAACCAGCCTCTATAGTCAAAGGACAAGGGTTGTGCAAACTGATGACTGAAAATGGGAACAGTGAAGAGCACGCCTGGGAGGATGAAGCCGAATTACATTTAATGGATGTATGTCCTTTGTTTACAGCTCCCGAGTCTTGGTACAAAGACCTCGTACATTACTTGCAGATAGGTTTGTTACCCAAACATTGGAATTCTAAGCAAAGACGAGCACTACGTCTCAAATCAGCATCCTATCAAATTGTTGAAGGTATATTATTCAGGAAAAACTATGACAGAGTTCTCCTGAGGTGCTTAGAGAAAGAAGATTCGAGAAAAGTAATGACAGATTTGCATGACAGGCTTGCTGGGGGACATTATTCAGGAGATACTATAGCTCACAAAATCCTCAGAGCCGGTTACTATTGGCCTACGCTCTTCAAAGATGCACACGCACATGTCAGGAAGTGTGATATTTGCCAAAGGTGTAGTGGGAGACAACCTAAAGCAGCAACACCCCTAAAGCCTGTGATGATCACGGAGCCATTCGAGCAATGGGGGTTGGATATTATTGGAGAAATAAAACCAAATTCCTCTCTGCAACACAAGTACATTCTGACTGCGACCTATTATTTCACTCGCTGGGTCGAAGCTATCCCGCTGCGCAAGATAAATGAAGATGCGGTCATCAGCTTCCTACAAGATCATATCATGACCAGGTTTGGAGTTCCATTTTCATTAGTCTTTGATAATGCTAAGTACTTTTCATTAATTAAATTGACTACTTTTGCTCATGATAAAGGGATAAAATTGCATTATTCTACTAATTACTATCCACAAGGAAATGGCCTCCCTGAATCCACTAACAAAAATCTGATTAGGATTTTAAAGAAGACTGTGATAGAAAACCAGAGGAGATGGCACTCAGTGCTACCAAACACCCTTTGGGCCGATAGAGTCACCCCCAAGTCTACGATAGGAGTGTCACCGTATACCCTTGTGTATGGTAAAGAAGCCATTCTTCCCCCCAACATCATGCTACCCTCTTCCATAATAGCTCAAGAGTCCAGAGGGTCAGAGAATGAAGTTTTGCAGATGAGGATATGCAATCTTTTGAAAGCAGAAGAGGCTAGATCTAAAGCCAGGGAACGATTTAAGCAACAGCAAGAGTTAGTAAAGAGATGGTTCGACAAACATAAAGCGGGAACAAAAGACTTTGAAGTAGGAGACTTAGTCCTCAAATGGGATCACCCCCATGATGAGAAAGGAAAGCACACTAAATTCTAGCAGTTGTGGGTAGGCCCTTTTCAGATTGAAACAAAGCTTAGCCCTTCTACTTATAAGTTGCAAGATCTACAGGGGTGGGAAGAGAACTTACCAGTGAATGGTTTGGTTCTCAAGCCTTATTTTTCCTGAGTTTCTTTGAGTTCTTCTGTCTTGTATATAATTAATCTGTTTGGCTGTCTTTTGAGTCATGTTTTCTAGTTTTGTTTTAGTTTGAGATTTCTTGGTTTCAATAAAGGGAACAAACTCGCGGTTGCATGGGGAACATCAATTTTTTTGGGAATGATAAACATTTTGGGCATCAGACTATGTGTTGTTGTTTGTCTAAAAGAACTTCTTCCAGTTTAGTCGTTTTCTTGAATAACTCTATGTGCATTGAAGTCCTGCTTAATCCATGTAAAATAAACCGGATTCAAAGAGTCTGGAATACAATTTTGAGGCTCTATCCATGTCACACTTAAAATGTGCTAAGTGGTGACAACAAAGGATCCATGGAAAGGAGCAAGGTGAACAGTATATTAAATATAAATGATCCCATGCCAAGAAACGAATGCCAAAAGGCAAATAAGAGTAAAAAAACTCCTATGAAAGCATCATACATCAAAGCAGATGCTGAATCATAAGT
Organism: Pseudotsuga menziesii; assembly: GCA_001517045.1. Lineage (NCBI taxonomy): Eukaryota > Viridiplantae > Streptophyta > Pinopsida > Pinales > Pinaceae > Pseudotsuga > Pseudotsuga menziesii. The sequence continues at coordinate 25,641 of LPNX010994499.1, forward strand.
ACTAAATTGCTGAAAGATCCTCTCCGTCCGTGAGCTAAAACTTGAAGTACACTGCTCACACAAAATGGAACTATGGGATAGAGAATCCTGAATTAAAATTTAGTAAGAAAGGCATGCAGGAGGACTCATATAAAAAGGGACAAAAGTCTAGAAGCACAAAAAGTGCTAAAGTGGCATGGGAATGAGGAACAAACGAATATTTCTGTTTACCATATGCTACAACCCTGTGGTGTCCAAGATATATGCTACCTGAAGACAAAAGTAATAATGAAACTCATCCTCTGGCCTCAACAGAGTTATCTGGACTTAAAAATCTTGGTTTCCACTCCCCCCAAATTGGACTATCATCAATGATTAAAGGTACACACTTCCATCATTCGAGAAATCCTTATAGCTGGAAGAATTCAATAGATGCATTTGTTGTTAAACAGTCTGTCACTCAAAGAACAATCACCCAGAGATCTAGGTTCACCAGGTAATCGCCAATTGTTGCAGCTGCAACCGTTCTCCCCAAATTTCTTAAATTTTGGACCCCTCCTCATGATTTAGCGTTGTTTTTAATCGTTGGATTCTTTTATTTTTTGGTCATGTTTAATTTTGGATGATTCTAAAGATTAAATCTCGCCCTGGTTTTAAAATTTGATTGTGATGGAAATTGTTGCAGGTCGCAGTTTTATTTGCTTGTCGATCGGATCAAGTTTCTTTGTTTTGGGTCGCCGTTTCAGAGGTGAAGCCAGTTTTTTCCGTTGTTGAATTTTGAGAGCTGTTCAAAATACTTAAATCATTTTTATACATCAGGCGTTGAAAATATGTTTGATCGGAGGCCATTACCTTTTCGCTTCCATCGTTGCGGCTGGGAAAGCCATTTAGCATCCGATGTAAAATGTCTTCCGATTTCTGATTGAGAGTCTTCCCGCCCTCAGGTCTCGTGTCCCTAATCTTTCCGCTTCCGCCGTTATGGCTCCCAAATCAATTTGCCACCCGATGTGAAAAGCGCTCTGCTGCCGATGCAGGTCACTTGTTTGTTTTCTTTTCCTTTCCCGCTATTGCGGCTGTGTGAACCAATTGGATTCTGAAGTCATTATTGTTCTGTCTTCCAATTTAAAGTTTTCCCGCCGGTGGATTGGTCTACCCTTCCGACGTTAGCATTTTTAGCCGCCGAAGAGTTTCTTGTTGACCGTCGTTGGTTAGGTTTGTCGAGCCTGTAGGTGGACGAAGTAGTATAAGTGGTGCACATGGCCATTTCTTGTGGATTATCCGCTTTAATTGATTTAATTTGACGTTTCATTTTAGCATGCAATCCCGGTGAATGATGCACGATTGATCAATTGCAGAAAATCCAAAAGACTGCTCATATTTCCGCGGCGCGAAGATACAGCTGGGAGACAGGAACTCAAGGGGTGCGGGAAAAGTAAAAGACAAAATGAATAGCGACAGGGACACAGACCTGAAAGGTCCTTCAGTTACTCACCCGATCATGGGTGTGTACAGAAAAGATAGAAAAGAGAGTTCTGAAACGTTCGAGGGACTGGAAAGTCACACGTTTGGGGGGAGCCTAAACGATCTGCTGTTGTAGTTTAAATATGGAAAAGTTAGAACTTAGGGAGGACTTTTTCCCTGGAAAAAACTTGTAAACCATTTGCTTGTAAGAGGAACTATTTCATTTTACAATCAGAAACTGCAACTTTTGCCTGCTGGAGAAAGCGAAATGTGGAATGTATCAATGTGATTAAATGAACAACGTTGAAGGGGAACTATTTTGTTTTCAACTGTGTTTCATTAACTGTGAGAGTGTTTTAACTGCCTGAACTTATGTTCTTGTTGAATGTTCTTCAGTATATTTTTGTGATGTTTTCCACTGTGAGTAATAAATGTTGTTCATAAGCAATTGGCTATCTGGTTGTTCAAATATCTGTAATTGTTCATGTGTCTTGAAAGAAGTATCAGCTATCTGTAACTCTTCATAATGCATGTACTAAATATATTACTCACCAATGAATGACAATCATGTTCCCTAGGGATAGTTTAGATAGTTAGTTTTAATTTCTTGTTGTATGTGATTTAGATGCTTGTGAATGCTAAGACGAGAGGTAAGAACCTGCGAACCACGTTGTGACTGCTCCTTGCATCTTATCACCCTGCATTGTTAATTAGGCACTTGCATATCATACTTAAGTCAAAATACAAATTATACGGTGGACTGGGCCGCAACCGGTAAAGCCTTTGTTTTGTTACTTTGACCTACGGTAGCCGGACCACAAACCGGACGGATTCCCCATACCAAACAGTCACGGGCTAGTTGGGAACGTTGACTGGGGATAATCCCTTACTGTTGTTGCCTGCGATTTTCCGGGCCTCAACACTTCCATAACAGATCGAATTCTTCTTTTTCTTGTTGTCCATTAAGTATATTGTTGAGTAAAATATAACTAATTCATTTACCTTCAATTAAATTATCGACCGAGGTAGGTAAACCTAGAGTTGCTACAATGTATGTGCAAAGTAAGACATTTTTTTAGGAATGAAACTAAATTTCTATGATAACCTCAAAGAATTATGATATGATTCTAATATAATTTGATATGATTCTAATATAGTCTGATATGATTCTAATCTAATCTCAAATAATGAACTCCTATTAATACCAAAAGAAATTCATAAATCCCGAGGCTAATTATTTACTCAACCAATAAAAAGAATTTGAAACCTAGTCCACACAAGCATTCATTCACCCAGTCAAATTCTAATCATACTATTTCAAATCAATTTCTTTGTGCAATACGAAGTTAAAAGAATTCTATGTTCACAAAAACATCTTCTTGAAATACAATCAACTCTTATGCTAATTCATATATCAAATTCTAGTTAACAAATATACCCCTAGTTATATCTTCTTAATGAAAAGCGTTTAATATTTCAACTCAAATAATCAATCAATCAAAGAACATGCCTATTCTAACAGTATCAATAATCGAATAATGAAACAACTTTCAGATCTGAAAAATTACTATTATAAAGGAAATGCTACTACTGCTCTTAAAATAAACTAGTTGGTTGAACAACTAAACTTTCTAGATCTCTAAATGGAAATCACCTTACTGCTAAATCTAAAATAAGATACAAGGTATTTCGAAAAGAGTTATCTTTTGAAAGAAATAGAGCATAACAAATCTTAGTTGTTGTATATCCAAAACAAACTCATGAAAGAAACCCTAATTCATCTAATAATTCATACAATATCTTCACCTTCAACACGTTGTAAATTTCTCAGATCTATTCAAGTTTCAACAGACTGTAAATCATCTAAGCTTCTGTCAATTTGACTATAAAAACTCCACACACTACCAAGATTAAGCCTTTAAAATTGATAAAATACATACACTACCCAGAGGTTCATCCAACTAAATCTACAACATGATCTACTTAAAGAGAGAAAATAAACTAAGATATGAAAATTCTCCTATGACTTGTCGTGCTATCTTACTTACAATCTTTATAACTAAAATCAAAAGACTAGTTCTATAAAAGGCTAGATCCACAGAAAGGTTCAATTTACAAGATTAATTTTAAGCTAAATGTTATCATTGTAAATAGTTTGATGCATAAGAAATGAATATAACAAAGATGTAAACATGCTACTCTATTCTACAAGCCATACATAGGAGAAGAAATTGTTCAGGCTATTCTTACACATTCACATCCATAAAACTACAGATGTAACACTGAAGCAAAACATATTAATAGGAAATAGAATTATAAACAAACCATGTGGCAAGAGTTTGTATAATAATATCAACAAACAGACTTAGTAACTGAAACACATGAACGCACATAGTGGTTGAAGGTGCCCCCCCCTTCAAACGTTGTCAAACTAGAGCTTAGAAACTTAAAACAAGTGCAAAATTAGACTAACAGTCTGAACCAAAGTTCAAAGTATCTCTATATATCCTCTGTTGATTCTGATAGCATGTATTTAAAGGTTACATCATGGGTCAACTAGTGAAAGGGTCGACCCTTAAAAATAGTCACAACAATCATAAAAATGAACAAATGGAAATAGAGCCCTTGCATTAAAATGAACATGCACTAAGATCACCATGATTCATGCACATTCTCTACCACAAATCTTCAGACTGCTGATAACTAGGGTTAGAAATCCTAGAGGTATTTGAGCAACAATTGTTAACTAATAGTCTTCAAGGGTATCGTATAACAAGACCATAAATGCACTTTAACCCAAATATCCCATAATTTGAACACTTTCCCTTTGTTTTGCTGATGCCAAATTAGGTGCAGGATTAGGTGCCAGGTTGATCATACAACAGAGAGTGAGAAGTATGCATATCAAACAAAGATTCTATACCAAGAAATTGTTCATTATATGTGACCTTTGAAATTAGTTTAAAAAATTGAATGAAACAAGTGAATTAATAATAAAAAGTACCTTATCAAAGGCTTCATAGATTGGTCTTCAAAGTTTATATAAATGAATCCAAAACAGACGATAAACATAGAGAAAACTTGAGTAAAATGCTTGGTTCCTTATTTGAAATCCAGTCAGGACATAGACAAAACATGGAGCTATCATATATCGATTGATGTAATCCATTTCCTCAAACCCCAAAGTATGTTTATAGTTTGGTGTGATCTCTACTCCAACTGATCTCTAATTATTTAGCGTAACCACTTGTGTATCATCATGGTATTCGAATTCGTATTTTAGGAAAACCTACAATCACAAGACAATATATTAAATTCAATAATCAATAATTGAAATTGAACCTAAATATAAATAACAACTAAATGTAAAAATAATTAAACACAAGAAACTAAAACTTAAAACTGAAGAATAGAAAATAAAATGATCAACCTACGGTGGACTTGTTGTCAATTCTCTGAGACCCGTGTAATACAGTGCGAGCCGAGTAAAGTTGATAGCAGGAAATGAAATAGAGATGAACCCTTTGATAAATGACAAAAAGCTTCTAAAGGACTGTTGCATGACCTTCATGTAGGTGTGCCACCAAATTTCAGCACAAGCTTCCCAGTCTAAGAGTCAAGAGCACTGAGAGAGAGTTAGGGTTGGAGTTTGAGTGACACACATAACCAGGTGACAGGTGAGGTTCCCCTCTATTAATGCCACTGCAAACAATACGCTGTGTCTGTGAGACACAACTACCCACCATTATTAATGCTAATGTCATAGCACCGTTGGGGTTTGGAACATTAAAACCTAGGCAAATGTCATTGGTATTTGACCAATAGAATGATAGTATAATACAAATTAAAAAAAAAGAATAAATAAATAATATTTGTATTATAGTTTAACATTAGAAAAATGCAATTATCAAAAATCAAAATTGAAATGAATTCACCTTCTCTATTATATATATCCCTTGTTGAGGACATAATAATAAAAAAATTAAGTTCAACCTTTATGATTATTGTTGGTAATATTTTCAGTCGTAAAAGAGGTAAAAGGAAAAGTTGGTGGGAAAAATATGAGTCCTTAAATTAATATAATAATCCAAAGTTAGCATGAAAATATAATTATTAAAAAACTTATTTAAATAATATATATATATTTTAAAAATTAAAATACGAGATTATTAAATTAAAATTAAAATAAAGAAAGGAAAAAAAGATGAAAAGATCATTGGACTTAGGGAAGTTGAAGCTTTGGGAACCCTTGACTTTATAGATTCAATATGAATTCTTTATCCTGTTTACTTTTTTACACAAAGAAATAGGGGTTTGTTTACTAGTATTGTTGGTAGGTATTGCCTATGTTCCCATGTGAAAAAAAAGATGGAGAGAACCAAAGGGTACTATTAATTTCATATTGGTGAGAAATAAAGAGACAATGGGAGAAGAGTGAATTCACTTATGTCAATTACTTCTAGATGTGATAATTATTGTATAGTTTCATTCATGTAATGAATATTATGTATGTATTGGTTTTTTTCGATGTAAAACAAGCGTAGATCTAAATCCTAGGCTCTATCAAGCGCCGAGAGGGATCAAATATCTCTAGGTGCAAATCTCTTCTTAGGTATTACACTCAATGAGCTATCAACTTTGGTGTGTCCTATATATACCATTGATTTGATTCAAACCAAAAGACACATCTTTTTTTTAAGGTCAACATATAATATATTTATTATTAATATTTAATATTATTTATGGCCAACATATAATATTTAATATTATTTTTTAGTTTGTTAGGAACAAACATTACAACATCTCCCCATAAATGGTTTTAAAACCATATGCAGGCCCTCCTAAAACCATGGGTTGTTTAGGAGGCCTTGCACATGGTCTTAAAACCATTTGCAAGGCCCTCCTAAACCATGTAGAATAAAACCATGGGTTGTTTAGGAGGCCTTGCACATGGTCTTAAAACCATTTGCAAGGCCCTCCTAAACCATGTAGACTAAAACCATGGGTTTTTTTAGGAGGCCTTGCACATGGTTTTAAAACCATGTGCCCGGTCCTCCTAAACCATATACAATAAAACCATGGGTTGTTCAAAAGGCCAACATTTTTTTGCAAATAATTCAATTTTTATTTTTTTATTATTTTGTTAGGTAGGAACATTACAACATCTCCCCCATATTGTGTTTTTTTTATGATCCACATTTTTTTTGGGATAATTAAATTTTTACTTTTTTATTGTTTTGTTATTTTTTACTTTTTTATTGTTTTGTTAGGTAGGAATATTACAACATCTCCCCCATATTAGGTTGTTTTTCTGGCCGACATTTATTTTTTTTATAATTAAAAAATCTATTTTTTTATTAATAAAAATAAAGATCTCCCCCAATAAAAATAACGTTACGTAACGTTAAAGACCAGTGTAGATCCAAATCCAAGGCTCTATCAAGCGCCAAGAGGGATCAAATCTCTCTAGGTGCAAACCTCTTCTTAGTTATTACACTCAATGAACTATAACTTGGTGTGTCCTATATATAGCCATTGATTTGATTCAAACCAAAAGACACATATTTTTTATTCAAGGTCCACATATAATATTTTTATTATTAATATTTGATATTATTTATGGCTTACATATAATATTTTTTATTTTGTTAGGAACTAACATTACAACATTTCCCCATACATGGTTTTAAAACCATGTGCAAGGCCCTCCTAAACTATGTACAATAAAACCATGGGTTGTTTAGAAGGCCTTGCACTGGTTTTAAAACCTTGCCAACATTTTTTTCCGATAATTCAATTTTTTTACTTTCTATTATTTTGTGAGGTAGGAACATTACAACATCTCCTCCATATTGTGTTTTTTTTTCTCACCCACATTTTTTTTACGAATAATTATTTTTTTACCTTTTTATTGTTTTGTTAGGTTATGAAGATTACAACATCTCTCCCATATTAGGTTGTTTTTTTGGCCTACATTTATTTTGGCCTATAATTAAAAATTTTACTTTTTTATTAATAAAAATAACGTTACATAACGTTATGTAACGTTACAAGATCTCCCCCATACTGGGCTGTAGAGCGCCTCTTGGCGCAAAAATTGAATGTTAATTTTCCCATTTGGTTTCAAATGTAAATAACTTTGTAGGCATTTGACAAAATGGGCTATTGATTTTGTGGGACCTATTAGTCCAACATGGAAGAGAACGGGTGTAAGCTATATTATTATTGCAACCTATTACTTGACCGGATGGGTTGAAGAAACACTAGTGAAGGATTGTATTGCTGAGACTGCTTCCAAGTTCTTGTTTGACAATGTTGTGAATTGATTCAGATGCTTGAATATTTTGATAAGTGACCAAGGTACACATTTTATCAATCAGTTGATTGAAGAGTTAACAGAAGAATTCCATATCCAACATAGAAAGGAGACACCATATCACCCTTAAGTGAATGGTGCTTGATTTCCTCCCATTTTGTCCATCTATTGTCCAATCTGTAGTTCAAATCTACATGGGAACCAAGCACTTTGATCTAATTCGACTATATGTTTTGAGTTCAACTATATGCTTTTGAAGACTATATTACAAAAATTTAAACAAGGTAAGACTCTTTTTATTTTGGTTATTTTATTCGTTTTTAATGGATTTCAACTCTTTATCAAATCTAATTATTTGGTGAAGAATCTTGCTTCCCACAAAATTGCCTTCATTTCTCTGGTGGTTCGATCCAACATCGGCACCCTTAGCGGAGAGTATCGTTGGTTCAAATGTTTGGAGGATTCTTTTGTCCAAACCCACACACGGGTTTTGTACCTTGCTATTTCGATATGGATTGTGAGCTACAAGTTATAGCTCAACTTCCCTATTCTCTTCAGAAGTTGTGGCCCCAATATCAAGCAATACACATATTTGATAGTGATTTTTCCTGTCATCTCTTAAGGAAGTAAAATTTGGGATAAATTTCTGAGTAATCTGGTGAAACCGTTCGACGCCCACTTCTCAAATATGTTGATTTACCTTAAATTGCAAGCCGTTCTTGGAATTTATTAATAGTTATGGGGAAAAACGTGCTCGAATAGGCGTATTTTTTCCAGAATTGGGGCTACTGCCAGGTTTGTAAAATTAATAATTTGTTGAACGAATTGCTGAGTTGGGGGATTGATATTATCCATTCCTCCATTGAATTTAGGTATAAAATGGCCTCTTTTGGTTGAGGGAAGAGAGACATATGGAAATGTTGTAAAACTTTTATTCAAACCATTTATATAGGTTTGCATTTGTTTTAATCTTTCAATTTCTAGTTTGGCAGTCTTTGGAGGGGGGGCCATCTTCAACCACCATTGGTACATTTTATGTTAATAGATTGTCTTGTTTATATTGTTGTAAGAGCTCTGAATATTTGCATATTTGCTTCAGTATCAGTTTACGATTTTATGAATGTGAATATGTAGGAATAATTTGAACAAATTATTTTCCTGGTTTATGTTTTGCAGAATGAAGTAGTATATCTACGATTCTATTTGACTCATCCGTTATGCATCGATCTCTTCATAATGATAGCATATAGTTTAAAATTAATCTTCTATATTTAGTCTCTCTGTGGATCTATTCTTTTATGGATCTATACTTTTTATTTTAGTTATAGAGATTGTAAGTAAGAGAGGAGGACAAATCATAGGAATACTTTCAAATAGTAGTTTCTTTTCTCTGTTTAAATAGATCATCCTTTAGATTGAGTTTGTTGAATCTCTTGCCAGAGTATATAGTTTAAGGATATCAAGATTTAATAATAGTGCGTGTGTTAAGTTCCTTTCATTATTTAAGCAAAAGCATAGATCAGTTGTCAGTTTGAGGAATTCCTAGTTTATTTTGAAATTTGAAGTTAATGTATGACCCTTAAATGAATTAGTGTTTTCTCTGAGTTTGTTTTGAAGAGATATTTCATACCTCGTTTTTATTAGCTAGAAGATAGCTATTTTGGAAATCATTTTCATTCTACCTTAAACAACAACTGTGTGATTATGTCTATATAAGATTAAGAAAGTTTAAAATTTTAACCAGATAGTCCATTTAGTTTAAGTTGAAAGCATCAATGGTTGACCAAGATTACCATTTCTTTTGAAATAGCTCTTAAATTTGAAAGTTAATTCCTCGTTTTGATTATTAATATGGCAAGATAGCTTGTCAAATTGTTAGGATTCCTTAGAAAATTAGGTTGGTTTGCTACAAGAATAGGTTATGTTGACATGTCCTTTGATTGTTTGGTTGTTTTTAAAATAATGGAATAGTCTTAGATCCTTTGCTTTAGGAATATAGGGTTAGACCTAATTTTGTTATTTGAGACTTGCTACAATTCGAAGTAGGTTAAAATTTGATTGTCTTATGAGAATTTTTTTAAAGATTACTGAAACTTGGTATTAGGAACATAAGACTTATTTCCTTTGATTTCCAATTACATAGAGTAGTTGATTTGAATTAGCACGGTTAGATTTTGGCTTGGTGAATGAATGTTTTTAACATCTTTTCTTTCCTATTGTTGAGTAAATAAATAGCCTTGTATTTTGTCACTTTCTCTTGGTGCTCTCACATTTAATTTTTAGTAGTTTCAAATTTCAATCACCAACAGAGGAATTAATGACCTAACTTGGTAGATATGGTCACCTTATGAGGGGTTTCCTCCCAAGATGATTGGGATACTTTGGTTGTTTTGTGTATTTCCTGGCATTAGGTCGAGTTAAACTAGGACAGGTCAGGCTAGATTAAGCTTTGACCCCGCACATGCAGTGCTTCATCTCTAAGTCTACGAATCCCTGGTCGATAATTTAATGTTCAGTTATTAGTGTGTATATTTTTACTAATAGTGTTGTCGAAGAATTCAAAAAGATCCTAGAGAATGCATTGAAAAAAAATTGCAATGTTCAAAGAGACAACTAGGACCAGAAAAGTCCTGCAGTTATGTGGCCATACCACATGACTTGTAAGAATTTGACAGACCTAACTCCATTTTTCTTAGTGTATGGACAAGAGGTTGTGATTATAATAGAATCTATTGTACCCAGCCTAAGGATTGTTGCGATTACAGAGATAACATATGTTGGTGTTGTTGATGAAAGACTATTGCAGCTACTATAGTTGGAAGAAGAACATTTTGTTGCAGGTTATCATAAAAACATTGAGAAGGAACGATAGAAAGTATGGCATGATCGCCACATCAAGAATACACGATTTCAAGTTGGAGGACTTACTCTTTTGTATGATAGAATTTTGTTAAAGCATATGAGCAAGCTAAAAACAGACTGGCTAGGATCATATATTGTAATTCATATCACTGACGAATGCGCAATGGATCTACATAAGTTAGATGGAACATCTGTCAAAAGATTGGTGAATGGAAGTCGGTTAAATCCCTACCAGAATATCCATGACTTAGCAAGCTAAAAACAAAAGAAGAAAAAAGAAATGAAAATAAAAGAGAAAAAAAGAAAAGAAAAGAAAAGAGAAAAGAAAAAGAAAAAGATAAATTACCCTCTAGGTATTTTTTGATTAGATCGTAGGATACCTATTTGTCACAAGAGGAAGACAAAGCTGCAGTGGACTATCTATCTATCACAAATGAAAAAGGGTGGTGAAGATAATCTATTTGTTGTAATCAAAGAAATATTTTGAAGGTTGAATATAGGTCACAATAAAAGAAGAGCTATCACAAGATGAACTTGAGTCGCATAAATGATTGACGGTCGTAATTAATTAATAAATGTGAGTGATTTTGACGACATGATTTTTGGTCACTTCCATCATTATTGCACAATAACTACCTATGATGTGATAGGCGAGTGACGGTTTGTGTGGCGGTTTCCATATGAGGATTCGGACGATCGACCCATGTGACAGAAATCATTGCCACCTTTCCATTCATTGTCTGCTCGTGTGAAGGATTGTTTGATTGAACGGGTAGATGTTATTACCTATTGGATTATCCCACAATAATGAGAGGGGGGTGAATCAATATAATATTTTTATTTTAAAATAAAAACAAAAATGAATCGAACAGGTTAAGACACAAATTTTATTGTTGAAAATTCAAAGAGAAAACCACCAATTCAAATTCATTAAAAGATGAATCTACAATTTTTTTTTATCTGTTGCTACAAAAAGGATGCAACAACACCCTGAGTTTCTACTTGCTACAACAGACAAGGATGATACAACACCCAGGGCTTCTATCTGCTCCAACAGACAAGAATGCTACAACACCTAGGATTGTTGTCTTCTCCAGCAGACAAGGATGCTACAACACCCTTTGCATACTTATAGTTGGCCCTAGTACCACCCTGCCACCCTGGACAGATTTTTATCAATATGTTATTCACTTCTTGGACTCTATCATTCACAATCATAGAGACAATTTATTTCCTTCAATTATTATGTCAATAAATACCTTCATGCTTCCTGCAAATGCATTTCTTCACCATTGTATAGTTTCATTGATCATGCCTCTTGAAAAAAAAAATCCATTTGTGACTTTCGCAATCTCTATTTCATCAGTCATCCTGAGTCATTGATCTCCTTTCAGGATTTTTCCTGACCGTAGATCTTGAGATAAAAATCAGATAGAGGATATGTGACTTTTTCCAAATATCACTTTCCAAACCAATCTTTCCGCACTATCGATCTTCTTCGTGTTCTATCCTAACCCTCGATCTTCTAGATTGTGGATTTCAGGTTTGTCACTTTTTCAACATGTCATTTAAAGATTTCCGCTTTTTGCCATTTTTCTTCCGCATCATCGATATTATGCGGATGATTTCTGGGTTGTCGATCTTCCAGATTGTGTATTTTGGAAGTTGTGACTTTTTCAACATGTCATTTCAATGTTTCTGCTTTCCTCCATTTTTCTTCCACACCGCTGATCTTATGTGGATTTTTTTCGGACCATTGATCTTCCATATCTCAGGTAGCAAAACTGTGACATTTCCCAAAGTCTTTTCGCGGTTCTCTGTGTCACGTCCCCATCCCTTGGAACAGCGAAGAGGACATGACGAATAGACCAATCGCAACAAACAAACGGGAAACCAACCCATGGAATTTAAACAGAGGAAAACAATGCTAAAATTAAAGCTTAAACAATAGGCATAATTCATCATACAAGGATACACAGTCCTTCAAACAATCAGCGGAAGCAAACATAGAAATTCCAGCATTCAACCTCAATATAAATTACAGAGATGAAATAACAACAATACTTATCTTTCAATGAAGAAATCATCGGCAACCAGCTACGTCGCTGCAACGTTCCACCCAACCATAGGCCAACGTGCTCATTAATCTCTCAGCAACACTGCCACCCCCGAGCTGGGCATGATTCCTCAAGGACTAAGGGTCAATTGCAGGATTACACATAGCCAAGGGGCACCAAACAGCCAAACCAACACTGCTGGGTTTATCAGGCCATCCATAGATCGGCCAAGCCAGCACAGTCCAAGGTTCAACCACTACATACTAGCAACAAAACAATCCCTTCATAGCTCTGTGAAGAAGTCATAAACAACAGGGGACAGCCCCAAACCACGGATGAACACAACTCAAGTCCAACGGACAAGACGGAGTTGTTCTTGGCCCTAACGTGGCCAAAACAACTCAGCAACAACACCCCAAACCAGGGAAACAACAACAACCCAATTCACCACAAGGGATTACAACAATCCACAGCCCACAAGGGTTAATAAACAGCGTTCCCAACATAACCATGGAAACTCAAACGCAGACCCCAATGGAAAACGGCTCACCACAAATACACAGTGGTCCAAAACGAAATTGGACACCACAACCAACAAAAACGCAGGGAAGACAACCGCCCCAAAACAAAAACAGTGAGCATGGCTCTCTCAGGGGAAAATCGACCTCAACAGTTTGTGCGTGAGGAAAATATTGCACCCAATAGCAAAATACCCAGGAAAGACATACCCGATTTCTGTGTGAGGATTCCAGCCTGCGCGTGAGGGAAATAGCCTCTCTCTCTGCGCGCAAATCAACAGGCCATAGGGAGGACGAACAGACCTCTGCGTGAGGATGATGAATAGACCCCCACTCTGTGTGAGGAGAACGAACAGGCAGGGTGAGAATGGAGTCATGGGGAAGATGGAGGAATTGCTTGCCTCTTTACCCACGTTTTCTCCAGCAATAAATGCCCTCAGCCATAACTCCCTAACCACTAGCTGAAGCATTCAAGAGGTTGATAAGGTTGGATGAGACAAAATGTGACAACAACAAAGGTGGTGAAACATGGGTTTTTCCCATAACCAAGGTTTGACAATCCCCCACCCCTTATCCTTTGGAACCATGCCCTTTTCATTTTAACGTTGCACTGCCGTAGCTGGTTGTGGTTTTAGTTTTAATTGATGTGCGTATTTACATGATGCCATATTATAATGTGCCGAATAGCATGATAAACCATCAGCAACTATCCCCATTTCCGAAACACACACACAACGAAATCAATGGTGGGGCTTTTGCCTTTAGCTCCTCACCAAGATTAATTACAATATATACATCATGCAAACGGGGTCGAAACCGGGGACATTACATTCCCCTCCCCCTTGGAGTAACACTGTCCTCGGTGTTCCATTACATATATATAGTACATGTACAATTGCACATCAAATTTTCAAAATTGCAGATCTGTCCCACGTTCAATCGCCTACTTTGAACGTTCAATACCAAGCCTCTCGGCTTCCATGGACTTTTCCTGCTGGTTCTCAGCTTCCAGCTGATCCTGAAGTCTAAGAACTTTGCGGCTATCGCCTTCGCCATGTTCCCTCATTGGGTAGTCCCGGCGTAAATGATGTCCTCCGCATCTCCAGCATCTCACTGGCTGCTTCATCATTACCTGCTCAATTTCCTTTGAGTCTTCATGCCTGGACCGTTTCTTATCGGGTCGCTTGGAAAATTGTCCCATTGCTGATCCACCTTCCTTTCCCTTGCCGATTGCTCCCAGAAGGCTCTTCACCTCCCTTTGCAAACCAATAGAGTCTTGCAAAATATGGTGGTTCATTTCACTCTGCCTTCTCTGGATCTTGAGCATCTCCCCAAGATTCTCTTGGGTCTTGGCAATCATTTGAAGGAGACTTCTAGCCAAGTCCAACAACTTTTGATCTGCTGCCATGATCAATATGCACCACTTGGTTTCACTTTTCTCACCTGTGAAATGCACCATTGAAAGTTTATCAGACCAAGCATAATATAGGCATCAAAATCAGTTAGTTAATTACCCATTTGGCATGATAGTCCAAGTTCCATTAAGGAAACTTTCATATTTTTCATGCCTTCCCCCAACAAGCACATGAGCTCATTCATGTCCATTCCTGGGCAGGGAATTAACTATTCAAGCATTCACAATTTACTTTAAGCAAATACACACATTTCATTCTCTTTCATACATGCATTTAACAATTCTTGTTTTCATAATGCATAAACATATATATATATATATATATATATATATATATATAATCAAAAGGCAAGAGAGAGCAGTAAGAGTTTTTCTCCTCTTTGTTTTGTTCCATCCTGGAACCCACACCATCATAGTGGCTTTTCATGCTCTCAGCCTCTTTCACTTAACTGTGAATGCTGGACCAATCCTTCTTGGTCATGACACTTAGTGTCTTTGGTCTATTCCAGACCTCTAAACCATGGAGTCTCTCCACATGGTTTGTCTCGGCTGCTAGGACTCCCCCATCTTACTAGCACCTTTTTCATTATTGCTCAACTCGAGCTTTCTAGGACAGTCACATGTCCACATGCACCTCTAGGATGCTCTCATAGTCCTTGCTTCCAGTGACACCTATATCCAAACATTGAATAGATTCGCATGTTTAGTTTATTTTCATCAGTTTTACCTCTAGGACAAGAGCTTAAAACATCATAACCAAATCAGACACACATGTATATTCATAAGCAAAACAATCCAATACTTATCTGTATTGTACATTTCCTCGTTCGTCCACAGGATCCTGCTTCGCTTTGCAAGCCTTGGGATCGCCTATGGACTTAGATGTTAGGTCAGCACGTAGGCTTTTCCTCAAAATCAAATAATCAATGTCCAACCAGTACATAACCATGTCAACTGGGCTTGGAACTTTATCATGACCATTTCCAGGTCTAGGATCTACTATGGATCCTTAGGCACATCACAGCCCATTATACACTCATGTCAACAATGACACATACACTTATACCAACCATACACTTATGCCAACATACACTTATATCGACCATAACCCTTACTCCGCAACCCCTCACAACAACCATTTACCATTTTACCTTTAGCCTATCAACACAAGCAACACAAGCAATACAAGAAAACTCATCAGCGTTATTGCTCTTAAAATCGTAATCACATTTCATATCATTCACTATCAAGTATTGAGACACGAGGAGTGCGTCCACTCCCTAGAGTGTAATCAATATTGAAAATCCTTTCATGATCGGACATCGAAAAAGTGTGCACCCATTCCCGGTGTGTGCCATGCAGGCCCTATCCATATTCAAGCAATCGGTCATCATGGGAATAAATCAAAACATGTTCTGCATATGGAAATTTAATAATTAAACATTCATATTCATAGCAAGGGTTATAGAACACTTATCCATTTGCCGTCGCAGTATTCCTTTATATCTGTCAGGCACCGTCAAGGAGTTGGGAAAGGCCAAATGCTAAGCTGGTGAGCTTGCTGCAGGGCTAGGAACACCTACACCAGAACTAGCCTGACTTCTATAACACCCACACACACCCAGCACAAGGAATCAGTCCCTTCTCTGCTACTCAGTCCCTCAGGCCCTGCATTCCCTTCCAGTGCTATCCCGGGGTTGTGGAGAAGAAGGTCAGCCCTCTAGCTCTGTCTATGTGGCTTCCAATCACCAAGTTCAAGCAAACCAAGCCCCCATCCCTGCTTCCTTTTTATGTTTCATATTCACACATGTCTCACCGACATAGCCCATACCATCTCACTCATGTCATTACCAAACATGTAGTGCAGATGAGACATTTCAAAATGTCCAATGGCGTTTCACCCGAAACCCATTTCCAGGGAAAAACCTTCCCATGATGTTTGGCTCTTACAGGTCATCACACATGATATTCCTGCAATGTGTACCCCTGACACATTCATCAAATAGCCAAACAATCAATCATTACCTGATACTACAATCTAAATTGATCGTTCCATAACCAAGCAATGACATTAGTAATCAAATTCAATAAGGATTTGCGATTCTATCTTCTACAGAAATTGACTTGCTCAATTGTGGGTCTCTTGTAAGCAGCACTACTATGCTCATTATAATTTTATGCTTACTATCATAACATGATTACCCACTTACCATGCGTCCCTCCTGACACAATCTCATACAAGCCAACAATGATTAGTAGTCGTTAGTACCTCTTAAACCTGAAATCCACAATTCAAATTTAATAACCCGTACCAACTAATTTTCACAACCATGAGACTTCTTCTCATAAATGGTAGATTTTGGCATAGGTCAGGGTCTTACCTCTCAATGCCATGCTCCAAATAATCTACCTGAAACATGAATTTTCAACCAACCAAACACAATCTTGTGCAAGCCAATAGTGACTAGTAGTTGTCAGTAATTTCTCAAATCCGAAATTCACAATTCAAAATTTAGCAACATATCATATGGTAGATTCTGGCATTGGTTAGGATCATACCTCTCAATTCCATGCTTAAAATAATCTACTTGAAACATAAGCTTCAACATCCAAACACAAGCTTATGCAAGCCAGTAGTGACTAATAGTCGTTAGCAATTTCTTAAATTTGAAATTCACAATTCAAATTTAATAAGCTCTTTCACATGGTAGATTCTGGCAGTGGTCAGGGACTTACCTCTCACTGTCATGTTTTGAAATAATCTACCTGAAACATGAGCTTCCATCAACCAAACACTTGGTAAGTATGGATGCATATACTATCTCATTGCTACAACCATCACTGAAGCATTTTCAGAATTTATAAAATTCAAATACTCCCAGCTGTTAGTCACATCAATATTATCAAGGCTCATTTATGTCATGCAATCATTATCATACTAACATTGCAAGGTATAGTCACAGCATTCATGCAATTTAAATGAAGTGGTTAGATACTCCTTACTTCACAGGCGTATCATTTGTACCACCCTGCTCTTCAATAGAGCATTTCTGGCGGCCAATTGATCATGACTATCCTGCATTCATAACAGCCTTCGAAACAGTTCCAGAATTATCATTAATTCATCATTTCAGTTGTTAGTTATTCATAATATCTCATGAATTCATCTCAATGCATTCAGGCAATGCATCACAACATTTGCACCTTTACTTAGGTAATCAGTCATTCACACCCTTCATATGCATACATTCAATGCATAACAACAAGATTCATAAAATCTTCTTAATGTATGTCCATTCAACGCTACCTTGCATTGATTTAGGAACACTATGCATTCAACCATATCATGGCCTAACCATGACTACCTCATATAGGATGCATTACTATAATCAACATGTATAGGCATGACACCTTTCTACATTCCAATATTCACATGGTAGGAGGTCTCTTACCTTTACCATTCCATGGAATCTATCATAAGCAACTCTTACCTGCATGGGTCTTACTTACACCCTTTCCATGACCAATTTGGTTGCTCCTTGTGGAGATTGCAGAATTTGCTCACCAACTTTTGTTATGGACCCGTTGCCTTACCCCTTTCTTCATAGGGTTGCTGGTCACATTCCTTAGCATCAACAACATACTCAGCTAGGTCCATGTCATCGTTGGTTTTGCCACTAATTCCAAAATCAAAACAATGATTATCATTAGTGGTTCATTATAAATATATAATTTCCAATATTCTTACCAACATGCAATATCCTATGCATGCAATACACATTCTCATGCATTTCAAGCATAAACTTAGGAAATGTAGTTAAAATCAGCAAGATAGGGTTTAATGAAAACTTCCCTTTCAAGTCCCTCATCTTCTCATGGAATTCCTTTTCCACACAGCAGCTGGTTGACTTCATAGTCCTTGCTGCCCCTGGGCATGCAACTGTCCAGATTGTCCATTTGATAACAGCGGCCCTCATTAGCACTTTGCTGCTTCATGCTCAGATTAAAGGTCACTTATCCTTGTTCCCTGCTGGATAGGCTTTCCAACGCCTATCCACATGCTTCATTCCGATCTCGGATGCAAAAACCACACCACTTCTAAAACGAAGACTTTCACCAATTTTAGCACTTTCATTACACTACTGCAAAGTAGAATTTTCACATTCTTCCAATGATCTCAGAGCCATTTTGGCAACTGCTTTTTCGGCATCCCTCTTTCCTTTGTGAAATCCCTCTGATTCGAACTCTTGCCCAAAACACAGGATTTTCCTTCTTCCGCCGAATCGGCTCCCGGAACAATCTCTCTTCCACCAAATCGGCTCCCGGAACAATCTCGCTTCCTCTGAATCGGCTCCCGGAACAATCTCGCTTCCTCCGAATCGGCTCCCGGAAGCTCCAAACCTTCCGACATCCGCTCTTTTCTTGGAGAAATATCGACGTCGGGCGTCGGCTAACTTATGACATCGGAAGCCTGAATGATTTTGCTTCTGCAACGGCGGCTGACAGGCCTCTTCACGAAACCTTCCGCAACGGCGGACAGGAACTTCATCCCCTCTTCCGATCGGCGCACTTTCTCTTGCGGCGTCGGCAGTCTTTTTGATCGGCCGGCAAATGCCTTCAGCTTCCGCAACGGTGGATGGGAGGACTTCTAACTCTTCCGCAACGGCGGAAGATTTACTTCTCCAACCCTTCCGCAATGGTGGAAGCTCGGACCATTTCTTCTTCCGGCAGACACTTAGACAATTTTCGCGGCTTTCCCCAAATGGTTCCGGCATCAGAGGTCAGATGAATTTCATGTTGGACGTGGAATCGCTTCGCCGTCCGCAACGACAGATGGAAAACTTCACCAGTTCGTCCGCAACGGCGAAGTCCACTTCGCCAACTCTTCTGATTTGGCACTTAGAACCACTTGTCAGTCGGACGTCGGCGGACTCTCGTAACGTCGGACGTCGGACAACTCTCCCTTCCGATTTCTCCAACTTCGAGCCTTAACACTTTTGATGCGTCGGCGATCGGAGGAATCTCCCATCGAAAGACTTGAACGGTTTGGTCGTCTGCAACGGCGGACGGGATACTTCACCAATCCTTCCGCAACAACGGAAGTTAACTTTGCCAGTCCTTCTACAACGGAGGAATTCCACTTCCTCCAATGATCCGACCGCTCAACACTTAGACTGAAAATTTTCAAAATTTCCCCTTCGTCGGAAATCGGCTCCATTGTTGCATCGGCGGCTGAATCCTTTTCACAGCCGCAACGGCAAACCAGAAATCGCTATACCTTTCGCCACATCGGAAGTCGAGACCACTAAACCTTCCGATGTCCCAACTGTTCAACACTTAGGCGATTTTTGAAACTTGCTGCTACTCTGCTGAACAGATTAGGTAATTCTACCTTCTGTCACTGCACCTTCTTGGCCCATATAGGCCCACTGTTGCAACACAAAGCTCTGATACCACTCTGTCACATCCCCATCCCTTGGAACGATGAAGAGGACATGACGAATAGACCAATCGCAACAAACAAACGGGAAACCAACCCATGGAATTTAAACAGAGGAAAACAATGCTAAAATTAAAGCTTAAACAATAGGCATAATTCATCATACAAGGATACACAGTCCTTCAAACAATCAGCAGAAGCAAACATAGAAATTCCAGCATTCAACCTCAATATAAATTACAGAGATGAAATAACAACGGTACTTATCTTTCAATGAAGAAATCATCCGCAACCAGCTACGTCGCTGCAACGTTCCACCCAACCATAGGCCAGCGTGCTCATTAGTCTCTCAGCAACGCTGCCACCCCCAAGATGGGCATGATTCCTCAAGGACTAAGGGTCAATTGCAGGCTTACACATAGCCAAGGGGCACCAAACAGCCAAACAAACACTGCTAGGTTTATCAGGCCATCCACAAATCAGCCAAGCCAACACAGTCCAAGGTTCAACCACTACATACCAGCAACAAAACAATCCCTTCACAGCTCTGTGAAGAAGTCATAAACAACAGGGGACATCCCCAAACCACGGATGAACACAACTCAAGTCCAACGGACAAGACGGAGTTGTTCTTGGCCCTAACGTGGCCAAAACAACTCAGCAACAACACCCCAAACCAGGGAAACAACAACAGCCCAATTCACCACAAGGGATTACAACAATCCACAGCCCACAAGGGTTAATAAATAGCGTTCCCAACATAACCATGGAAACTCAAACGCAAACCCCAACGGAAAACGGCTCACCACAAATACACAGTGGTCCAAAACGAAATTGGACACCACAACCAACAAAAACGTAGGGAAGACAACTGCCCCAAAACAAAAACAGTGAGCACGGCTCTCTCAGGGGAAAATCGACCTCAACAGTCTGTGCGTGAGGAAAATTTTGCACCCAACAGCAAAATACCTGGGAAAGACATACCCGATTTCTGTGTGAGGATTCTAGCCTGACCGTGAGGGAAATAACCTCTCTCTCTGTGCGCGAATCAACAGGCCATAGGGAGGACAAACAGACCTCTGTGTGAGGATGATGAATAGACCCCCACTTCGTGTGAGTAGAATGAACAAGTAGGGCGAGAATGGAGTCGTGGGGAAGATGGAGTAATTTCTTGCCTCTTTACCCACGTTTTCTCTAGCAATAAATGCCCTCAGCCATAACTCCCCAACCACCAGCTGAAGCATTCAAGAGGTTGACAAGGTTGGATGAGACAAAAGGTGACAACAACAAAGGTGGTGAAACATGGGTTTTTCCCATAACCAAGGTTTGACAATCCCCCACCCCTTATCCTTTGGAACCATGCCCTTTTCATTTTAACGTTGCACTGTCGTAGCTGGTTGTGGTTTTAGTTTTAATTGATGTGCGTATTTACATGATACCATATTATAATGTGCCGAATAGCACGATAAACCATCGGCAACTATCCCCATTGCCGAAACACACACACAACGAAATCGATGGTGGGGCTTTTGCCTTTAGCTCCTCACCAAGATTAATTAAAATATATACATCATGCAAACGGGGTCGAAACCGGGGACATTACACTCTGCTTTCCTCTTTCCTCCTTCTGGACTCCAGGTTACGGAAACCCATATTATTCTAGACCTTAATTTATTTCCTTACGCTTTTTGCCTTTCACTTTCTTCCTTCCGAAATTCAGGTTACAGAAACCCATATTATTCTAGACCTTAATTTCTTGTCTTCCATTTTCTTCCTTCCGCTTTTCTTTTGAACTATTGATTTATTTGTCGGTTCAATCCTAACTATTGATTTATGATCAAATGTGTGTTTATGGATCATTCATTATTGTCGATCTTCACAAAATTGGCTTTTGCATTTCTAACATGACTGATCTCAACCGTCCACCTACCTGATTCCAGGTAGGAGTCACAGGTCCAATACTCGATCCATACTGCAAGCAAACAGTTGCTGAGTTGTTGTCCACATTGTCTAACAGATCTCAAATAATTTACAATTTCGTTTATTCTGCATCCAAGAAAAACATTAACAGGCTTGCTAGTTAAATCAGCGGAATCCTTAAGGCCATCAGATCTGTGTCCCCACCAGATCAATGATGGACTTCAAATATGATGAGGCGGATTTCATAAAAAATATACGCACATCAAAATTTTCCCAAACCGCACAACTCTAATCTAATTTGACAACCAATCTTAGCCATTGATATTGATCTCCTTCTTGGTGATTAGTTTATGATTTTGCAGTCAAACTCCTGTTTTATCCTCCTCGCAATTAAATCAGCGAAATCCATATTAGTAGTAGATCTCTGGAACCTTCATATCTCCACCACACGATCTACAATCATGTGGATGACTTAACTTAGGTAGTGTTTGGTTATCTCAAATGCAAATCCAACTTGCGAAATCAACTTTCAACCATGGATTTTATCCTACCATGATCTAAACCATCTAAGCATGCACAGACTTAATTCTCGTTTATTATCGATCCTTACAGTGATCAATCGTTGATCTAGAAATCTGCAACAAGGTTATTCTAAAATAGGTTCCATTCATGAAATCTCATTGATCTAATTGATTAATTCATGCTCTCTCTTTCATGTCAATTGATCAGAGAATTGACCAATCCTTGTCATCAACCTTGTTATTGATTTTCCCTTGTCATCAACCATGTTACTGATTTTCCTCTGTCATTGTTGAACCCATCCTGCTACAATATCTACTAGTTATTCCTTTGTCATTCATGAACACCTTTGACATCAATGAAAACTATATTCTCAACAATATCCCCCTTTGTAATTGATGGAAACATCTAAACATTCTCACCCTTTGAAACCAATGACAAAGGATAACATATTATGCTATTGAGGATTTCCTATCTTTCTTCTTTTCTGACAACTACCCCTGTCATCATATCTCCCCCTGTGATTGTGCTTCCTCCTCTACAATTTTTGTAAGGGAATTACTCCCATCTCTTGTCCAAGATGATCAAAGGTTTCCTTAGGTAGTGGCTTCGTGAAAATTTTAGCAACCTATTCTTTTGTGTCAGTCAACATACTCCAGTTTAACAACCTTCTCGGACACTTGTTCTCTTAGGAAATGATATTTTATTGGTATGTGTTTTGTCCTGGAGTGCATGACAGGGTTTTTGGACATATTTATGGCATTGATATTATCACAATTTATTATTATTGGGTTCTCATACTTCAAAAGTAAGTCTTCTCGTGTCTGCTTCATCCAAATGAACTGGGTGTAACATGATGCAACAACAATAAATTCGGCCTCTGCTGTGGAGAGTGAAACAAAAGATTTTTTTTACTTAACCTTGAAACCAAAAAATTTCCTAAGAAGAATGCTGCTCCACTGGTACTCTTTCGATCATCCACACTTCTCACCCAATCTGCATCAATAAATTATTTTAAAGTAAAGTCTTGACTTTTTGGGTAACATAACCCATACTCCATAGTACCTTTCAAATATTTGAAAATCCTTTTTACTACAGTTACATGCATTTCTTTGGGGTTTGACTGAAACCTAGCAACCAAACCTATAGCTTACATCACATCTGGTCTTGTAGTTGTCACATACAATAGGGTTCTTATCATGGATTTGTACATGGTATGATCCACTTCCAGAGACTCATTGTCCTTACTTAATTTACAACCTGTGATCGTAGGAGTACTAATAGGTTTGGAGTATTCCATCTTAAATATCTTAAGCATGTATTTAATGTACTTAGTTTGAGAGATAAAGATTCATTTTTTCTGTTTGATAAACTTGTAATCCCAAGAAGAATGTTAGTTCACCCAACATTGACATTTCGAATTCCTTCTTCATTTAAAAAGCAAATTTTACACTTAGTATTTGTAAATTGCTTCCAAATATGATGTCATCTACATAAACAACAACAATGATCATATTTTAATCTTCGATTTTTAAGTAGATATTACTTTCAATGTCCCCTCTCTTAAATCCTTGTTGTTTTAAATAACTATCTAGCCTTGAAAACTAGGCCCTTGGAGCTTGTTTGAGACCATAGAGTGCCTTCTTTAGCTTGCAAACATAGTCTCTATTTTCTGATTATAGGAAACCTTTAGGTTGTTCAATATAAATCTCCTCTTCTATTTTTCCATTCAAAAATTCATACTTGACATCCATTTGATATACTTTAAATTTTTTATAGCTTGAGAGTGATAGAAACATTCAGATTTTTCAAGTCTTGCCACAGGGGCATAAGTTTCTTCAAAATCAATCCCTTCTACTTGAGCATACCCTTTACATCCTAATCTTGCCTTGTTCCTTATCACTTTACCATCCTGATTGAATCTATTCTTGAAAACCCATTTGGTCCCTATAAAATTCTTATCTTTGGGCCTTGGGACAAGTTCCCATGTCTTGTTTTTCTCAATCTGATCTAATTCTTCATTCATGGCTTTGACCCATTCATTAATTTTGATGGCTTCTATAAAATCCTTAGGTTCCACTATTGAGAGTAGGGCTTGTTCATTAAATGTTAGTTGTCTCCTTGTACTAACTCCATCATTTTTATCACCTAATATCTATCTCTGGATGATTCTTATGTACCTTTCTAGATGGAAATTTTGTATCAGGTCTTGGGGAGTCTTATTCACTTTCTTGTGTATCTTCCTTCTCTATTCCTTCTTCTTCATCATGAGTACTTTTTTCCTCTTGTAAGTCTTAATTATTTGTATTTTCAGCACTGTCATGACTTCTTGGTTTTATATCATCTATTCTTACATCTACACCTTATACAATCTTATGTAACCTTTTATTGAAATATCTATATGCCTTCTTGGAGGATAAATATCCTAGAAATATTCCTTCATCAGTCCTAGATTCAAACTTTCTAAGATCATCCCCGTTCATTTTAATGTAACACTTATTGCCAAATACTTTGAAATATTTGACTGAGGCTGGTCTTCCATACCATAGTTCATAAGGGGTCTTGTCCTTATTTACTCTGAGTTGTCCTCTATTAAGTATATAGACAGCTGTGTATACTGATTTTTTCCAATATGCATCTAACAACTTTGCTTCATTAATCATTGTTTTGGTAGCTTCTTGGACTTTTCTATTTTTCCTTTCAACCAAGCCGTTATTTTGAGGAGTATTTGTAGGTGAAAATTGTCTCTTGACTCCATGTTTCTCACAGAACTCATCGAACTCGTTTGAAGTAAACTTTCCCCAATTGTATGATCTAAGACATTTGATCTTCATATGTGTCTCATTTTCAACCCTTGCCTTGAATATTTTGAACTTCTCAAAGCCTTATGTTTTTTCTTTGAGAAATGCCACCCAATCCATCCTTGTGTAATCATCAATGAGCAAGATGAAATAATAATCCCCCTACAGGATTTTAGTTCTTGTTGGTACACAGAGATCTGTGTGCACTATTTCTAAAGGATGTGAGGTCATATGTTCTTTTGTTTTAAAATTGGCTCTAGTTTTCTTCCCATGGTGATAATGTCTAGAAATTGAGTTTAGGTGTTTTACAATTTTAGGCAAGTCTCTTACAGCTTCCTTCTTACTTATTTTTACAAGATTGTCAAAATTTAAATGTTCCATCCTCCTGTGCCATAACCAACTTTCATCAACCATACTTAAGTAACATTGATTTTCATTTTCTAGGATGTATACATTGTTTGACTTTCTTATAGCAGTGCCAACAACTCTTCCTAGGTCCTTTTTCTTGATCTCACATTTCTCCTAGTAAAAAATATAGATGTTCCCTTTATCACATGTTTGACTTACACTGAGAAGATTAAGCTTGATATTTTCTACTAGTAATACATTTTATGCTTTGATCTTCTTATTGACAACAGTTGTTCCTTTGCCAATTATCTTGGAAGAAAAATTGTCTTCAAAAGTGACTTTACCCTTATTATCTTTTAGTCTTATGAATTTGTTTGGGTCATCGGTCATACGTTTTGAACACCCACTGTCCAAGTGCCATAGGTTTTTGTTTTCTGTTGCACATAGACGAATCATGGAACTTTCCTATTCTTCCTTTTCCCTCCAATACTTCTTCTGTTTTGTGTCTTGAGACTTAATTGCAACAATCTTCCTTGTAGGAGTCATCAATTTACAATCTCTTACCATATTTCCATGGTTATTACATTTGTAACACTCTATGTCATATTTTGAATAAGTGTAAAAAGGTTATGATTTCCTTGTGGTTTATTACTTGATGAATTCAACTTGTATTCAGGAACCTTCCCAAAAGCTCTGCAATTTAAGGATTTATTACCAAAGTTATTACAAGAGTAATAGAGACCTAAAAAGATCTGCAGATATCTATTTGGTCTCTTAGGCTTCATATTATTTTTGTTTTTATCTTGAGAGTTTAGGGCAGCTTTCTTGCTCTCTTCCTTTTTAACTGGACTCTTTAGTGCTTCAGCGTAGCTTTTCTTGTTTCCTCCTTGATTAGTGAAAGAGAAACATTCTGGTTTCTTTTCTTTGTTAAAACCCAAGACAGATCTATCACTTGATGATCTTTGGCTATTCACGATGTCATATAGAATCCTTGAGCTGTTCTCAAACTTCGATTTAATAGATATTCATCAAGATTTTTCTTGAATTGTACGATCTATTCTTCAAGTCTCTCAGATTCTTGTATTCTTCTTTTGAGCTACAGGTTTAGGTCCTCCTCAATTCTTTTGGCATCTAGAAGTTGAGCTTCCAACTCACTAATGATATGACTTGATTGTTTGTTCTTTTTTCTTCATTTCTCAAGTTCTTCAAGAGTGCTAACAAGTTCAGCTCTTAATTCTACTTCTCCTTCTACATCTGAGTCACTATTTGAAGCTCGAGCATCTAGACCCATGAATAGAATTTCGTTTTCTTCATCTTCACTTGTATCTGCATCTTCACTATCTTCCACTTTGTAGACATTTTTTTTTTCTCACAGGACTTCTTCTTGTTTCTTGTTTTACCCTTTTTTACTTTTGAGGTTTCTCTCTCATCACTATCATCTTGCTTAGGGTAAGTACATTTTGAAGAAAAATGTCCAATTCTTCCATAGTTAAAACATTTTAGGGGTAACTTTCCTTTATATTTTCCAGTACCCTTCTCAATTTTTTTAATAAAAAGAGCTTCCTCATCATCTAGGTTCTCTGATTCATTTTTGGATGAGGCTTTAAATGATGCTTTTTTTCTTGAGGTTTCATTTATTCCTGTTCTCATCTCATATGCAATTAGAATTCCATGTAGTTCATCTACTGTCACATGGTCAATATCATATCGTGCTTATATGGTGGATAATTTTGAGTCATATTTCATTGGCACCGTTCTTATTACCTTGCTCACAACTTCTCTCTCTTTTAATTTTCCTCCAAGACCTCTAATAGCATTGACAACCTCATCTACTCTTAGAAGGTATTCCACAACATTTTTTTCTTCTTTCATTTTAAGACTTTCAAACTACCCTTTATATGTCTGAAGCTTGGATTCTTTGACTTTAGATGCTCCTTCATATATAATTTTTAACTTATCCCAGGCTTGTTTGACAGTCTTGCATCGCATAACTTTTGTAAATACAGAGTTTGACGTCAACCCACTTAGGATTGTGTTTAGGGATTTGGCATTACCTTCATATTGGACTAGTTACTCTTGGTATGTAGGTGCTTGGGCATCTATTTTATACTCTTTTTCAGTTGTTTCCCAAACCTTCCATCTAAGGGACATCAGATGGCACTTCATTATCATGCTCCAGTATGCATAATTTTCTCCTCTGAATAATGGAAGTATGTTGGTGGCTAGACCTTCTTATTGATCCATAGTAGTTTTTTTAAGTAGGATCTACCTTCCAGTGGTTAAATTGTAGTGAAGGAACCTCGCTCTGATACCAATTTTTGGATTATCCCACAATACTGAGAGGGGGGTTGAATCAATATTGTCCTTTTCTTTTAAAATAAAACAGAAAATGAAACAAACAGGTTAAGACACAAATTTTATCGTGGAAAATTCAAAGAGAAACCACCAATTCAAACTCATTAAAAAGATGAATCTACAAAATTGCTTTATATGCTTCTACAGAAAGGATGCAACAACACCTTGAGTTTCTGTCTGCTACAACACCCAGGGTTTCTATCTCCTCCAATAGAAAAGGATTCTACAACACCTATGGCTTTTGTCTGCTCCAAAAGACAAGCATGCTACAACACCCCTTGCAGACTTATAGCCTTCCCTAGCGCCATCCTGCCACCCTAAGCTAATTTTTATCACTCTTTTATTCACTTCTTGGAATTTGTCATTCACAATCATAGAGATAAGTTATTTCCTTCAATTATTCTGTCAATAAATACCTTCATGCTTTCTGTAGACTCATTTCTTCACCATTGCGTCGTTTCATTGATCACGCCTCTTCAAAAAAAACTTCCAGTCATGACTTCCGCAATCTCTATTTCCTCAATAATCCTAAGTTGTTGATCTCATTTAGGGATTTTTCCTGACCATAGATTTGAGATAAAAATTGGATAATGGATATGCGACTTTTTCCAAATATCTCTTTCTGAACCAATCTTTCCACACCCTCAATCTTGTTTGTGTTCTATCTTGACCATCGATCTTTTGGATTGCGGATTTCGGGTTTGTGACTTTTTCAACATGTCATTTCAAGATTTCCACTTTCTGCTCTTTTTCTTCCACACCGTTGATCTTATGCAGATGTTTTATGGACCATCAATCTTCTGGATTACGTATGTCAGGTTTGTGACTTTTTAAACATGTCATTTTGATATTTCCACTTTTCACCATTTTTCTTCTACACCATCTATCTTATGTGGATGTTTTCTAGACTGTCGATCTTCTTGATTTCAGGTTGAAGAACTGTGACATTTCCCAAATTCTTCTCACGATTCTACGCCTTCTTCTTTCCACCTTCTGGACTTCGTTTTGTAGAAACCCATATTATTCTAGACCTTGATTTCTTGTCTTCCACTTTTTTCCTTTCTCATTTCTTCTGAACCGATAATTTCTTTGCGGGTTCAATCCTAACCCTTGATCTATGATTAAATGTGGGTTTATGGATCTTCCCTTTTATTTATGCAGAATTAATTCACCGCCATCAATCTTCTCAAAATCGGCTTCTTCATTTCTCACGACTGATCTCGATCATGCACGTACCTGATGGAAGGTAGGAGTCACAGGTCCAATACCCAATCCAATCACCAAGAAAACAATCATTGAGCTGTTGTCCGATGGATCAGAAATAGTTTACAATTTTGTTTATTCTACAGCCAAGAAAAAGATTAACATGCTTTCTAGTTAACTCAGTAGAATCCTTAAGGACCATCGTATCTATGTCCCCACCAAATCAATGATGGAATTAAAATATAATGAAGTCCTGCTATAAGGTTATTCTGAAACAGATTCCATTCATGAAATGTCAATGATCTAATTGATTAATTCATGCTCTCTCTTTCATGCCAATTGATGAGAGAATTGATCAATCCTTTTCATTAACCCTGTTACTGATTTTGCCTTGTCATCAACCCTGTTACTGATTTTCCTCTATCATTGTTGAACCCATCTTGTTACTATATCTACTGTTTATTCCTTTGTCATTCGTGGGCACCTTTGACATCAATGAAAACTATATTCTCAACAATCTCTCCCTTTGGCATTGATGGTAACATCTAAACATTCTCCCCCTTTGACAACAATGACAAAGGATAACCTGTTATGCTATTGAGGATTTCCTGTCTTTCTTCTTTTCTGATAGCTCCCCCTGTCATCATATCTCCCCCTGAGATTGCGCTTCCTCCTCTACAATTTTTGTAAGGGAATTTCTCCCATCTTATGTCTAATATGCTCAAAGGCTTCCTTAGGTAGTGGCTTGGTGAAAATGTCAGCAACCTGTCCTTTTATGTCAACATATTCTAGTTTGAAAACCTTCCGGGACACTTTTTCTCTTAGGAAATGATATTTGATTGGTATGTGTTTTGTCCTGGAGTGCATGACAGGGTTTTATGACATATTTATGCCATTGATATTATCAAAATTTATTATTATTGGGTTCTCATACTTCACAAGTAAGTCTTCTACTGTCTTCTTCTTCCAAATGACCTGGGTGCAACATGACATAGAAACAATATATTCGGCTTCTGCTATGGAGAGTGAAATGGAAGATTGTTTCTTAAATAACCATGAAATCAGACAATTTCCTAAGAAGAATGTTGCTCCACTGGTACTCTTTCGATTATCCACACTTCCTGCCCAATCTCCATCAGTAAATGATTTTAAAATAAAGTCTTGACTTTTTGGGTACCATAACTCATATTCCATGGTACCTTTCAAATATTTGAAAATCCTTTTTACTGTAGTTAAATGCGTTTCTTTGGGGTTTGACTGGAACCTAGCAACCAAACATGCATCTTGCATCACATGCGGTCTTGTAGCTGTCATATACAACAGGGTGCCTATCGTGGATCTGTACATGGTATGATCGACTTCCAGAGACTCATCGTTCTTACTTAATTTACAACCTATGATCAGAGGAGTACTAATAGGTTTGGAGTATTCCATCTTAAATCTCTTACGTATGTCTTTAATGTACTTAGTTTGAGAGATAAAGATTCCTTTGTCTCTTTGATAAACTTGTAATCTCAAGAAGAATGTTAGTTCACCCAACATTGACATTTTGAATTCCTTCTTCATTTCAGAAGAAAATTTTACACTTAGTATTTGTAAATTGCTTCCAAATACGATGTCATCTATATAAACCACAACAATGATCATCTTTTCATCTTCGATTTTTAAGTAGAGATTACTTCCAGTGGCCCCTCTCTTAAATCCTTGTTCTTTTAAATAACTGCCTAGCCTTGAAAACCAGGCCCTTGGAGCTTGTTTGAGACCATAGAGTGCCTTTTTCAGCTTCCAAACATAGTCTCTATTTTCTAATAATAGGAAATGTTCATGTTGTTCAATATAAATCTCTTCTTCTATTTTTCCATTAAAAAATGAATACTTGACATCCATTTTATATACTTTAATGCTTTTATGGCTTGAGAGTGCTAGAAACATTCTAATTACTTCAAGTCTTGCCACAGGGGAATAATTTTCTTCAAAACCAATCCTTTCTACATGAGCATACCCTTTACATACTAATATTTCCTTGTTCCTTATCACTTGACCATCCTGATTGAATGTTTTCTTGAAAACCCATTTGGTCCCTATAACATTCTTGTCTTTGGATCTCAGGACAAGTTCCTAGGTCTCGTTTTTCTCAATATGATCTAATTCTTCATTCATGGCTTTGACCCATTCATTACTTTTGCTGGCTTCTGTAAATACCTTAGGTCCCATTATTGAGAGTAGGGCTTGTTCATTAAATGTTAGTTATATCATTGTACTAACTCCAACAATTTTTGCACCTAATTGTTGGAGACATTTACCACCATACACTCTCTTTTTGGTCAAATTGGCCTAGTTAAACCACTATCCTAAGTATAATTGACATTAATTGACATAAGTGGAGCATTAATTGACATCATCCACTCACATCCATGCCTACCTACAGTCAAGGAGGCTAACTTAGCCTTCTCCTATAGTCAAGGAGGCTAACTGGAGCACTTCGGGGGTGATCTGAGAGATATTAATGCACCTAATTGCTAACCAGTGGCTACAATCAGTTCAACCAGTCAGTTAAGGTACCTCCTCTCATTAAATATATTATTTAATGATTATTTATTATTATTTAATGATCTGGAGCCAACATGGGCACCTCCACCAACTTCTGATGATTAGTTTATCTTCAATTAACCTCATCGGGGTTCATTGAAGTCATTGAAGCACTAGCACTTGATGGTTGGCTTGCTATGACATGTGTTTGATCTCTTTCAGTTGAGATTCAATCATTTATTTCACTTTGACTTCAGTTAGGGTTTGGTGAGTCAATTAGGTTTTTGGTTAAGTGGTTAACAGAGTGTGAACCAATGGCTTACAGTCAGTTAAGCTAGTCTCACTCATTCAATTCAAATGACCTCCTTAGGTATTCGAATTGCTCATTGATTCAAGCTATTGCTTGACATTGTTATGGTAATTATTCATTCTTTATTGAATATACAGAGCGACTACTATTATGTAGACCGATTACACCATTTCATGAGTTATTTGTTGATTAATCTTTGATGAGATTGATTCTTTGTTCCTAGATCAATAGACAAGATTAATATGGTATCAGAGATTACGGCGGGATGAAGCTCTCTCTCTCAAAAACAAGCTTTTTGACATATTTTTGCATGAAATTTGAGCAATAGCTCAAAAATCCAGCACTGCACCAAAATCCAAGGCTTACCACTTAATACCCCAAGTAAAGAACTTGTTGATCAAGCTTGCTTGATTGACTATGTTGGGTGTGATGAAAGCCAAAAATGTGTAGGCTGTCCAACCTTACGGTGCCCCTTTTGTTGTGATTTGCAGGTTTTAATAGGTACAACTTCAAATGGACTCATCAGCCCCTCTTCTTACCTCATTCACAAGCTATTCAGAATGGAAGTTGAAGATGATTGCATCTCTGAAGAGATGAGGTCTCTATGAGGTGTCTCTTGGACTTGGAAAAGGGTCTTATGAGAATGAGAATGATTGGCTAAATGACGGTGATAAAGCTTTTGGATCAATATGTCTGGCCCTTTCTCCTAGCTTGCGCTACCTTATTGGTTCTACTGAATACCCAAAGGATCTCTGGACAAAATTGGACAGAAACCTTAGCAAGCACAATGAGGATCATAATATAAATTTGGAGATCACATCCAGCACCATAAGAGTTCTTTACTCAAAATTATCATCCTCTACTCTCTCTGATGAATTTGTTCAAGATGAAGATGAAGCAGAATCTTCTACACATTCAATTCGAATTGAAGAAAGTCTCCATGCAGTGAATCCTTCTCCTGATGCTCCGGAAGTTCATGAGATCTCTGATATCTCATATCCTCATATTTATGAAACAAAAGAAGACATTCAAATCTCTGATATTGAATAAAAATACTACTGCACTTCCATGCAAACATTCACCAGTGATTTTCCATTGAATTCTGTGCAAAATTTACTAGTAATTGCTTCCGAAAGTGAAGAGAAATTTGATTTTTCTCCCTCTAATGTTGCTGCTGGTGTGAAAATATGTAAAAAATTGGATATTTTGGAAGAAATATCAGATTATAATAGTGACACATTTTCTCCCCATGATCTAGATCTTCCAGCAAAATCTTGCAGGATTGGATGCACCAAAATTTAGAATTTTGAAGAAAAAGACAATTGTGCATCCACTGTCTCGGTTGACCATAATTTTGGATCTGATATGAACCTTATTGGATATGATATGATATTATTTGTATCTGATATGATATTTATTGGTTCAAAATTTTAGGTTCATAAACCTTCAGTATTGCTTGTAGCTGTTCTCATCAACGGTGTGAAGAAACAAGTACCACAAGTCTCCTTCGAAACTGTTGCTGGGGATTTGATTTCATTTCACAGTTTTGGATCTGCTGTGAACTTATTTAGATATGATTTAATTTCTGATCTGATATTATTTGGTTCATATTTTAAAATCCAAGATCTTTCAGTCATGCTTGTAGCTGCTTTCACCAATTCTGGTGTGAAATATCAAGTACCGCAGTTCTTCTTCAATTTTGCTGCTGGGGATTTGGTGTTATTTTCCTCTTATGAGGTTGCTGATATTTTATTTTGTGAATCATTAGATATTTCTGAATCTATATCATATTATGGAGCTCAAGCATTTTCTCTCCAGATTCTCGTGGCTTCTCTACCTTTGGTCACATGCTCATCTCCTCACATAACTAGTAAAAGGAAGACATTCTGCATCCACTTGGACACTTGCTCCTAAAAATTGGGGCTAATTTTACCACTCATGGTTTTCTGTTCAAGGATGCAACATATCAGTTTCTTTATTGTTCCACACATCGTTCAAATCCTCAATAACCTTTGCTCTCTCTTCAGATGATTCCAGCTGCTCTACATGGGTCCAGTTTTCACCGTGCAGCTATTTATATTTCTGATTTAGTTGAGTGCATTGTTCTTCTTCCAAAGTGGAATATTCATCCAGACATATTCATTTAGTTTGGATTCAGAGGTTCACATGCACAGTCTCAGGATGCTGCTGCATAGAAGAACAAATTCTTGATTTACTACTTAGTTTGAGGGGGGGTATTTTTCCCATGAGGTTTTCTTTGTTTCCTTGGTTATATTAAGTAGTTACTTTATTGTACAGGGTGACCTATGGCCTTTGTTTCCATGGCCCTAGAATTTTTATGCATTTATGTTTTCTAACTCTTCCTGAGTATAGCTTAAGGGGGGATGTTGGAGACATTTACCACCATACACACTCTTTTTGGTCAAATTGGCCTAGTTAAACCACTATCCTAAGTATAATTGACATTAATTGACATCAGTGGAGCATTAATTGACATCATCCAGTCACACCCACGCCTACCTACAGTCAAAGAGGCTAAATTATCCTTCTCCTACAGTCAAGGAGGCTAACTGGAGCACTTTGGGGGTGATCTGAGTGATATTAATGCACCTAATTACTAACTGGTGGTTACAATCAGTTCAACCAGTCAGTTAAGGTGCCTCCTCTCATTACATATATTATTTAATGATTATTTATTATTATTTAATGATCTGGAGTCAACAGGGGTGCCTCCACCAACTTCTGATGATCAGTTCAACTTCAATTAACCTCATCGGGGTTCATTGAAGTTATTGAAGCACTAGCACTTCATGGTTGTCTTGCTATGACATGTGTTTGATCTCTTTTAGTTGAGATTCAGTCATTTATTGCACTCCAACTTCAATTAGGGTTTGGTGAGTCAATTAGGGTTTTGGTCAAGTGGTTAACAGAGTGTGAACCAATGGCTTACAGTCAGTTAAGCTAGACTCACTCATTCAATTCGAATGACCTCCTTAGGTATTCGAATTGCTCATTGATTCAAGCTATTGCTTGACATTTTTATTGTAATTATTCATTCTTTATTGAATATACAGAGCGACTACTATTCTGTAGACCGACTACACCATTTCATGAGTTATTTGTTGATTAATCTTTGATGAGATTGATTCTTTGTTCCTAGATCAATAGACAAGATTAATACTAATATCTGTGTCTCTGTATGATTCTTATGTATCCTTCTAGATGGAACTTTTGTAGCAGGTATTGGGGAGTCTTCTTCAATTTTCTGTGTATCTTCCTTCTCTATTCCTTCTTCTTCATCATGATTACTTTTTTCCTCTTGTAAGTCTTCATTATTTGTAATTTTAGCACTTTCATGACTTCTTGGTTTTATAGCATATATTCTTACATCTGCACTTTCTACAATCTTGTGTAACCTTTTATTGAAACATCTATATTCCTTCTTGGAGGATGAATATCCTAGAAATATTCCTTCATTAGTCCTAGAGTCAAACTTTCCAAGATCATCCTCGTTCATTTTAATGTAACACTTATTGCCAAATTCTTTGAAATATTTGATTGAGGTTGGTCTTCCATACAATAGTTCATAAGAGGTCTTGTCCTTATTCACTATGATTTGTCCTCTATTAAGTATATAGAAAGTTGTGTATACTACTTCTTTCCAATATGCATCTGACATCTTTGCTTCATTAAGCATTGTTCTGGTATCTTTTTGCGTGTTTTATTTTTCCTTTCAACCACACCATTCTGTTTAGGAGTATTTCCAGCTGAAAATTGTCTCTTTATTCCATGTTTCTCACAAAATTCATCAATATCATTTGAGGTAAACTATCCCCCATTGTCTGATCTAAGACATTTGATCTTCATATGTGTCTCATTTTCAACCATTTCCTTGAAGATTTTGAACTTCTCAAAGGATTTTGATTTTTCTTTGAGAAATTTCACCCAAGTCATCCTTGTGTAATCATCAACGAGCAACATGAAATAATATACCCCCTCCAGGATTTTATTTCTTGTTGGTCCACAGAGAATTGTGTGCTCTATTTCCAAAGGATGTGAGGTCATATGTTCTTTTATTTTAAAAATGAATCTAGTTTGCTTCCCATGTTGACAATGTCTACAAAATGAGTTTAGGGGTTTTACAATTTTAGGCAAGTCTCTTACAACTTGCTTCTTACTTATTTTGATAAGATTGTCAAAATTTAAATGTCCCATCCTTCGGTTCCATAACTAACTTTCATCAACCATACTTAAGTAACATTGATTTTCATTTTCTAGGACGTATACATTGTTTGAATTTATTATAGCAGTGCCAACAACTCTTAGTGAGTCCTTTTTTGCGATCTCACATTTCTCTGAGTAAAAAATACAGATGTTCCCTTGATCACATGTTTGACTTACACTGAGAAGATTAAGCTTGATATTTTCTACTAGTAATACATTTTCTTCTTTGATCTTGTTATTGACAACAGTTGTTCCTTTTCCAATTATCTTGGAAGACAAATTGTCTCCAAAAGTGACTTTGCCCATATTATCTTTTAGTGTTATGAATTTTTTTGGGTCAACAGTCATATGTTTTGAACACCCATTGTCTAAGTGCCATAGGTTTTTGTTTTCATTTTCACATAGAGAAATCATGGAACTTTCCTTTTCTTCCTTTTGCCTCCAATACGTATTCTATTTTGTGTCTTGAGACTTAATTGCAACAGACTTCCTTGTAGGAGTCATCAGTTTACAATCTCTTGCCATATGTCCATGGTTATCACATTTGTAACACTCTATGTCATATTTTTGAAGAAGTGTAAAAAGGTTATGATTTCCTTTTGGTTTATTAATTGATGACTTCTTCTTGTATTCAAGAACCTTCCCAAAAGCTCTGCAATTTAAGGCTTTACTACCATAGTTATTACAAGAGTAACATAGACCTAAAAAGATATGCAGATATCTATTTGGTCTCATAGGAACCATATTATTTATGTTTTTATCTTGATAGTTTAGGGAAGCTTTCTTCCTCTCTTCCTTTTTAACTGGACTCTTTAGTGCTTCAACAAATCTTTTCTTGTTTCCTACTTGATTAGTGAAAGATAAACATTCTAGTTTCTTTTCTTTGTTAAAACCCAAGTCAGGTTTATCACTTGATGATCTTTGGCTATTCACGATGTCATATAGAATCCTTGAGCTATTCTCAAACTTTGATTTGATAGATCCTTCATCAAGATTTTTCTTGAATTATACAATCTCTTCTTCAAGTATCTCATATTCTTGTATTCTTCTTTTGAGCTACAGGTTTAGGTCCTCCTCAATTATTTTGGCATCTAGAAGTTGAGCTTCCAACTCACTAATGATATGACTTGATTGTTTGTTCTTTTTTTTTCATTTCTCAAGTTCTTCAAGAGCGCTAACAAGTTCAACTCTTAAGTCTACCTCTCCTTCTACATCTGAGTCACTATTTGAATCATGAGTATCTAGACCCATGAAGAGAATTCCAGTTTCTTCATCTTCACTTGTATCTGCGTATTCCTTATCTTCCATGGTGTAGACAATTTTCTTTTTTATCATAGGACTTCTTCTCGTTTCCTGTTTTACCCTTTTTGAATTTTGAGGTTTGTCTCTCATCACTATCATCTTGTTTAGGGTAAGTACATTTTGAAGCAAATTGTCTAATTCTTCCATAGTTAAAACAGTTTAGGGGTAACTTTCCTTTATATTTTCCAGTACCCTTCTCAAGTTTTTTAATAAAAAGAGATTCCTCATCATCTAGGATCTCTGATTGATTTTTGGATGAGGCTTTAAATGTTGCTTCTTTTCTTGAGGATTCATTTAGTCTCGTTCTCATCTCATCTTCAGTGAGAATTCCATGTAGTTCATCTACTATCACATAGTCAATATCATCTCATGCTTATAGGGTGGATACTTTTGAGTCATATTTCATTGGCATCGTTCTTATTACCTTGCTCTTAACTTCTCTCTCTTTTAATTTTCCTCCAAGACCTCTAATAACATTGACAACCTCATCTACTCTTAGAAGGTATTCCCCAATATTTTCTTCTTATTTCATTTTAATACTTTCAAACTTCCCTTGATATGTTTGAAGCTTGGATTCTTTGACTTTAGATTCTCCTTCATAGATAATTTTTAACTTATCCCATGCTTGTTTGGCAGTCTTGCATTGCATAAATTTTGTAAATATAGAGTTTGTCAACCCACTCAAGATTTCATTTAGGGCTTTGGCATTACCTTCATATTGGCCTAGTTCCTCTAGGTATGCAGGTTCTTGGTCATCTATTTTATACTCATTTTTAGTTGCTGCCCAAACCTTCCATCAAAGGGACATCAGATGGCACTTCATTCTCACGCTCCAGTATGCATAATTTTCTCTTGTGAATAATGGAGGTCTATTGGTGGCTAAACCTTCTTGTTGATCTGTAGTGATTTTTTTAAGTATGATCTACCTTCCAGTGGTTAAATTGTAGTGAAGGAACCTTGCTCCGATAGAAATTGTTGGATTATCCCACAATACTAAGAGGGGGGGTGAATCAGTATTTTTTTTCTTTTAAAATAAAAACACAAAATGAATTAAATAGGTTAATACACAAATTTTATCATGGAAACTTCAAAGAGAATACCACCAATTCAAACTCATTAAAAATATGAATCTACAAAATTAATTTATCTGCTGCTATAGAAAGGATGCAACAACACCTTGAGTTTCTTCCTGCTACAACAAACAAGGATGCTACAACACCTAGGGTTTTTGTCTGCTCCAACATACAAGGATGCTACAACACTCGAGGTTTCTGTATTCTCCAGTAGACAAGGCTGCTATGAGACCCCTTGCAGACGTATGTCCTGCCCTAGTGCAACCATGCCACCGTAGACACATTTTTATCAGTCTGTTATTTACTTCTTGGACTCTGTCATTTGCAATCACAGAGACAAGTTATTTCCTTCAATTATTTTGTCAATAAATACCTTCATACTTTATGTGGATGCATTTCTTCACCCTTGCATTGTTTTATTGATCGTGCCTCTTCAAAAAAAACTTCTAGTTGTGACTTTTGCAATCTCTATTTACTCAATCATCCTGAGCTGTTGATATCATTTCGGGTTTTTTCCTGACCGTAGATCTGAGATAAAAATT
This sequence comes from Pseudotsuga menziesii, assembly GCA_001517045.1. Classification (NCBI taxonomy): domain Eukaryota; kingdom Viridiplantae; phylum Streptophyta; class Pinopsida; order Pinales; family Pinaceae; genus Pseudotsuga; species Pseudotsuga menziesii. The sequence goes on from LPNX010994499.1 coordinate 64,814, forward strand.
GGATAGCGGATATGTGAATTTTTCCAAATATCGCTTTTCGAACCAATCTTTTCGCACCATCGATATTGTTCTTGTTCTATCATGACCGTCAATCTTCCAGATTTGAGGATTTTGGGTTTGTGACATTTTCAACATGTTATTTTGAGATTTCCACTTTCCACCATTTTTCTTCCGCACCGTTGTATTATACGAATGTTTTCTAGATCATTGATCTTCCGAATTGTGGATTTTGGGTTTGTGTCTTTTTCAACATTTCATTTCGATATTTCCACTTTTTGTGATTTTTCTTCCACGACATCAATCTTATGTGGATGTTTTCCGGACCGTCTCTTTTCCATATTTCGGGTAGCAGAACTGTGACATTTCCCAAAGTATTTTTGAGACTCTTTGCCTTTCGATTTCCACCTTCTGGAATTCGGGTTGCAGAAAACCATATTAGTCTAGATCTTGATTTCTTGTCTTCTTCTTTCCACCTTCTGGACTTCGGGTTGCAAAAACCTATATTATTCTAGACCTTGATTTCTCATATTCCTCTTTCCGCCTTCCGCTTTTCTTTGAAACTCCTGATTTGTTTGCGGGTTCAATCCTAACTGTTGATTTATGATCAAATGTGGGTTTGTGGATCTTCCCTTTTATTTGTGTGGAAATCATTCACCACCATCGATATTCTCAAAATTGGATTTCGTATTTATCATGACTGATATGGAGCATCCACGTATCTGATTCCAGGTAGGAGTCACAGGTCCAACACTTGCTCCAGTCAACAAGAAAATAGTTATTGAGATGTTGTCCACGTTGTCTAATGGATCTCAAATACTTTACAATTTCGTTTATTCTGTATCCAAGCAAAACATTAACATGCTTGCTAGTTAAATCAATGGAATCCTTAAGGACCATCAGATCTGTGTCCCCACCAGATCAACGATGGACTTCAAATATGATGAAGCGGATTTCATAAAATTTCTGCGCACATCAAAAGTTTCCCAAACTGCGCAACTCCACCTAGCGGAATTGCTATGCGTCGTCAATCTAATTTGAAAATCGATCTCGGTCGTTGATCTCGATCTTCTTCTTGGCGATTAGTTTCTGATTTCATAGCTTAGCTCCCTTTTTATCGTCCTCGCTATTAAATCAATGAAATACATATTAGCTGTAGATTTCTGGAACATTCATATCTCCACCACACGATCTACAATCGTGAGGATGACTTAACTTAAGCAATGTTGGGTTATCTCAAATGTAACTCTAACCTGTGAAATCAACTTTCAACCGTGGATTTTCTCCTACCACGATTTAAACCATCTAATCCTACACAGACTTAAGTCTCATTTATTATCGATCCTTACAGTGATCGATCGTTGATCCAGAAACCTGCAACAAGTTTATTCTAAAACATATTCCATTCATGAAATCTCAATGATCTAATTGATCAATTCATGCTCTCTCTTTCATGCCGATTGATTAGAGAATCGATTAATCCTTGTCATCAACTCTATTACTGATTTTCCCTTTTCATCAACCCTGTTACCAATTTTCCTTTGTCATTGCTGAACCCATCCTGCTACTATAATCTACTGGTTATTCTTTTGTCATTTGTGTACACCTTTGACATCAATGGAAACTATATTATTAGCATTACCTTCGCGTTGAAATTTCAGTTTTCATTATGCTGCATCTGAGTGAGAGATTTCACTCTGCAACTGCAAGAGTCGAAGTGAGTTTTCAACAGAGTATGGTTATTTCAATTTCAAGTACAAGCACAGTTGTAGAATCTCGTGTCGCAACCGCTTCACCCACACTAATCATGGAAGACACCATCAAATATGTTCCACCCTAGGCCGTGGTTGAAGAAGAAGTCGAACATATTCTAGTAATTCTTCTAGTGAGTTTGAGACCAGATCCACTAGGTTTGTCAACAGGGAAGCGATCTGGTAAACACAAGAAGAAAGTACTAGCAACACCACCACTATAATATGAAGAAGCAATGGTTGAAATAAGGCTACTAGACGATCTCCCACCTAAACCACCTGATGCACCGAGGAGCAAAACTTCAAAAATGCAGAGTACCCATTGGTAAAAGTAGTTGTTCCATAAAAGAGTCGAGACAACAGTGAATAACGATGAGAGCTTATGACGCCGCCTTCATCTTTACAAGAAGCACGAGATATATTTGGTGGTGTTGATGAACTTTACAAGAAGCTCAAGATATAATTAGTGATGTTGATGAACTTCTCTCTCGTCGGTCCTAACATTCTAAAGATGTAACCTTTCAAACCTAAAGAAGGAAAGAAGCAATAGAGGATGCGAAGAGTATCGAAGAGGCGGAGGCACTGTGTGCCAAGATAGTCAAGTAAGTTTCTTAGACGTGGGAAGCATTGATCTACAATTAATATTTAGAGAAAATCACAGAGCAATTGCACAATGTGGAGGTAGAGGTGACCCATATTAAGAATGAAATGAAGAAGTTTCCCTTAGTAGACAAAATGGCTAAGGCTCCCGAGATGAAGAAAGTACAACAACAAGTCGCAACACTACGAACACAACAGTCAAAGTGCATTGATAGGGTCGTAGAATTACATATAGAGGCATAAAGAGTTATAGGTATTATTCAACCTATACACCAGAAAGTGCGACAAGTAGTTTAGTCAGCAGGACTTACAACATTTGAACACATTAGTTCCGACCTTGTGGAGGATTTGAAGAATATGGAAGTAGAAGTACGAGAGGAGACCTCACATATAGTGAAAATATTCCAGGATTTTCAAAGTAAGATTGTCACAACAGATGTTTTAGACTACTGTGGATCGGGACAAGCCACAGGTGAGTGTTGGGGGCTTGTTGGCCCTAGGAAAAGATAGGTAGAATTCGACCAAAATTCTTCCTAGGAATATGAATATTTTGGTCACACGACAAAAATTTCACAACATAAAGAGGTGATGAAACAAAAGCAACTAGGGGAAGAACTATGAAATAAGCAGTCGTGGGAGAAGAGTCTTCGACGGAAGAGAAGTTCTGAAGAGAGCATCCCCGACGGAAGAAACCACGATACAAGAAGAGTACAATAATTGAAAAAACAACTAGATTGATAATGGGTAAGAAGTCAATTAGAATAGCGCATGCTTTGGGAATAAATCATCTTTGTATTTTTGGGTTGATAGTGCCTACTGTCGGTATAACTGAATGTGCGAGAATAGGAATGACATCCTATTTGTTAAAAAAATAGATTTGGTTGATTACGACATGTAAAATCCTAGGAAAGAGAGAACCCAAGCTGTGTGCAGGTTGGTCTCTATTGGCTCTTGTCTTAGTAGAGTTGAAGAGTTGTAGAGAATAGAGTCGATCCAGGATGTGTGTGGATTGACAGTAGAGTGAAGCAGAGGAAACTTCAGAGATCAAAGACTAGAGAGCATGAGAGGAGAGAAGTCTGTATAGATCGTAGAGAATATCTACAAAATAGTTTTCAAGTTGAGAGCGCAGATGAAATGTGCCATATATTTCTCATGCCAGATGAAGAGCACCTTTGTGGTTTTTCCCAAATAGGTTTCCACATTAAATGTTGTCTCCATGTGTATTTAATGAATATGTTTATGTTGAATGAATGTATGATGTGAATAAGTAGATCTTAATAGAGTGAATAACATTTGTTTATGAATAAGTCTTGTATGCATATGTTGCACTCTTCATAGACTGAATCTGTGCTAAGGCTTTATATTAACTGTTGTAATCTATGTCGATGTATAAGTAGGTTAATACCTTGAATGCACATAAAATTAATCGGAAATACAACCCCCGGCTTCGATCGAGTGAGTTGGTAAGGAGCTGCGAGAGAAGAAATCCCCACCCAACTGGAACAACTTGGTTCTAGCAGTTACCAATAGAGATATCTTGAGTGAGATTGCATCTGCGCTGTAGATGCTATTGACTAAGTCCTTTTTTTTTGGACTGATATCTTAAGCTTTGTTGATGAACAACCAAAAGTGTGAACCTAGGTCGAAGGGAGAAATGCCAATAGTGTATATAAACTATTACCAAACACTTAAAAATAATTAATATATATTGATCCACATATATTAATCACTTTAAACAAAAAATTATCCTAATGTTAAATCATATATATTTTGACATTACATTTTTATTGTATAATCATATGTTTAAATTTATATATTAAAACATTTTTCATGTATATAATTATGTTTATACATGTTTAGATGTTATTTGATATTTTGAATTTTTTTTTCTTCAGTGGATTAATAATAGTAACTTAAATGTAACAAATATATGACTACTATTTATTTCATGGTCATTGTATCTTGTTATACTTAAATGCAATGTAAGTAAGCTTTAGTTAAAGTAAAATTAGTTTTTGTTTTTTCCATATCAATTTTGTCTTTTTTTAATTAAAAATATTTGTTTTAGGTTTCAAATTAATCAATTTATTATTTATGTTATATCATAAATGGATAGTATATCTTGTTATACTTAAATGTATCTAGATGAAGATTTAAATTAAAATACTCATTATTAGTTTTTTTTTCTCTTTTTGTTTTATATTATTAATTGTTTTATGGCTTTTTTTAGTTTTTTTTGTTTTTTATATATTTTTTGTTTTACTATTTTTTTAGGTTTTTTTTTAAAATTAAATAGTATTGATTTTATATTTATATTAATTAGTTTAATGTTTATTTTATATTATGTATAGATAACTATAACTATCTCGTAATTAATTTTATTTTTATTTTTTGCTTAACAACCAATCATTTCTATATCTATTAACATTGACTAACTACTAGCCACTTACATATATCATTTTTGTTTAACAGCCAATCTATTTCTATATATTTTTGTTTAACAGCCAATCAAGGATGATAGGGGCAGTATGGTGGAAGGTTTTGATGCTATTGCTAGGGCTGGTGTTCAACATTTTGAGACTTTATTTCAGGTTGATATGAATCTTCATCTTCCTGAACTTTTGAAAAATTGCTAATAATTTTCCATCATCTATATCTGCTGAGGAGAATTATGATCTTATGACCCCTGTTGCTCTGGATGAGATAAAAACCGTTCTTGCTTTGAGTAATAATGGCAAGAGTCCAGGTCTGGATGGGATTCCTGCAGAGGTTTATAGGGTTCTTTTTTATGTGATGGGTATGGATTTGTTAAGGGTTATCGAGGATTCTAGGAAGAATGGCAAAATTCCAGCTGTTTTTAACTCAACTTTCATTGCCTTGATACCTAAATCTAATTTTCCTAGTTCTTTTGATGGTTTTAGGCCCATTTCTTTATGTAATTTCAGTTATAAGATTATTGGTAAGATTATATCTACCAGAATTAGGAAGGTTCTGGGCAGATATATCTTGAATGAGTAGTTTGGGTTCTTTCCTGGTAGGCAAATCCATGATGTTGTGGGTGCTATTCAGGAAGGCATACATTCTATTCATTGTAAGGGTTTAAAGTCTGTGGTTCTAAAAATTGATCTATCTAAAGCCTACGATAGAGTTAGTTGGAATTTTTTGCGGGTTATTTTATCCAAAATGGGGTTTGATGTATCCTTTATCACTTGGGTTATGAGCAGCCTTACCTTTGTATCTTTTTCTGTTTTAATTAATGGTGTGGCTTCTAGCTTCTTTAGGTCTAGTCGTGGACTTCGACAAGGTTGTCCTCTTGCCCCTTTGCTTTTTCTTATTGTTGTTGAAGGATTGGGTAGGGCTCTACTTTCTGCTAAAGTATGTGGTGTTTACGGGGGAATCTCTTTTAGCAATAATATTTCATTGACTCATGTTCTTTTTGTGGATGGCATTGTAATCATTATCACCGATGGATCTAATCAGTCTTTATCAACTTTGTATGAAATTTTGATGGATTTTACTAAAGCCTCTGGGATGATGATTAATGAGGATAAATGATCTTTCTACTAATCTGGGTTGGATGATACAGAGTTGATCTCTTTACAGAACATTTTTTCATTCACTGTTCTTAAAATTGAGAGTGGCATGAAATACCTTGGTTTTTTTCTAAAACCTTGTAGATATGTGACTGAAAGATTGGGATTGGCTCATTGCAAAAGCTGAAAAACGCATTAAGAATTGGAGCTATAGATGGCTGTCCAAGGGTGGTAAGCTTATTTTGATAAAGTCTGTCCTTGAAGCTTTTCCTGTTTACTGGATGCACTTCTGGATTCCAGTGGGGATAATTGAGAAAATTAGAAAGCTATGTTTTAAATTTTTATGGTCTGGTAGTTGTGGATCATCTTCTGGATTGCCTTGGACTTCCTAGAAGGTCTTGGCAAATCTAAAATCCATGGGTGGATGGGGGCTGAAAGTACCTGCTCTATTTGCCAAAGCACTTGCTGCTAAGAGTGTTTGGAACATTATCCATGGCTCCGGCCTATGGGTTTAGATTGTCACTCAAAAATATATTAGGCCTCTTTCATTGCTGGATTGGATAAGAGTCAAGGATAAGAAGAAAACAGGTATATCTATTTGTTGGAAATCTGTGCTCTGGTCTTTTAATCTTATTGGTGACTTTCTTGTTTGGAAGGTTGGGAATGGAGCTGATGTTCATATTGGTTTGGATCCTTGGGTAGGTTGTAAATGGAGACATAGCTTACCCTCTCATTTGATTGATATTCTACATTCTGCAGGTTTTTTCTTTCTGAAAGATATTGGGTCATCATCAGTGTCTCATCTGATGGAACAAGGATGGCTAAATGTTGAAGTTCTTGGTTTAGTTGAGGCTTAGGATATTAATGTTTGGAATGGGTACCTAGCCATCCTAAAATCTAGTCACATTAGATTCAAAAATGAGGATGATGTGCTCATATGGAACCAGTCAAAATTTGGTAAGTATTCTCCTAAAGATGGATACATGCATTTGATTCTGGAGAAGCATGAGATGGAAATTGCTTGGTGGTGGAGCATGATTTGGCAACTTAAGTGTTCCCTTAAGTCAAAAATATTTTGCTGGTTTTTATTCTCAGGAAAAGCCCTTATATGGGATATACTTAACATCAGGGGTTGGGAGGGGCTAGGACGATGTTACCTGTGCAAAGAGGATGCTAAAACAAACTTTCATTTAGGGGTTGAATGCCCTTTTACTAAATCTGTTTGTAGGGAGATAGAGTCTAAGGTAAAAATTAAGAATTTATGGTTTGGTGACTCGATTCTTTCTTGTATGAAGAACTAGTGTTTCAATAACAAGGTAAAATCAATCAGATATTTTCCTGTCATTGTAACATCGTTTATCTGGAAGGCTAGGAATCATAGTTGTTTTGATGATTTTACTCCATCTCCTGCACAGGTTTCTGCATCTAGTTTGGATTTAATTTATCTTATCCATAGGAAAATGAAGTAGTGAAGATTAGAATCATTACTGAGGAGATTATTGACAAATCTAAACCCTGGGGTTTTTTTGATGGTTCAGCTTTTGGTGACCCACACCTTTGTGGTGCTGGGGGTATTCTTTTCCTCGAAGATGATCATTTCTTCACTTTTAAAGCTGGTTTGGGGATAGGTACTAACAATATTTCCGAGTTATATGCTCTGAAATTACTTCTAAATTTGGCTTTGGACAAGCAACTATCAAAAATCCAGGTGTTTGGAGACTCTTTTCTAGTCATTAATTGGATTACAGGTAAATTCAGAATTCATAACCTGCAACTTGCTCAGTTACTACAAGAAGTCAACATACTATCTGATATATTTGAGCAGACAGATTTCAAACACATTTATAGAGAAAGAAATGCTTCTACTAATAAGTTAGCCAATGTTGGTGGGAAATTTCAGAATGGATATTGGCATATCTTTGAGTATTTTGGATCTGAGAGACATGAAACCTATCATATTTTTTGAGTTGGTCTTTTATTTTTGGTTACTGCTCTTTTTGAGAGACATCTGATCCGGTCTTAATGTGTTTTTTTGTTTGTTTGTTGAAAATCTGAAATTTTCAGTGATAATTTTTGAAGGACTTAGTCTTATGTGATATGATTTGCTATGGGGATACTTCTGCAATGTTTGGAGCTGAATATTGTATGGAAGATATTGTAGTTTTCTTTTTGTATACATGGATTGTATACTTGGATGATTATGTTGACATTGATGGTAATGCAGTTTTTGTGTAGTTTTGTGGACAGCAGTTGACCTGGTTGTTGATATTTTTGAAGGATATTTGAAGTATATGGATGATACTTGTGATGAAGAATCATTTTTTGATATTTTGTAATAAGATTTTTTTGAGCTGATTGTATTGATCAAATGGACACCTATCATTTTGATAGTAGATCATCTACAAAATGTAATTTTGTATCCTGTATATATAGTTATGTTTTTTTCTGTGAAAAAAAAACATCCAATCACTTCTATGGCATTTGAACCCAGACCAAACAAGACGGTTACTTGAAGTATTAATATGCCATAATGAAAACACTCACAACTAGTTTCATTTCAGTGTCATATATTCTTGAAATTCTATTCATTGTTTTAGCTAAAATACGTTCTCTATATCTTATGTTTCTATATCTCACCGATAGGTGGTATTTAAATTATAAAAGGTTGTGTTTGAATGTTACATTATATAGTGAAGTGTATAAATTAACTGGTTGGAATTATTTTGCTTATTCGCAAATAAAAGTGTCTTCAGTAGACGTTCCGTTTACTGATTCTCAAGACCCTGTACATATAAATCTGTTAGATAAAGCTCAAATAGAATGGGCTAGAAGTAAAGGTTATAAATATGCACATTTAGGAGCCATCCGTTTAGGTTTGAATCCTCTTGTTCGTCTGTTTTTACCTATTTCTTCTCTCTGTGTTGCTATTGACACCAGACATACAGATTTTGCACATGCTATAGTCGGTGGTTTCACCGCACCATTACACAATGGCCCTGATTTTGGAACAATATTTCCCAAATATTCTGTTAGTCTTGATGACCCACATATATATGACCTCCTGAAAGCCTACATCCTCCCCCAAGGCTTTAGCATGATGACTGGATCCCGCATCCTTCAGCTAAAGAGTTTATTTTGCATACGATTTGGTAACGATACTATGCCTCCTTTACAAAATAAGGTCAATCAGAGTTAACACCTGCACAGCGTGGTGGAACAAGACCATTCCCAACAAGCTCATCCTGTCACTTTCGACTGGACATCCATCAAGTATCCCCAGCAATGGGAGATAAAATATAATGAGCTTAGAAACTTTGAGGCTACACGAAGATCCCTTCTTTCCAGACCGCTTAATTTTGATAAAAGTTTTAACTCTTTTAGATCCCATGATCCAGATCTTGCTCTTGTAAATAATTTATCTAGATCATATTCTGTATCTAGTTCCCGTAGCATACCTTCTTCTGTACATTCTGAATCTTCACATTCTGGACTTGGCATAAATGAACATCATGGTCAACACTTAGACTGTCCCACCTGCAGAAAGAACTTAGATAGACTTCAACATTATAAGAATAAGCCTAGGCTTGGAATGTTCACAGTAAACTTGCCTAGAGAAAACAGCGCAGTAGAAACAACAAACAGTCATAACCAGAAGTCCTACTATCCTGGTAGGAACCTTCCAGATATTCCCTTCAGACAGTTTTCTAACGATGGTCAAGTTAATAAAGAGTTTTTTCCTGTTAAATCCTCCGGAGTAGATGAATCTGTTTCCGATGAAGCAAAGCTTGCAAATTGGGGAAATCTGCAGGATAGACTGACTACAAAGAATCTAGATGAAGTTTCTCTAGATCTCCTTAAACTGCGTAGCGCCATAGATGAAGAAAAAGAACAGATATCTGCAGTAGAAGACAAGCTAGGTCTGATAGATCATCTACTATTAGATACCTCCGAAATAAAAGATGTTGTTGCGAAAGCAACAGATAGAATTGAAAGGAGACTTCAGAAGATCGAAGAGCTTTTAGAAGCAAGTGAACGATTGAAAAAGAAGAAAGCTCCTGAAGTCAGTAAAGAAGCTATATCCTTAGTATTGCAAGGATATGACACAAAGAAGAAGAAATCCGCCACTCCTCCACTCGAGTGGAGTTTCTCATTTGGGATGTTCCATGTCCCAGAAAAAGATCCCAAAAAGCCTGACTTTGATTTTGGTCGGAGCGAAGCTGAGTTTGAAAATTTGCGTGGCTGGGTAAAAGCCATTAAAGAATTGCCACCTGCTTTAGAGTCAAAACATTACGATTTGCAAATGTTTTCAGGACAATCCTCTGGTCATGCTCTGATCAAATTTGAACCAGGAGAGACACTCCCTGAAATGGATACATCTATGCCAACGGCATCCACAGGTTCAAAATTTTACACCAATTTTGGTGTTACTTCCATGAACAACCTTATCTCTCAGATGCCAGATCATCCCATCTTAAATATAGGTTGTGTTGGAGCAGGACCCCGCAGCTACAGAAGAAGCTGCTAATTTTGGCGGAAAGAGAGAAGTTGGCGGAAAGAGAGAAGTTTAGCGGAAAAAGGACAGGGCAGAGCTACGACGGTGTAGCACGTTTCCAGCTAGAGAGCAGAGCTGGAAACCATGAATTTTGGGATAGAAAAGTCAAGAAGGAAACGGTACCAGAGCGGCCGAGAGAAGAAAGCTCAACCACTACATTGAAGGCAGCGGCGGAAGACAGGAGGGCTCAGCGACCCTCATAAAGAAGAAGGAGC
>LPNX010994501.1:0-24785 GCA_001517045.1 Pseudotsuga menziesii
CGGGGTACAATGTAATACAAGTGGTTCTCCCGGTTGGACCATCGGGGACCACAAAAGATACATAAAGAATATTCTTCGAAGTTACAATATTTCAACACTCATCCATATTACAATTCCCCTCATTAACAATAATTAAAACATGAAATAACTACTAATCTCATTAATTATCCCTAACTACAGCCCTTTTCATTTAAATATTAGTTTCCCAATTCAATTAACTAAAATTATTATTGAACAATAACCCCCTTTAATAAATGATAGTAAAAATAACATCCTAATACAAATGATATTCTCTCTAATGGTATCTATATTAAGAATAAGTGTCATTCTCATCATAATAAAGTTCATCAAATCACTATTTCCATATGCATATTCACAAGGATCCTTGTGAATCCATACCAAAATCCACAAATAAACACCTTATGATTTTGATGAAACTTCTCGAAGTTGCTCTTCCAAGAACATCAATAAAAACCTTATAGTTTTGATGAAACTTCCCAATCCAAGTGTCAAAATAAGGTATAGTTCAGCTTCACATGCTTTTAACAAATGTTTCGTCTTGAACGAAGGGTACTTTTTGGTTAAGGTCAAGACAACAAAGTTCAACAATAGACTCTATGAATGTGAAGATACATAGGTAGGTTGATGTATTTGATTAAACATGCCAATCACATACTAGATCATACATGATATTTAATCCAGTGGAACCCTTGCAACCATAAAATCCATCAAGTTCTGCTAAATAGCCTTTGGAGTCCAAAAAACATCACACTACAACAAATAATTACATATCTAACAAAATCGTTGCCTATACTAGTATTTTATTCATCAACAACACATTATGCCACCTATTCTTTACTATAAAATTCAAGATCAATCTTTAAATTTACATGATAGATTTAGTTTATATGTCAATAGTTATACAGTTTTCAGTTCTTAGATATGTCATTATATCATGTGTTTATATTTTTAATGATATTTTATTTGTATTTATGATTGCAGTGGCTACTATGGATCGTAACAATACGGAGATACTGAGGTTCATTGGCCATTTGAGAGAGATTGGTTCATCTTGGAGGGGTGGATATGAGCTCCGCCACTCCCTGTCAGATTCATTGTTATCTATTGTTGATACGATTACAAGATCGAATGATGCCTTGTATAGAATCGCATCTTACAAGGAGAGAAAAAGGCAACAATATGCTGATGAGTTGAGTTACAATGAGGTAAAAAATATAAAAATAACAAAACAAGCCATCTATTCATTGTTTAGACTTCCTGGGACGGATGACATCCCGGAGATCAGCAGGCCACATATTTCTATTGAGTGGTGCACTTTTCCACCCATTAGAGACAACTGGATGGATAGGTGGTACACGGTTTTTGACATTCCCCCTCACAACAATAGGGAAGTACCGATGTACTTCTTCCGAAAATTGTATGCAGAGTTTGTGATGGGGAAACATGTCAACTATTTTGACATGTTGGGATTCGAGGGAGTTGGTAGGGGAATGCCCCAACACTGACCCCATGCTAGGCATAGAGATGCCAATCCACAGATACCTGCACCCTGTGCCTAGCTACCAAGGGCAGACATCCCTCCTGCACATGATATGGTTTCCCAGACACAGGATGCATTTTTTACTCTAGCTGAGATGGTCTCTCGACACACGGCCACTATTGACCAGAGAGCACCCTCTTCCTCTGTTGGTGTACAACCACTAGCTTCTGGTGGTGGAGGGACATCTGTTGGTGGGGATAGACCGACATCCCATGTGCCTCAGAGCGAGCCGCACGTCTGCACATCGTGTGGGGGACCTTGTTATGGTCCTTGACCAAGACATGGTACCAGTACGATGACTGGTGGTTAGGTAAGGACTTTGTTTTAAAACTCTGTTATTGAACTCAATTTTTAATTGTTCCATACTATATCTAACATATTAAAAGATTCGTAATATATATGCAATATTTACTCTTGTAGGAGATTGATGCCTCTTGCGGGGGTGGTACTGCACCCGGTGTGGTTGTACCCGAGACCCAGAGAACCACAACTGAGGTAATATTTAAAACACTTGTCATTTTGTTATTACATGTATAATTTTTTAAATGCATGTGTTAGTGTTGATTAATTTATTAAAATGTCTAATATTTACAATTTTTGAAGTTGCAAGAACCCCACTTAGAACGTGACGCTGAAGACATTGATATCAATGACATAGTCCAAGGTGGAATTTACGACTACTTGAAGAATGTAAGTACATGGGTTATGATTGAATCTTGTTCGAATTATTTACAATTGCTTGTGACAACACACGATGAGCCGCATTGCGGTCCTTTGACCGTGTGTTCTTACCAATTTTACCAAAGGCATCTACTAAGATTTTAACTATATGAGAAATTGGTCCAGAAGGATTTATCATATTTATCCCTAACGATTTCCTAACAATATTCATGCCCCCAGATTTTAACAATGATAAAAATAATCTACATTTATCTCCATCACATTTCTCCTCAAAATATTTATTTAGTATCTGTTGAGTTTGATAAGCAATACTACGTTTAGATAGCGTACCTTCAATGGAATTGAGGAGTTCTTCATAAACTTGTATACGCTTCAGAGTTCTTCGACGTGTGCTTTCTAATGGAGGTAAGGGGGTTGGATTTCTATCATCCAATGCATCAACAATACGCTCTGGCGTTTCAGTAGAAACTTGTTGTCCTTCACTGTCTTCCTGGTAGTTGGATGGTGGAAGTCCAACATCCTCATCGATGGTCCGGTTAATATTTTCTTCTTCAACAGTAGGCTCCATGTCCAACGCTTCTTCAATAGTAGGCTCCATGTACACCGCCTCTTCATGAGCTTCGTCTTGAGATGGTAACTTATCACTTTGACTTGATGTGGGATTTGAAACATCCCCTAATGAGCACCTACATTTTGCTTCTTGAATACTTCCATGGGGTGCTTGTTCAACAACTATTGTGGAAATTGAAGGTCCCTCTAGTGAATGCTTCCTTTTTTCTTGTGCTGGATTAATAGGATGAACCGTCGTATCCTCTGTAATTGGATTTGGATTAGTTTCCAAAGAAAGCCTCTGATTCATCATGTCTATTCTTTTCTTTTATTTCTCTTCTTCGATGACTTCTTGAGGTCTCTTCTTCCTTGCTGATTTTCTTCCTCGGTTACGTACATTCCCCATCACCACAATGATCAATGTCAATATAGCTTGTTGCTCCTCAATTACAAGCTTCCAAACCTTTAACTTGCTTTATAACTATTGATCCTTCAAGGTGTTTCAATCTTCCTTCTCAATTGTTCATATTTCCCATCAAAACAATAATGAATGGGAAAATTTACCTTTGGTTCTCTTGAATAATAAGCAAATGAAAGTTATATCCACCATCACCATGAAATGACATTGAAGCTTGATATATTATCCTGTGTGCTCCTCAACCATGAAAGATGTCCTCAATGCTGCACCTGCATAACAAAAAGAATGATGGCGAATGTGTAGATTGTGAGTATTTTCGTGCTCTTGAAAAAAAATGTGTGCTAATCAGAATTTTCATAAAAACAGATTGAAGTTACTTTCGGACAAAGACAATTCACTGTTTTAACAGTCCCAAAACACGCACGCGTTATATATTGTCAAAACGCGTACTCAATTTGTATAAGCAAAACATGCACGTGATATGTTTAAGCAAAATTAATGGGGTGGGTGCACAGCTAAGGCTTTCCTGATTTCTTAATTATTAATTTCTTAAATATTTCTTAATTTATTTATTATTAAGTTTAGCCTAAGTTTAGAAATAAACATATACTTCATTACTTAAACATGATTTAGAATACATTCAATTTAAATATAAATATTTAATAAAAGAATATCTTTTTGATTAAGATAGTTAGTCTATCCAATAAAATTGTTATCTAACATCCTAAACAATAACAATATTGTGTTGATGAAGATAGTAGACCTACCTCTTAAAATTTATGTTTGATTTTACTTACCAGCCTAGATCCAAATCCTAGGCTCTATTAAGTGCCGAGAAGGATCAAATCTCTAGAACTGCAAACCTATCCTAGATTAGATTTTTGAGTGCAATGCTTAAGAATAATTTTGGTACTCATATCTTCCACAAATTTGTAGAGTTAACATTAAAGAGTTACAGCAATTAGCAAAAAATTTATAATGAAAATGTGATGTAAATAGAAGATTCCATATTAGGATGATCATAAAAGTTTAAGAGAGAAATAGATTGAAGTTATTTTGATTGTGAGTATTTCCATAGGAAAGCTCGTGCTCTTGAAAAAAAATGCACGCTAATGAGAGTTTTCATAAAAACAGATTGAAGTTACTCTCAGGCGTTATGTATTGTCAAAACGCGTACGTGATTTGTATAAGCAAAAACATGCACGTGATATGTTTAAGCACAATTAATGGGGTCGGTGCACGGTTAAGGCTTTCCTGATTTCTTAATTATTAATTTCTTAAAGATTTCTTAATTTATTTATTATTAAGTTTAGCCTAAGTTTAGAAATAAACATATACTTCATTACTTAGACATGATTTATAATACATTCAACTTAAATATAAATATTTAATAAAAGAATATCTTTTTGATTAAGATAGTTAGTCTATCCAATAAAATTGTTGTCTAACATCCTAAACAATAACAATATTGTGTTGATGAAGATAGTAGACCTACCTCTTAAAATTTATGTTTGATTTTACTTACCAGCCTAGATCCAAATCCTAGGCTCTATTAAGTGCCCAGAAGGATCAAATCTCTAGAGCTTCAAACCTATCCTAGATTAGATTTTTGAGTGCAATGCTTAAGAATAATTTTGGTACTCATATCTTCCACAAATTTGTAGAGTTAACATTAAAGAGTTACAGCAATTAGCAAAAATTTTATAATGAAAATGTGATGTAAATAGAAGATTCCATATTAGCATGATCATAAAAGTTTAAGAGAGAAACATTATTGAGAATACACACATTCCATATGAATAGAAAAAATCACAAATTAAAATTACAATAAATAAATATATTTATACATCATGCTTTTTAATCTTGATCTAAAACAAAATTCACTTTTTTAATAAATAAAAAACCCTCTTTTAAATCTTGATTTAAAACACAAATACCATGATTGAAATTTTGATAGCCAAGAAACTCATCTCAATTAAGTGGAAACACCATGCGCAAGCTTAACACTTTATAATCTTAAAACTTATTAATTTCTTTGTGAAATGAGTATATGAAATGCAATAGGGATACAAGCTATAAAGAGGAAAAGCTCCTAAAACGTAGACATCGTGCTAGTTAAAAAAAAATGAAAATGAATAAAAGATCTACCCAGGAGTCTCATTGTCATGCTTGAAGTGCCTATGTGGTAAATAACAAATCCTACTACAATTTTCTTTGTCTGGTTCTAAGAAATCTTTTGAAATCAAATCTTCAATCCGCTTCAGCACTAAGCTGACTTTTGGGTTGAATATTGGTTGGAGTTGCTGAACGCATTCTATGAATAATTCCTGACTTGTCAAGACTTTGATAACCTTCATTGTGCGAATTATTGCAACATCGACAGCATCACTACTATCTCCATCAACAACCTCCATGAATTTCTTCTTCTCATCAATTTGTGGAAGTGCAGGAATTCTATTTTCATGTGAACCGAGCATTCAATTCAAAATGATCAGTTTTGGCTATTGTTTGCGTGACGGGTTCCTTCAAAATAATTTTGTACTTTCCCCATACAACAGAATGCATCAATCTAATGACATCCTCCTCTCACATATTTAACTGTGATACGATATCTGCATAAGTTGACCTTTCCGACCCATTGAATAGTAAAAGCATAAATCCCTGGTTGGTTGATACTGTTATTTCTATGGGATTAGAATAAAAGATTCCAATAATTTTACAATTAATTCCCAAAATATATTACCAGGTATGTTTACGATGATGATATTTTGTGGAATAAATTCATTTGTATTTACGATGATGATGTTTACGATGATGATATTTTGTGGAATAAGCATTTCCGATGGAAGATTAAGTTCAGAGGACTTGCAGGTTGGAGAGACTCCATTCGTTAATACTGTAACAGTCAACTCAATTGCAGGATGCATATTTGAATAATCATCAGGCAGCTTGAGTCTGCATTGATAGCGTGACATCATTAACCATGGGCTCCATTTTTTTTATGTAAACTGCAAACCAAATTAATGCTTTAATTTGACAATATGGTTCGGTTCATGACCAATATTAACGAATTATACATGAAATTATTCAACTTATCTATTATTATTTATAGTGGACATAACTTTACCTAATGTTACATAATTTATAGCCGACATAACATAACGTTACATAAGGATTGATTAATATTCGCCCTTAATATTCGGCAGGTTGATTAATTTTCGCCCTTAATATTCCTTATGAATATAAGGATTCCTAAGGCTATCAATATTTGACTTGTTTTCAGTATTTAATGCCAAGCAGCTCTACAGTACGGTGTTGTTGGGTAATTAGCATTGGCTAATTTTAGCTTTCAAAGCTGTCTAACTCGTAAATTTAATAATAATCCATGGTATATTTAATTAGCAACAATTTTTAAATTTCAAATCTGGACAGACCTATCTGTCATGAGATAAAAACGGTGAGCACGGGCTACGAGAGAGGGAACCAGCAACTCCCACGCCACCGCCGCTACCACCACCCTGAGCTGCCCTGAGGAAGAAGATTTTATAGCCGGCAGAATCCCTAAGGCAACTACCTGACTAATTAAACTTTTTATTAATGAACAGAGAGTAAATTGCGGTGTGGTGTAGCTGACTCATGCATTCACTAGTGGTGTATATAATTAGATGCAACGTTTAAATTTCAGATTTTGATAGACCAATCTGTGTTGAGTTGAAATTGGTGAGCACAGTCTACGAGAGAGAGGGGAACCACCTGCTCTCACGCCTCCACCACCACCCTGAGAAAGAAGAGTTTCTCTCGCAGGCGGAATCTCCGCAAGACATGCAAATTCCCAATGTGATAGTAGTTATTATTGTGCTCCTTCCACCGTCTGGGTGCATTGAAACAATACACTGTTACAGGCCTTTTCTTAAATGCTCCTCTTGTTCCATAAAAGCGCAAAGAACTTTCACTTTGGATTGAGAAAAGATTATAAGCAATTTATTGAAGAAGAATTTATGAAAAGTTAATACATCCTTTAGAAAATATTATAAGTAATTTATTGAATATCCATAATGAAGAAGAATTTATGAAAAGTTAATACATCCTTTAGAAAATATTATAAGTAATTTATTGAATATCCATAATGATGAAGAAATTATGAAAAGTTAATACATCCTTTAGAAAATATTATAAGTAATTTATTGAATATCCATAATGAGTTAATAGTGTTGAAAATGTAGTGTACATCATTTCCATTTGTTTAATGCATTTTGAATGTACAATATTTTAATATGAATTATATTTTGATAGTTCAAAACAAGCAATTTATTGAATATCCATAATGAGGTAATAGTGTTGAAAATGTAGTGTACATCATTTCCATTTGTTCGCTGCATTTTGAATGCACAATAATATTAATTATATTTTGATAGTTGAAAACTCAATGGCTTCCATAAAGAATGAATTTGAATTGTTAGGAGAGAAAAAGTAGTTTTTCTTTGGTTAACCAAGAGAGGCTTCAAGGCAGTGGTTTTTATTTATTTACTTTTTAATATTTTTATAAAATATAGGTACATAATATTATATTATAGTATTATTGTTTATATTAATTGTTGTTAGAGGTAGTTTCTACAATTTAAGTGAGCAAGATGTGTTACTTGTTGCTTATGTAAAGTTGAATTTGTATATATAGATTTCATATATACATATATATGAATATCAAGAAACGGTCCTTTTTTTTTGAAAAAAAAAAGTTGTATGTATAATTACATTGTAGATTAACTAGTTAAAATGGATCTATACATTTATAATAAAAAGTATATATATAGAAAATGAATTTACAAATCTCACATCAAAGTCAAAAGAAGTGGAATGTGTTTTATTACTATGGTCATGTCAATGTCTATTGAATATGTTTATAGGCATTCTTCCTTTAATGCTATCATGGAAAAATGCGACTCTTTTTATATGATAGTTTGTGAAAAAATTACATTGTTTGAATTGTAATAGCCTTTCTTAATACATTTTTTATGACTATACTTTTTCCAATAAGTTTATATTGATATAGTTTTTACAAGATTTGGTAATCAACTAATTATTAGACTTACTAGTCAATTATGTATACTTAGTTAGTATAAATGAGAGGAGAAAAACAATACTAAGAGATGTATCACGTCTATAACATTGACAAGGTGTGGCTTTCAAAAAGAAATTACTATAAAATTAAACACATGTTATCTTCTAATTTAAATTGGTTACAATGTAAATTGGCCAATTGGTTACAATGTAAATTGGCCAAAGTGAAAATGCATATGTACATTTTCCCGCATCAATTTCTATTGAATATATGTTTATATGGATACCTCCTTAATACAATAAAGTAGTATTTGAGGAATTCACTTACAACATTGTTGAGTACTATTGCAACTCTTTACTTTTGTGGGAAAATGCAACTCTTTTTCTATTAGGTTGGTGGGAAAATCATGTTTTTTTAAATGCAATAGTGGTACTCAATATATTTTTCTTCCTATACTTTGCCTAATAAGTTTATAGATTTTGATTCATAATTTTTTTCATAGGAGTTGGTAATCATTATACTTACCAAGTCAACTCTCTTAAAGGTTCAACCTCAAAATGAGCATAGTTAAATTGAATTGGTTACCACTACTTAGTGGATTTGATTAGCTCCACGAGTATTCAATAAATTTCTCATATATAGCTGGTCTAAATGAAAGGAGAAAAACAGCAAAAAAAACCTTCATTCTTCTCATTTATGGGCCAACGTTTTCAAAAAGATGGTTCCCTATAGTGTCAAAGCCTTGTACTTATTTTTTACACATGGATTATAATTTTTTTTTGAGGATTGATAAATCTATGTAAATGAGACATTATATGAGTTATTGAGATGACTCCATGTGGTGAAATTAAAACATGAATTTAGTTTTTAAAAATATACCATCATAGATCCATATTAACTCTAGTTTTATTAAGCTCCCAAATGAGTCAAATCTCTTGAGATGCAAACTCCTTTAGAGTCCTAAACTTAAGGAAACATTTACACCTTAAGAGATTTGATCCCTCTTATTTTTCCTCCTTGTTCTATGAGGAATAGCCTTCACTTTTTTCGTAGTATGACATGTTCACCAAAAATAAGTCATATAACATCATGGAATCTATCACCTACATCAATTATTTATGTTAATTCTAAGTTTATTTTATCCCTCTTAAATTTTTGGATTTAGTTAAAATTGAATTTTATTTTATTTAACATTATGGAATCATCACTTATATTAATTGTTTATTCTATATCAATTTAGCTTAATTCCAAATGTATTTATCTTGCAATGGTTTTTTCTTTTTACATATCTGAATTTTATTAACATTGTATTTTGTTTTCTTTAAAATAGTATTTAGAAAAATCAAACAAAATTATTGTGTCCGTAAATGTTTTTTATTTTTATTTTAATAGCTATTACAATTAAAGAGCTACATTAACTAAAAATATTTGTTTTCATTATTCTTAATATTATATTAAAGAAAACATAATGCAATTTCTCAATGTAAAATCCAAATTTTTAAAAAAATGATAATGCACCAAAAATAAAGTAAAAAGGTTCTAAACGATGTTATGTAACTCATTTCTAATGAAATTCTGTTACAAGGAAAGAGTGAGAACCATCACTAATGCTTTGAATATTTTTTTGGATAATCAAAATAATTGTTGCATCATTTTTGGAGGGTCACATGTTTAATGAGATATTGGCATTTTGTAATAAGGCTATAAGGTTAGACTCCCTTTATAATAGAGGTCTCTATAGTTGTGTCTTAGAAAATCTCATCCTTTGCTAAGTCACAAATTTTTAGCATATTTCATTTGTGTGTTGTTGGATATATATATTCTTGGGTTATAGTGGTATCCATTCAAATCTAAACCTAGGCCTCATATAAGTAATATTGACTAGTTATTGATTCCCATGGTTTAAGAAAAAGAATTTGTCAAATTCCTCCATCCAATCCACTAAGTTTTTGAGGAATTCACTAACAACATTGTTGAGTAGTGCTCCAACTCTTTACTAGTACACTTGGATTACAAGTGTTTTTGAGGATTGATAAATCTATGTAAATGAGACACCATAAGAGTTGTTATAAGATGACTCCATTTGGTGAAATTAAAACATGAATTTAGTTTGTCAAAATGGACTATCATGGATCCATCTTAACTCTAGTTTTATTGAACCACACAGAGGAGTCAAATCTCTTGAGGTGCAAACTCCTTTAGAGTCCTAAACTTAAGGAAACATTTGCACTTTAATAAATTTGATTCCTCTCAATTAATAAAGTGAGAATTAAGATGAATCTATGCTAATTTATTCTAATTCCAAATACATTATTCGTATAAAATTTTGAATTTCAATTAAATTACATTTTATTTCATTTTAAAATAATAATCATAACAATAAATGTAATTTTTAATTAAAATCGTTATTAAAAAACAAAAACAAATATATTCCCTCCTCCTTCTGTGCATTACTTTTCAAAAAATCAAGAATGGCCTTCACTTTTGCCTCCTATGACATCTTCACCAAAAATGAGTCATATAACATCATGGAAACATCACTTAGATCAATTGTTTATGCTAATTCTAAATGAATTATATTCTTCTTGAATTTTTGGATTTAGTTGAAATTAAACTTTATTTTATATAACATCATGTAATTATCATTTATATTAATTGTTTATGTTAATTTGAGGTGTATTATATTTTTTTTGAAATTTTGAATTTAGTTAATTTAAATAAAAAATAAAAAATGAGTCATGTAATATTATGACCATTAGTTTATGTTAATTTCAAACTTATTGCGTCGAGAGGCGCTCTACAGCCCAGTATAGGGGAGATCTTGTAACGTTACGTAAAGTTATGTAACATTACGTAAAGTTATGTTGTGTCGGCTATGTTATCTCAGCGCTCTAGAGCCCAGTATGGCGGAGATCTTGTAATGTTACTTAACGTTATATAACGTTACATAAAGTTATGTTATGTCGTCTATAAATTATGTAACATTAGGTAACGTTATGTCGGCTATAAATAATAATAGATAAGTTGAATAATTGCATGTATAATTTGTTAATATTGGTCATGAGTTCGTCAAATTAAAGCATTAATTTGGTTTGCAGTTTACATAAAAAAAAATGGAGCCCATGGTTAATGATGTCACGCTATCAATGGAGACTCGAGCTGCCTTCGAAACATACCTTGATGATTATTCAAATATGCATCCTGGAATCGAGTTGACTGTTACAGTATTAACGAATGGAGTCTGTCCAACCTGCAAGTCCTCTGAACTTAATCTTCCATCGGAAATGCTTAAATGCATTGAGTTATACAAATGATTTTATTCCACAAAATATCATCATCATAAACTTACCTGGTTATATATTTTGGGAATTAATTGTAAAATTATTGGAATGTTTGATTCTAAGCCCATAGAAATAACAGTATCAACCAACCAGGGATTTATGCTTTTACTGTTCAATGGGTCGGAAAGGTCAACTTATGCAGATATCGTATCACAGTTAAATATGCGAGAGGAGGATGTCATTAGATTGATGCATTCTATTGTACGTGGAAAGTACAAAATTATTTTGAAGGAACCCGTCACGCAAACAATAGCCAAAACTGATCATTTTGAATTGAATGCTCGCTTCACATCAAAATAGAATTCCTGCACTTCCACAAATTGATGAGAAGAAGAAATTCATGGAGGTTGTTGATGGAGATATTAGTGATGCTGTCGATGTTGCAATAATTCGCACAATGAAGGTGATAAAAGTCTTGACAAGTCAGGAATTATTCATAGAATGTGTTCAGCAACTCCAACCAATATTCAACCCAAAAGTCAGCTTAGTGCAGAAGCAGATTGAAGATTTGATTTCAAAAGATTTCTTAGAACGAGACAAAGAAAATTGTAGTAGGATTTGTTATTTACCACATAGGCACTTCAAGCATGACTATGAGACTCCTGCATAGATCTTTTATTCATTTTCATTTTTTTTAACTAGCACGATGTCTACGTTTTAGGAGCTTTTCCTCTTTATAGCTTTTATCCCTATTGCATTTCATATACTCATTTAACAAAGAAATTAATAAATTTTAAGATTATAAAGTGTTAAGCTTCCGCATGGTGTTTCCACTTAATTGAGATGAGTTTCTTGGCTATCAAAATTTTAATCATGGTATTTCTGTTTTAAATCAAGATTTAAAAGAGGTTTTTTTTTTTTAATTAAAAAAGTGAATTTTGTTTTAGATCAAGATTAAAAAGCGTGATGTATAAATATATTTATTTATTGTAATTTTAACTTGTGATTTTTTCTATTCAGATGGAATGTGTGTATTCTCAATAATGTTTCTCTCTTAAACTTTTATGATCATCCTAATATGGAATCTTCTGTTTACATCACATTTTCATTATAAAATTTCTGCTAATTGATGTAACTCTTTAATGTTAACTCTACAAATTTGTGGAAGATATGAGTACCAAAATTATTCTTAAGCATTGCACTCAAAAATCTATTCTAGGATAGGTTTGCAGCTCTAGAGATTTTATCCTTCTTGGTGCTTAATAGAGCCTAGGATTTGGATCTAGGCTGGTATTCCACCAACCCATTATTGAGTTCTAAAAATTTGTTTTCCTTTAAGGTCCATGTGTGCTGATGATGTCCATGTGTGGTGCTGCTGATGGTTATGATGATGATGTTAATGATTATGATGATGATGGTGATGATGATGACGATGAATATGATGATTATGATGATGACGACGATGATGATGATGGTGATGATGATGACGATGAAGATGATGATTATGAAGATGATGATGATGATGATTATGATGACCATCATGACGATAATGATGAAGATGATGATGATCATGGTGATGTTGATCATGATCATGATGAAGATGAAGATTATGATGAAGTCAGTGATGATGACAATGATGACTATGAATATGGTCACGATGACGATGATGCTGCTGATGATGATGACGACGACAATGATGAAGATGATGATGATCATGGTGATGTTAACGATCGTGATCACAATGAAGATGAAGATAATGATGAAGTCGGCAATGATGACAATGATGAAGATGATGATGACGATGACAATGAGGATGATGGTGATGATGATGATGATGACGATGAAGATGATGATGATGAAGACGCTGATGAGGATGATGATGATGATGATTATGACGATGACAATGATGTTGATGATGAAGATGAAGATGGCGATGATGGAGATGATGGAGATGATGATGTCGACGACGATGATGATGATGTTGACAATGATGATGATGATGAATATGAGGATCACGATGATGATGATGATGATGACAATGAAGACGATGACATTGATGGTGCTAATGATGATGATGATTTTGATGATGATGATGATGGTGATGATGAAGATGATGATGATGATGATGTTGATGATGACTATGATGTTGATGATGAAGATGATGATGATGATGAATATGAGGATCACGATGATGATGATGATGATGATGATGATGATGATGATGATGATGATGATGATGATGACAATGAAGACGAGGACATTGATGGTGCTAACGACGATGATGATTTTGATGATGATGATGATGATGATGATGATGATGATGATGATGTTGACGATGAATATGATGATGACTATGATTTTGATGATGAAGATGATGATGACGATGATGTTGATGATGAAGATGATGATGTGGAAGATGATGATGAATATGAGGATCATGATGTTGCTGTTGTTGATGATCATGATCATGATGACTATGACGACAAAGATGATGATGAAGAATATGACGATGATTATGATGATGATGATGATGACAACGATGTTGACGATGATGATCATGATGAAGATGAGGATGATTTTGAATCGGTGATGATGATGATGATGAAGATGATGAGATGATGATGACAAATAGTTGTCAAATTTATAACTTGGGCTTGTCTCATTTTAGATGATAAGGTTGTTGAATTTTAGACGAACTATCGTTGAATTTCATATGCATAGGTTGTCGAATTTCATACAAACATGTTCATCACAAAACCTACAAGGCATAAATTCGAAAATTCAACAACTCTACAAGATGAAAAAAAATTTCAAAACGTAACATACTTTTCATCATTGCAATCTGACACAATCGTACTTTAAGTCGAATGTCATCGGATTCTGTCCTCATATTTTGGGCTCAAATCTTGTTGTGGAAAGCATATCAAAGGTAGATTATGAAGCATATTGAAGGCAGATTATGAAGCATATCAAAGGAAGATTATGGAGATGATCTGAGGTTGATTATGTAACATATTGATGTTGATTATGAAGTTATATTTGAGGTAATTATGTCAGTAGTCATGTACCTAATTATTTAGTAGCTTGGTTCCTATATATTACTAAGCCAGTGCTCAGTTGAGGATATTGGTGTTTATAATATATTGGTTCCTACATATTACTAAGTTGGTGTGTAGTTGAAGAGATCAGTGTCTTTAGTAGGTTGGTTCTTACATATTTTTGAGTTAGTTCTTATTTGAGGGGATTGGTGTCTTCGGTTAGTTGCATCCTACAAACAATGTAAAAGTAGATTGGTGCCCACATGAATTTATGAATATAAGCTTTTTTTGTTTTCTCTTAAAAGAGTTTCCACATTAAATTATGTGTATTGTGATTTAAGTTTATGTGTGTTTACAAGTTTGAAGTTATTGAATAATTTATGAATGATTAAAGTGAAAAAAAAATCTTATACTGATTCACCACTTATCCCCTCTCTTAGTATAACCACAAGTCCAACAATTGGCATAAGAGTATGTTCCTTCAGAAGAAGTTTAAATACTTGATGGAATATCACTAAAAAAACCTAGATAGAGATGAATATCTCTCAACAAATAGGGAACCACAATTCTATGGATCTAATTATGCTTTCTAGAGCATAAAATGGATGTCTTTTTACGGTCACTTGGACTTGAAATTTGGTAGGAAATTGAGAATGGATTTAAAGTTCCAAAGACTCCACCAGCAGATGTATTCAAGAATTCTTTTTATGATTGTAATGGAAAAGCTAAAAAAGAAATAGTGTTTGATCTAGTAGATTCAAAGTTTACAAAATTCATGCCGTCTAAATAAACAAAAGAGATGTGGGATAAAATCCAAAATATTTATGAATGACATGACACAATAAAGAAAGAAAAACTACAAACTCATAGAGGAGAGTTTGAAAGCTTCAAGATGATGGAACATGAAAATATTACATATTACTTTCTTCATGTAGATGAAGTAGTCAACACCATTAAAGGAATCAAAGAATAAGTTTCAGACACAAAAATTGTACAAAAGGTTTGAGAACTCTTACTATGCGGTTTGATTCCAATGTCTTAATCCTAAAAGATAGAAAAGATCTTGAAAAAGTTACAATGGATGAAATGCATGGAGTTCTCACTGCTTATGAGATGAGAATTGATAAAGAGAACCCTTCAAGGAGCGAAGCAACCTTTAAGGCTTCAAAGAAGACAAAAGGAAACAAGAAAGATTTAATTAAGAGTTTGTCTGATGAATCTGATGACGAAGAAGCAAACTTTGTGAAGAAACACAAGGAAGGTTGTGGTACCTATACAAAGGTAAGATACCTTTTAAATGTTTTGAATGTGGTAAAATAGGTCACTTTGCTTCTAAATTCCCTTCTAACAAAATCAAAGATAATGATGAGCTGAAGAATATCATAATAACAATGAAAGAAGGGAGATGTACAAAGGAGGAAAATAGGAAAAGGTTCAATAGGAAAAAAAAGAGTCTTTATTATAACGTGAATAACATCTCATCAAATGAATATGACAGTGACAATGATACAAAATAACCATTTTTGATGGAAATATAAGAAAAAATTGAGAATGAAAATCTGAAAATGAAGTGAATGTTGAGGTAGACCTTGAATGGGGGCATATTAGTGCTTTAGGTGATTTGAGGAAAGAAAAAAGGAATAATTAGAAGATAAAGGAGAAACTACTGAAGTATAATGAAGAAATAAATCAATACCAAAAAATCATCTAGAAAAACAAGGAAAATAACACAAGATCTAACATGACAACAAAAAGAAAAGGAGAATATGTGTGAGAAAAGGGATGCTGAAATTACAAACAAGGATAAGTTTCAAGAGAAAATAATATTCTAAAAAAAATTGAAACTAGTACATACTGAACTTTGTGGGCCAATGAAAACAAAAAGTCTAAATCATAAGTCTTACTTTATTCTCTTCATTGATGATTATACTAGAATGACATGGGTCTCATTTCTCAAGAGAAAATAAGAGGATTTTGAGATGTTCACTTTTTTTAAAGAAGCAGTAGAGAATGAAACTTATTTAAAAATTAAGTGTTCGAGATCAAATAATGGGGGTGAGTACACCTCAAATGAATTTGAGGAATTCTATGAGTGACATGGAATTAGGACAAGTTCTTAGTTTCTAGGAATCCACAATGAAATGGAGTAGCAAAGAGGAAGAACACGACTATGTGAAATATGGATAGAACAATGTTGAATGAATCCAAACTCTCTAATATTTTATGGACCCAAACAATTCATACTACTATCCATATTTAAAATAGGGTACAAATTAGAGTTGATAGCAACATCACTCCCTATGAACTCTTAAAACATAGGCCATCAACAATTAGGCATTTTAGGGTGTTTGGGAACAAATTCTACATCAAAATAAATGATGAAAATTTGGGAAAGTTTGACACTGGGTCTGATGAAATTATTTTCCTTAGCTACTCCTCTAGAATCAAAGGCTATAAATGACACAATTTAAGGAAAAACAATATGGTGAAAATAAAAAATGTGAAAGTAGATGAAACAATAAATCAAAAATAAAAAATACATGTGGACATGGATGAAGATGATCATCCAACAGTTGAACAACAAGAAGAAAAATACAAGAGGAAGATCAACAGAAGAAACAACAACAAGAAGAGCAAGAAGAAACTGGTCGATCGTATTTAAAGGCTCTGTCTAGGTATGTTAAAAAGAACAATTATAAGGATTTAATCATTGGTGTAAAAGTGAAGGTATACAAACAAGAAATAGAAAAATTGAAAGCTCTTATGAACACATACACCTCTCTGTGTTGTCCAAAATAGAGATGAATTGTTTTGAGGAATCTAGGACTGACTAACACTAGGTTAATGCTATGGAAGAATAACTATATCATATGGAGAAAAATGAGAAATGGGAACTTGTCCCAAGACCCAAAAACAAAAATGTGATTAGCACTAAATGGGTTTTCAGAAACAAACTAAATGAAGATGGAAAAGTAATTAGAAACAAGGTAAGCCTGATGCGCAAAGGGTATGCTCAAGTTGAAGGAATAGACTTTGAAGAAACTTTTGTTCCTGTAGCCAGAATAAAAAAAATCAAAATGTTCTTGGATTATGCATGCTCCAAAATTACCAAGGTATATCAAAAGGATGTAAAATCTACACTCTAAAATGGAGAATTAGAAGAAGAAGTTTAGATATAACATCTACAAGGGTTTGTACTATAAACAAATAAAGACTATGTCTGCAAATTGAAGAAATCCTCGTGTGAACTAAAACAATTTCTTAGACCTTGGTACTCAAGACTAGATAAGTACTTGCAAGAACAAGGATTTAGGAGAGGTAATGTAATGTCCCCAAAATTTGAAAAAAAATAAACTATTAGGCCAGTCAAATACTACCCGAATTGGACATGATGGATTTGATCCTAGGTCATGATGGTTGTAAACGAAGATTACTTTTAAAGGTTTGTTTGGAATCCATGCCTACAGGAATCGATCTTGTGACCACTGCTTATTTATGCTATGTTTTAAAGAGTTCTGTGCATAACGATGTGGTTGATTTATTATGTGGAAAGTTACTTGGATATACGATTTGGTTAATTACATTTTTTGGTTTGATTATTTATGAATGAGATGGATTTATGTTGATTATTTTTTATTTAAAACATAAAATTCAGACCATTAGATGGTCTCGATATCTTGACTGTATATGTGGTTTAATGTTTATTCTTAGGTATGGAATAATGTGTTTTTAGTGTAGTTTATTTAGAATAAAGCTTGAGACCATTAGAGGTTTGAATAGCTTGACTATTGGTCATTTTAATTTGTTATTTTTCTTATGGTTATGTTATATTAAATAATGGAGAATGATTTGTTTCTTAGGTTATGTCTTACTATAATTTAATGTAATGTGTTTTATTATTACTTTATATTTAGAGCTTATACTAATTAGTCTTTTTACTTCTAAGTATAGGTCTGCTGGAAATATGGAATCTCCTAGTAGAATCCATAGATAAATTTACATATAGATTTTGTTTAGAGTGGTTCTAGGTCTTAGAAAATAAAAGTTTAATCTAGGAAATGAAATGCATAAGTAAATTGGAAGAACAAAACCCTTGAATATCTTTAGACAAGAAATAAATTTCAAACTTAGCATTTAGAAATGAAACATAAAATATTCTAAACAGGAAATAAATTGCAGACATAGATTTAGAAGTAAATCATAAACCCTTAAGTTACAGAACATGAAATGAAGGTTAGAAATAAACTACGAAAAAACATCCTTAAATACTGAATTAGAAAATGTACTTAGAAAATGAAAGGGAAAAATCAAGAACATCTTACTTGCAAAGTGAAGCTATTTTAATGGTTGAAAAACCTATACACTCAATTACCCAGCATTAACAAATTCACAAACAGATCTGACCTATGTATAGTTAACCAAATCACTTGGTAACTACCACATTCCACACAACCATGACCCATAATTGTTCGTGGTTCTAATCCGGATCCCCCTGAGCCGGTTCCAACATGTAAGTAGCGCAGAGCTCCTAAGGTAAGGCTTCCTTAACTAAGATATCAGGTCTGAATTAGTTCTTCTTTTTCCTCTTAGGAAAATGTTCTGCAATAACTCTCTTGAGAAGAATTAGGCAAAATAATGAATCACCAAAAATATGGATGAGATCCCCAAGCCTCTCTTTGGATTGGGACTTTATAGGCAGGATTTTCAGTCAAAGGGGCAGTTAAATCAAGAATCATTTGATTTCTTGATTTAACACTTTTATTTAATTTAGGCACTTTTAATATTTAACTTAGGAACTTTTATAGGTATTATAATATTTAATTATCTTTTACTAATAATAATAATAGATGGAGCCTTTATTTATTTCTTATACTATTAATATTATTACTATGCTTACTCTTTATACATACCATGTCTATATATATATATATATATATACATACATACATACATACATACATACATACATACATACATACATACATACATACATACATATATATATATATATATATATATATATATATATATTATTTGTTAACATTTGTCTTTAGGTATCATATAACATGATCCCTAAACTTATGACACTTTTTTCATTAAGGCCGTCAGGTAGGTGATTGGGTATACTAGGCTAAGCAACTCTAAACATCCTTGCATGTTGGATTCCCTCGTATAACATGGTAGTTCTTCAGTACTTGATGAGATAGAAAAATTCGAGATTTCATTTAATCACTTATAAATAAGTCAGATGAGATCAATATTTTACTCGAGATGTTTTCACTCAACAAAATTAATTCTTTTCAGTAACTCCTACTGCTTATCCAGAGCCCATACTCAACGATAAAAAATAGGGAGTTACAAACATAGTGCAATTCCAGAGCTCCTCGCTCAACACTAATGCTAGGATGTATTTTTAGGATACACCTAGGGATACAATGGCCAAGGATCTGGTGTTCCAGAGCTTAATCTCAACATCAGCCTGGAAGGCTCCAGCGCTTATGCCCAACACTTCCAATTTATCTTTTCATGTGCTCTAGAGCTTCATGCTCAACACAAATGTCTCAAAACTCATGCAGTCCATGGCTTCTAGCTCAACACAATTATAAATACTCATTCTCCAGATATTCTTGCTCAACACAAAACATCAATTACTCGTGTGCTCTAGAGCTCCTCGCTCAACACAAAACATCTCATAAATCATGTGCTTCAAGGTCCACGCCCAACACAAGCAAACATATATATGTATATATCATATGCAATGGCTTACACCCAATATATCAAACAAATCATCATGGTCATATGCAGTGGGGTCTTTGACCCAATATATCAAAATAAAACATCAATGTAACATCATAATCAATGGGGCTTATTCCCATAAGTGTTAGGCCCAAGATTCGAGATATTACAGGTAATGTAGACAACAATCTCTTCATAAAATTTGAACATGGAAATATGATTATCATAGAAGTGTATGTTGATGACATTGTTTCTGGAAGTGATAATGATAGACTAAGCCAAAAATTTGTCAAGGAAATACAAAATGAATTCCAAATGTATATGCTTGGAGAGGTCACTTTCTTCCTAGGACTCCACATATCTCAACTAGATGATAGTATTTTCATTTCCCAAACTAAGTATATAAAAGAAATAATAAAGAAGTTCAAAATGGAGGACTACAAACCTATAACTACTCCTATGATCATTAGTTGCAAGTTCAGTAAAGAGGATGGAGCTAAATAAGTGGATCAAAGTATATTGGTAAATTATACAAGTTTATTCTATGTGACAACCTCAAGAAAAGATGTAATACAAGAATTTGGATAGGTTTCAAGATTCCGATATACACCTGAGGAGACTCATGTTCTAACTGTAAAATGAATCTCTAGGCATCTCAAAGGAACGATATATTTTGGGTTATGGTATTCAAAAGGAAATGAATTGACAATGACAACCTAAAGATATGTAGATTGGGTAGGAAGCATTGATAAAAGAAGAAGTACAAGTGGAGAATCATTTTATATGGATAATTTCTTAGTGTCTTGGTTAAGCAAGAAATAATCTTCAGTGTTTCTATCCATAACAGAGGAAGAATACATTACATCAACAACATGTTGTGCTCAAGTTCCTTGGATGAAGAAAAGTTTGAAGGAAATACAGGTAGATTTCAATAATCATATTCCAATTTTCATGTGTGGTAATAGAAGTGCAAAATTATCATTTCCAAGAATCATGTAATGCACTCCAAGACAAATCATATCCCTATCAAATATCATTTTTTGAGAGAACAAGTCACTAAGAAAAATTCCAAGTTGGACTATGTTTTCACTAAGGAGAAGATTACAAACACTTTCACAAAGCCTCTTCTGAGTGATCCTTTGAGTATCTTAGACATGAATTGGACGTAATTTCCACTCCTCAGAAATTCGATCAAGCCATGTCAAAGTCAAAACCCATGAGAAAATAACAATTATCAATAGTAGTCAAAGTAATTGACAAAAGTATATAAGAATTCTTATAGTAGGGAGCAACAGAATAATAAAAAGATGCATGAGTCCAAGGGGAGCGTCCCTTTTCCATTGATGTCAAAGGAGGAGAAATTGTGCAAAGGGAGAAATTATAGATACTGTGTAGAAATAGAATTGCATAGAAACATAATTACATAGATAAATTATGCAAGGGGAATATATACATGTCTATTGCAAAATTGTCTAAAGTTTTCTATCAATGACAAAGGGGGGTATTTTTTTAAATTTTTTTTTCATTAATGTCAAAGGAAAGGAAATTAAAAATAGAGATTGCAACATGAATATTATTGGAAATATTGATTTTGGATGCCCAATGTAGATATCCTATATTTTAAGGAATTTTTACTCTATATAACTAATTCAAATTGCATTATATATTTCATGGTTGGAAATCTTGTTCCAATACCTTTCCAATGGTATATGGAAGTCCCTTTAACTTTATAGAAATTAGAATATATGAAAGCATTTGTAAAGTTAACCTAGTTAGAATGTTAGGTTGGCCTTGCCGAGATATTGAATAAATTTTTTTTAACAGAAACTTGAAAAGGAGTATATTAAAGAGGTTGTGCACTACCATTCGGTACAAAATTACGGTAGATGTACGATTCTATAAGTAAAGAAGAAGCATAAACAAAAATAGGCCATGAATATAGCCTTCTATAAGAGAAGGAGAATAGAGAGCTTGAGAGCTGTTAGTGTCTGATATGGAGATTTATTAGTGACAGAAACAACATATCTGTGATAAGACTTTCCTCTGTGATACCAGGAACTTGTCAGCTTCTGAGAAATGGGAAGCCTATTATCCTCTGCATATTGTGAACAATAAACCATAATCAGCACTTTTTTAGAGTTTAACAATTACCAAAGTACCCAAAGTAGTATTTGCATATCTTCACTGGGCATTAGTGCATGGAAGTCACAGTAGTATTTGCATATCTTCACTAGGAATTAGTGCATGGAAGTCACAATTTCTGTACCAGAATCATTATTTAACTCTTTCGACACTCTATTTATCAACATTGATTTTGTTTTTGTAAAATACCAACAATTGAAATGAAGACACATAGGAAATTATGATATAATAAAAAAGAGATGAACCAATATTTTAAGTTCAAGAAAGATTTATCTGTAATGCCAGAACTACTATTGAAATTACTTATATTGAACTCCCTATTTGGCCCAGATGAATTTGTTTCTTTTAATATGACATTAAATTTGAACTTTTACCAGCCGTTGTCTTTCTCCTTTGCTCATCCCTGCTAAAGCTAGATTTTGGCAGCCTAAACTTGGGATTAAGAAGCTTACTTTGTGGGGAAGTTGGAGGAGAAGAGATCTGTCTAGGAGCAAGAGAGGGCCTTGGTGTTGGCTCTAGCTTTGGCTTTCTCTTTGGCTTCGAAACTGCAGTTGGAGCAGAAGATCCCGAACCTGATCCAGGAGCAGACACAACAACTGCCAGAAGAACAACCATTAAAGCACCACCATCAACATTAATAAAACACACAAACCAAACTAATAGCATCCAGTAAGACAATGATACCTGCATTTCCACCTTGAAGTCTAGCTAAAACTCCCACCATTGGGCTATTGTTGTAGGTTGTAGGTTCTATCTGCTGATAGTTGTCTCTTCCATCAACAAAGTTATCATTTTGGTTAGGTCCTCCAACAAGAGCACCAACTAAAACATTGGGGTCACTTTGTTGGCCACTGAACCATGTATAATATCCTCCTCTGCAACTGATAAATGATGAATTCTCTTTGTATGATACAATGGATGCAGCTCTGTGATGGACCTGACGCAGATAGTTTGTCCCATACCCCACCATGTAGCTTGTGGCTCTTGGATTGTCACCTAGTATGTAATCGACCTAGAAGAGCAAAGTTTAGCCAAAGGAAGCCTGATTAGGAATTGAGACTTTCTAACTTCTGCACTCTGAGTTATCTTAGTGCACAGGAAGACCCATCAGTTAAACTTGTTCCCAGATGAAATTTAGGCTATCATGGGGTTTATGATTATTATACCTGTGACTTGGCCAATGCTAACAGTTCAAATGGCTCCACTTCTCCCCCAGGGCATTGTAGTTTCTTGCCAGCAGAAGACAAATAATTAGAGTAGACAATGAGCAGGAATGAGGAACTTGTCACAACATGGATGTTGTTCCATTTCTGCCAATACAATAGCCCGCCTGAATACACAGAAGCACTCCGTTAGTTCACGTTGCGGCTTAGCTATCAAGATAAAGGCATGCATGTGCTGTGTATTCTTGAAGGAAAACTGATGAAGTCCAACCTGGTGTTCGTTGTACATTGTATCCATTCTTCTGTAGGCATGCACACATGAAATACTGAGCTTTTTCTTGGTATTGTTCCATGACTGCCTAGTTTTGGGCACCTCTACCTTGCATGAGTAACTGATCACAAACTAGATATAATGTGAATTGTAAGAAAAAAATTCTTTCTCAACTAATTGAGTGGATAAGCAATCCAAACTACCTATTTATCATTTGGAATTGAGATATGCATTGTATGCAAGTTGATGGCATGGATGATTACAACTAACCAGCTTAGGTTCACTAGACAGATTGAGATTTAAAATCATGATTAATTATTTTAATATCACAACCATTAAAAAGTTGGTTAATTTATCATTTCAAACTGTGACCTTGGATGCAAGCACTTGAATCCCTGCATATTTAACATCCCAGTTGAATTCTTTCACAGCCCATGTTGTTCCACCTAGTGACTCTGCATTGTCTATCACATAGTTCAAATAGTACTGATCTCCTGTTGCTTCATGAAGCCATGTTGCTTCCCACAGTAGTTCATCCTACACCCACCCAAACCAAAACATCATAAACCCATGTCAAATGCCTATTTTTTCATGTAATTGTACCACGTTACTTTCTTGCAACAGAAACACTTACATTATATCCACTAACAGACCCATAATACTTTCTTGCAACAGTGATGCTGCTGTCATAATTTCCTCGGTACTTGTCAGCAAACTCAAAAAGATGCAGGATTCACCCAAACAATTGAATAGAGAGCTTGAGAGCTTGAGTGCATTTTCCAATTATGAGATCATTTTCTGCTTGCTGTTTTTCATATTTATTAGCGACATTATTCAGGACAGCAGAGTTTTATTTTGATCTAAGTGTTAACGATCCTTGTTTTCT
>LPNX010994503.1:0-10001 GCA_001517045.1 Pseudotsuga menziesii
AAGTATCACCTGAAACCAAGAAGCATAACCATGATACACCCAATATGTAAATGTTGTACAATAATATTTATAAACCAAAATAAGAATTTTCACAGTTGTCTATCCAAGGCCTGGAACCATTGCAAAAATTGGTGTTGTTGCCATTTAACAAAACATAAAGCATATTCAAAAATCACAGATCTTGCAAGCATTCACCATCGCAATGGTACTGGCAGAGTAATAAAATTACAGAATCAAAATACACTATTCGCATCGTGAGGGTGCTAAAACCGAAACAAAAACCCCAAGTCTTAAACGCATCCCCAAATGCTTTACATCATTTTTTGCACACAGTCCCTTTCCAAATCACAACCATTGAAATAAAACCTAGACTAATCAATTCAACCAACCACAATATTCATGGTTTGTCACGAAATCCACAGAAGAGAAGGATATTGTGTCGACCACCAAGGCAACCCACGACTTCCTAATATTTAAGATTTGCAATTTCACGATTTTAAAAGAACAATTCAGATCATGAACACTCAAGAGGACAACAGACAACAAGGAAAAATGAGTACCCCCACCCATGAAGCATAACTGGTAGTGGAACTAAATTTTGATATAATGAAAACCATACAAAGATTTCAAATATACTTTCATAGTTTTAGAGATGATAATCTGAATGAAATAAAGGAACAACAAGTAATTAATGAAGTCTTTGTTGTGAAACATGACGGGAGGAACCTGCAACAAAAAACCACTCATTCCCCAAATAAGTTCAAGAAATAATTTTATCATAAACGAGAAAGTAGCTCGTGAGAAGAAGGAAAACAAGAACATACCCTTGAACCTCCAAAAGGAGATTATTACAGTCTTTCTAGTGATGATTCTCTTTCTCCATGGAGAAAGAAACCGAGAAATGATGACAATCTTCAAGCAGAGTTTCAACAAATAAAATCCCCAACCTATGAAAGAGAGATGAACATAGGGGAAAAAGCCGAGGAATGAGTTTTAGGTATGAGCAAATATTTATGAGTTCATAACTATTATACCAAAATGAAAGCTCGTATAGGCATCTATAACTTAAATTGCAAAGCATGTAGATGGTGGAGAGACTTGAAACATACCAAGAAGGATGACTTAAGAGAAGAATGGTGGACTAAGTTTCACAATATTTTTCAAAAGAAATACATGTTGAAAAGTTTCTTCGAGAAAAAATTGAAAGACTTTCACGAGTTACGTATGAGATCCATGACTAGGGATTATTTATTAACCGATTTGTTGATCTGTTGCATTATGTACCATACATCATGGATAAGAAAGTGAAAATAAAACACTTTTTAGGATGTATTCCTCCCAACTTTTGAGAGAGGATTGAATTTGACATGCCTAAAACATTTGACACCACCTTACAGAAATATAGGCTTTTCTATGAGCATGGACAGCTGAGGAAAGAGAACATGAACATAAGCAGAGACATGTATAGGACCTTCTCAGACAATCGCAAACCAGTTTTTAACCGACCATCGTACATAAAATAGAACATCAATTTTCCAGCTAATAAGAACTTAAAAAAACATGTAGAAAACCATGTGTACCAGCACCAAATACCAGCAAGCCTACAACAAATGGGGGAGCCAATGTTTCCCCAATGAAAAATAAATGCTAGAAATGACAAGCGCCTCATTACACCCAAGACTGTCAGAGTAAGACCAATGGGGTCTTGTACAACTTACATGAAGAACTAATGGTAGAGGACATAGCTCGAACACCACCGATTTATGCAGCCTTGGATGGCCGACAAGAAGACCATTAGGCTACCATGGTTGAGATAGAAGGTCATATCTCAAACACCTCTCTTTCAATGTTAATTGACCCCGGTGCTTTACATAGCTATGTATCGCCTGAAATTGTTGATGTATGTAAACTAGGAAAAGTTAAACATGATAAATCTTTGCTGGTGCAATTAGCCACAGATATGAAACATACAGTTTCAAAAATAGTGAAAGATTGTGAGGTAAATCTGAATGGTTTTCTTACTAGAGTAAACGTGAACATAATACCCTTAGGGTTGTATGATGTACTTATCAGCATGGACTCATTGGGACTACACTTTGTCATGCTTGATTTCATACACAAGTCAATCTTGTGTACATATAGCTAAGGGAATCAAGTAAATATTCAAGGCATACCTACAAAATTTTTTGTAAGGCAGGTATCTGCTTTACAAGAAAATAAGTACCTTAGAAAAAGCTTAAGGCTATCACTGAATGGATGGAATATCTGTCAACCGCAACAAAATTAAGGCTATCACTTAGTGGCCATTTCTAAAATTGTAACAGACATAAGATCATTTAGGGGGATTACCGATATTATTGAATGTTCATAGAAGTATTTTCTAAGATAACGTACCTCGTAACTTCACTGCAGAAGAAAGGTAAAAAGTATGAGTGGACTGAAAAGTGTATGGAAAGTTTTAATAAATTAAAACATTTGTGTGACTACCACCCCCATCTTGAAAATTCTTCATCCTTTTAAGGATGTTTTCATATGTACTGATGCTTGTAAGGAAGGCTTAGCCATAGTGTTAATACAAGAAAATCAAGTCATGGCTTATGAATGTAGAAAATTAAAAGACCATGAAAATAATTACACTACGTACAACTTAGAACTTGCTGCAATTATAAATGCTTTACAGATATGGTGACAATACCTAATCCAAAGAAATTTTTTGTTTATGTTAGGGAAGATAAGTTTCAAATATTTATTTGAATAACAAAATCTAAATGCTAGACAAGAGAGGTGGTTGTATTTCTTAAGACAATACACATTCAAAATAAAAAACATAATGGAAAAGAAGCAAAGTGGCAAACGCTTTGAGTCGTCACACAAACTTACCTTTTGCAAGCTGTAGTTGCAAATCAAATATGGAAAATTAGATCTTAAATGCGGAAAGTTCTGATAAATATTTTAACCTAAATAGAAGAAGATTAGTGTTGCATACAAACATGTTGTACATATCAAATACAACAGAAATCGAATTAACAGACATGAATGAGTTACATAAATGACTTTATTCGGGACATTGCGTATACCAAAAGATGATTACGATGATCAGAAAGGACTTATTTTGGTCTAAAATGAATAAATAGGTGGCAGGAATACTTAGCTCGCTGCATCGAATGCCAAAAAGTAAAGGAATAACACCAACATCCTACAGTGTTATTGCAACCACTACCCATTCCAAAATGAAAGTGGAAAATAATTAGCATGTATTTTATAATAGGTCAACCTAAAATTTCAGGCAACATGATTGAAGTATGGTCATAGTTGATAATTTAGTAAAGCGGCAACTTTATTCCTTTAAAATGTACTTATAAGGTTGTTCACATTGCAAATATTTTTATNGTTATAGTTGATAATTTAGTAAAGCGGCAACTTTATTCCTTTAAAATGTACTTATAAGGTTGTTCACATTGCAAATATTTTGATGAAAGATATTTTCACACTACATGGCATACCAAAGGTAATAATTTATTATAGAGATGAAAGATTTACACGAAATTTATAAAAGGATTTGTTTAAAGGATTAGACACTTAGTTGAACTTCAATACTGCCTGTCATCTGCAAATGGATGGGCATACTGAAAGAGTAAACCAAGTCCGAGAAGACATGCTATGTAATGGACAAGCGAGGTAAACGGGAAGACTACTTACACATACTCGAATTTACTTACAATAATAATTTTCAAGTATCATCAAGTATGGGTGCTTTTGAAATCTTGTATGAACGCAAATGTAATACTCCAATTTCTTGGATCATTCCAGTTGATAGGTCAATGTTAGTACCTGAATTGTTAAAGGATATGGAACTAACCGTGAAGCAGGTGCGAAAAAAGTTGAAGGTTGCCCAAGACAGGAATTTTTTTTATCCTAGCCTAAAAAGAAATCCTATAGAGCTCTACGTAGGTGTACAAGTGTACATAAAGGTAAATCCCAAGAAAATATATTTGAGATTGGGTAAGTATTAAAATTTGACACCCAGATATTGTGGTCTATTTGATATTTTGGTTAAAGTAGGGTCGGTTGCATGCCTCTAATGAAATTTTCATGTTTCCATTTTGAAAAAACATATTCAGGATGCTACTCATGTAATCGATTGTAGTTTTATAAAGGCGGAACCTGAAGGGGAGTTCCACATGGGACAAGAGTGTGTTCTTAACAGGAGAGTATTTTTACTCTCGAATCGTACCATCGGATAGGTCAAGGTGCAATGGAGGCACCTTAGTTTGAAAGAATCTTCTTGAGAATTGGAAAGGTTTATGCTGAAGGCATATCCAATCCTATTCCAAGATCAAGATATGGAAGGCTAAAATAAAAAATTAATAACACCGAAGACAATGTTATCATATACGGGGAGGTGTATGTGATACACCAAGAATTAATAATTTATTATTAATTTCTACTAAGATATTTTATTTTGTTATTTTAAATATTTTTGACACAAAGTATAAAATAAAACAAATCTAATGAATTATTCTTTTATTAATAAAAGATAATGAAGGGGAAAAAATGAAATAGTTGTTGAAGAGTGTTTGCTGATCCAGAAGAGGAAAAGACAAGTGGCTGTACTTGCTGAGAACTCAAGGTGTAGGATGCATCTTCCCCAAAATTAGGTCACAACTCTTTGTTAAGTTGTAAAGAGCAGGAAGGTCATAAATGAACAATTCCTAAGAAAAATACTATATAATAGTACGCACATTAGCAAGCAGGAGGATTGCATTTGATGGGGTTTGAATCTAGTAATGTAAGAGATGGTGCATTAAGTGGATTTTGTTCTCGTGGTTCAGCGAATAGGTTTGGGGGTTCTAGAGAAAGTGATTTGGATGCTCTAGGTTCTAGTTGGGAGGAATGACTATTCCATTCATGACTAATTCAAAGGTATCTTTCGAGAGCTAATATTGTTTAAACATCTAGTTCCTCTTCCAATTACAACAGGGGGTTATTTTTCCTAATTTTTTGTAATGTCCTGAATTTTGGACCTATTATTTATAGGCGTGAGCCTATTGATCATGATGATTATATTAATGTTTTATTTTTGGGTCAAAGACCCCATTGCATATGAACATGATGATTTGTTTTGTATATTGGGCGTAAGCCAGTTGTTGATAATATATATGTATGTATATGTTTTGTGCTAGACGTGGACCCTAAAGCACATGATTAATGAAATTTTTTGTGTTGGGCATGGACCCTGAAGTGCATGATCAATGAGATTATTTGTGTTGAGCATAAAGCTCTGGAACAGATGAAAATATAATTGGAAATGTCAGGCATAAGCTCTGGAGCATTCCATGTTGATGTTGAGCATAAGATCTGGAGCATTGGATCTTTAGCCATTGTATCCCTAGGTGTATCATACAAGTACATCCTAGCATTTAGTGTTGAGTGAAAGCTCCGAAATTTCACTATGTTTGTAATTCTCTGCTACAGACGTTGAGTATGGGCTCTGGTAAGCGCTAGGGGTTATTGAAAATAATTTAATATCTTCTGAGTGAAAATGGATCGAGAAAAATATTGATCATCATAATACTTATTTTGAATGAGTGATTAAATGAAAATTTTGAATTATGTATTGTCATCAAAGTAATGAAGAGCTACAATGTTATATGAGGGAAATCCAACATGGAAGGATTTTTAGAGTTGCCCAGCCTAGTAAACGTGAGCCATCTATATACTTAACCTTCATAAGAAAGTGTCGTTAAGTCTAGGAATCATGATACATGATGCCCGAAGACAAATGTTAACATAGTATTTGAATACTATGTATTTTATAGATAGTATGTATAATTAATTAATTACAATAAATTATATTATTGAATAAAGAAAGAAGAGAAGCTCCACTAATTATTATTTAATATTTAGTGACTAATAAATAATGAAATAACTATGAAAGACTAACTAGGAACTAGTTAAATGTTTCTAGGTTAAGAATTGAAAATTACCCCAGTAATTAAAAAGGGTTAAATCAAGAAATCAAGGATTTCTTGATTTACTCCTTTGATTTAAAATTATGCCTATAAATATTCAAGCCAACAAAGGCTTGGGATTCTGATTTTTCTTTTTGAGAATTATTATTCTGCCTATTTTTTCTCTCAAGTGCTTTCTTGGAGAACTTTCTCCTGCGAGGAAAAGAGCACTCATTCAAAATCTGAATACAAGATAAAAAACCCTACCTTAGGATCTCTAAGCTACTTGCATGTTGGAGTCTAGCTTCGGGGGATCTGGATTAGAACCATGAACAGTTTCAGGTCATGGTTGGGAGGAACGTGGTAGTTCCCAAGTGATTTGGTCATCAAAATCACAGGTCGGATTGGTCTTAAATTGATTATGCCGGTTATTTTAAAAGTGTGCAGTTTCAATCATTAAAGGAGCTTCAGGAAGATAAATCACAGGTACGAATTCTTAGCATGTCAAAGTTCATTTCTAGCGTATAATGGTGGCTTCTTTTTGTAAAAGCTTCTATATATTTTACTAACCCTAGGTAATTGAGGTTCTTCCTATATTTTTGCTAGGGTCTTTATTTCTCTTCAATATTCCTAGGATGGGAAATACTATCATAGGCTACATATAGCTAGGTTCCCATCTTTAAAATTATTGTTCTGCATTCGTTGTCATACTGAGAAATTAATACTATAGACTAGGTAAATCTAGATCTACTATTTAAATGTTCACCTAATACTTATATCTCTACTGACATATTACATTTGTCAGTAGAGATATGTGTTTCATATTATAGTAGATTTAACCATAGGAGTAAGTTTAAAGAAGTAAATATACTATATAGATACCCTAGGGTATTACTGATCACCAGAACTATTTTATAAAATAATTATATATATATATATATATATAAGTAAGTAAGGCTATGAGGTATAAATCTCTATAAAAACTATCTATGCATTTATTTCTAAAAAAAAAAAAAAACCCAGCCAAGACCTTTCAAGTTCTGTAATCATATTACAAATTACATTAAAAATATCCCACATAAATAAAACATCATTAATAATAATCAGAGGGATATCATGACCATGCATGTGCTCCTCATCAAGACTCTGTTATAAAACCTACAGTATTAACATTCATATTAAAAGACCATAGTTCACATACATTATATTTTTTAAATAGTCCCATATAAGATCCATTTTAAATATCCATCTAAAAGTTTCATCAAGTAACATTCATACAACTCTGTGTTAATAAACAGAGGTCATATTTAAATAAACAGTGGTCATGGTATTGACCTGCATAGGTTACAAATTCATTTCTTAAACAGAATTAAAATCCACAATAAGAACCGTAACATAAATCATCACCATAATCAAACGCATAACCAAATCCATAAAGTAAATTCCTATTACCATTTCTATTATTTCTTATAAAATATTTCAGAGTTTGAAATCGCCCTGACCCAAAACGATGAAGCTCATATGTTTAATCACACAGGCCATGACTCACACCATTGCCATATAATTAAAATGCCTATGCTAGAAGAGAGGTCATAAGTCTCTAGCTACAGCACGGCCTCAGCCGCTAAACATTTTAATACAGAGTCCAAGTTATTTAAAAACAATGAGTGCCATCGAGGGTATCTGCATATCCTGGCCTCCACGAAACCCACTAACATTTTAATACATAGTGCTCACATACCAAGGTCAAACAACGATTTAAAACACAGTCCAAATATCACATAAGAACCAGATGCTGTAAGCAATGAAACTGCAAGCTATCGCAACATCGTGGGAAGGCTCATGGCATTGAAGGCATGAATTTTACCCACGCTATCGAACTATTACATTTATCAAACTAATAAACAACAATTACACACAGAGCATCCGATAAGGTGTATGCCTCTATCCATTAAAAAACCCACTTAAAATACAGAGTTAAATAAAAATGCATGAGGGAATCACATACACTATAAACCTTTACAAATAATAAAAAAACCAATGCTTACATCTATTTGCATAGAGTTTCCCAAAAGTCTATACACAATCGCCATTAAAGGCTGAGAGCAAGGTTTTACATAGACGTGCCAATGGGCTACGACACCACTACTTGCAATGGTGCAGCCCATGGTTTTCAAATCCCAAAACCATAACATTAACATTTTACATAATCAAAAATTAACATTACACATAGCCAAATGGCCTATGAAACACTTCACTGCATACCGCTTCAACATTAAAAATAACCAAGTCTATACTCAAATCCTCAAGGCAAAATTGATTTTGCTACAGCATCAAGCCCTAGCCAAAACAAACATGCAAAACGTAGCTCTCCCACAAGATTTAAGGGTGACAAGAATTAACTCGATGAGCAGGCTTACCGTGGCCACTAATTAAATGCTGGGAGTCAACTGTGCTGTAGCCACGTTGCCCTCCATCCCTTTCGGCACTTGCAAGCAACAATCAAATGGGGATGAGGAGTATGCCATTTCTTAAGCTGTAAACCAAATCAATATGCAAGCTTAGGATTTCATGCGGGCTTACCTTCACAAGAAGGAAGCCGCCTCCATGGCCATACCTCTACATAGAGCCAAACAATGAAACCCCAAATGTCAAATGTAATACATGTCCATCGTGAGCCAAGCCTAAGGGAAAGGCTATCACACTTTTGCACAAGCATCAAATGCAAAAGGTTGGAGTCCTTTAACATTTCCACAAATCCACTCCCATAGTCACGACTTGTTACAAAGTATCGATTATCACCACCCTTCATACCATCACTTAAACCGTGGAACATGTGGTTTATACCATATACTATTTCACCCTAAATGTTAAACATTAACGTTGTCATATTACAAATCTTGCACTATGATAGAATTACCATAATACTTAGTCATAGGTTGCGCTAGTTCAATTTTAAGGCCTTTGCTTAGGAATGTAGATAAATTTTAGTCCATAGGTTTAGAACTTATGGTCTAATACCATAGTGTCAAGGTGTTTAGGCTTAATCACCATGGCATACAAAGTATTCCATGTAAATCTCTCGAATTATCAATCCAAAGCTCGGTGTTCAAACCACTGATAACCTTCCAATAAAAGAACATAAGAAATGTTAAAATAGAATATATAGTAAAAATATACATAGCCCGAAAAGATATTGATGACATCTAAAAATGACGAATTTAAGACCATAATGAAGAATAATCAATGTATAGGAAATTTAGTCGTAATGGCTAAATTGGCGATAACAACACTTACCAAGTTAAAAGAAAACAAGGCGCTAGGAAACGTAATAACTAGTAGTAGGTTATCGACGACCAAGGCTATCAACACACTATACATCTAATCACATCACAAGTAATGAAATGCGTAAAGAAAAGAGAAAAGTGCCTTAGTTTGATTGAACTAAGTAAGCCTGTGTAACCAAGAAATACCTTACCTCTCAGATCGTCATGGGATAACTAGTCCTGCCACTCCACCACTTTATTCCCATCAACAAAGTTAAGTTACTTTATACTTAATAATCAAAGAACAGATGTGCAGAAGTATATC
Source organism: Pseudotsuga menziesii (assembly GCA_001517045.1). Lineage (NCBI taxonomy): Eukaryota > Viridiplantae > Streptophyta > Pinopsida > Pinales > Pinaceae > Pseudotsuga > Pseudotsuga menziesii. The sequence continues at coordinate 9,543 of LPNX010994503.1, forward strand.
AATGAACTATACAATTCACTAACTCACCTACAGTAATAACTAAGATGTACAAATAGTTTAAATCACAAAATTAAAACATAAGAAGTAAACAAACTAATTATCACTGAATGGACAAGAGAGTATGAGCAGTTTCTAAAGAGATCGAAAGTTAAGTAGCGCATTTAATTTCGCATGAGTAATAATGATTCTCTCTTGGTAGTTTTTACTAGCCTATAAATTTTTTTTCAAGTTTTGGGGACATTACATTTTAGAAAACAAATTGAATCTACATGATACACATACCCTTAAGAAAACTAAAACCAAAATCAAATTTACTTATCACTAAATCTACTCGTATTTGATTCAAAGTTTGTGTTTCACCAACTTAAACATATGGGTATTAAAGTCAAGGAAAAATTATAATCAAGGCTATAATTTATTAATTAAAATGCCTAAATATCCTCTTAAAAATGCTTTTTT
>LPNX010994507.1:10170-21078 GCA_001517045.1 Pseudotsuga menziesii
GCTGACTATTTCCAAGCTTGTCGTTTATACATTGTATACGTTAAAATGGCATCATCTGCGTTGGTTGAAGTTCAGGTTGCCTGTGTTTACTTGCTTTATTTTTGTTGATCTGGAATCGATTCCACCCTTGGCTTAGTTTCCAGCCTATGCGCTTGTGGGTACCTGGTTATAAACCAAAAAAATCGATCTCATTGCAAACTTAGCTCAGAGCCTGCATGTGCTTTGGAGTGGACCTGCGTAGGGCATATGCATATAATGAACCAACCATAGAAGATGCATGCATTTTCTTGAGGTTTTCTTTGCTATGTACGTTTTCCTAATTTTTCTCTCCTTTCTCTTTACATTTGTTGTAACGAAACGAGGAGATAAACCAAAAGCCCTATATAAGTCGACCCCAATGACATCCTTCCTAGATCGACACGATTTGGTCAGATCCGTCTTGTTTAGCGTAGATCATGTGCTTAGTGGACCTAGTCTTATTATATATGGTGTTAAAATGTTGGAATTTGTTTCGGCATTGTGCGTAGACCAACTTTGGAGCTGGTTTAGCCCCGATAATAGTGGTTGGGTTCGGGTCTTGTTCGTGTATAGATCTTTTACAACAAGCATATTTATTGTATCCTGTTAGATGCGAAATCATACCTAACTTCTATCGGACTTAGTACAGATATGTCTATGTCGTACTCCTTCTAGGGGTGAAGTGTTCATAACTTAAGCTGGATATAGAGATCCGAATCTATAAACATCCTAGCGTTGATACTGTAGGGTTCGCACTTGTGTTTTATTTGAAATATCCACTACAATATCTAAGAATTGACCATTTCCTTATCCACTGCGACTGTCTTGATATAGATTGCGTGTTCCTTCTTGTTATTGAGCCGTGAGAATACTCTGCGTATGCCCAACTGGTTGACTGCGTTTTGAGCCTGGGAATGGGCTGTGTTTTTTGTTATTAAAAAATATGCAGAACTTGACTGCGTTTGAGCCTGGGAATGGGCTATTGTTTTATTATTAAAATATGCAGAACTTGACTGCGTTTGAGCCTGGGAATGGGCTGTGTTTTTATTATTTAAGATATGCGGAACTTGACTGCATTTGAGCCTGGGAATGGGCTGTGTTTTTTATTATTTAAGATATGCAGAACTTGACTGCGTTTTGAGCCTAGGAATGGGTTGTGTCTTTATTATTAAAATATGCAGAACTTGACTGCGTTTGAGCCTAGGAATGGGCTGTGTTTTTATTATTTAAGATATGCAGAACTTGACTGCGTTTGAGCCTCGGAATGGGCTGTGTTTTTATTATTTAAGATATGCAGAACTTGACTGTGTTTTGATCCTGGGAATGGGTTGTGTTTTTATTATTAAAATATGCAGAACTTGACTGCATTTGAGCCTGGGAATGGGCTGTTGTTTTATTACTAAAATTTGCAGAACTTGACTGCGTTTGAGCCTAGGAATGGGCTGTGTTTTTATTATTTAAGATATGCAGAACTTGACTGCGTTTTGAGCCGGGGAATGGGCTGTGTTTTTATTATTAAAATATGATGATAAAATACACTGCCTTATAAATTGAATGCTTCCTGGGAAAAATGTTTGAGTTGGTTAATAAATATGGGGAAAATCGTTACTGGGATTCACGGTTTGGAATCTTTCACAAATTGGTAAAGAGTCGTGGTAAACGCATTTATCTTATAGACTGAAAACCGTCATTAAAAAGTGTCTGGGTTTTGCATGTGCCTCGCAAAATTTTTAGTAAAGTCCTCTTTGTAGGAATATCAGGTCCAAGGCATGTATCATAAATTATTGACCTAAAAATATAAATACTGATGGATCCATTGTCTGTATTGGGCAATGTATGGACCCAAGGAGAACAGGTTTCCTAAGATTGCAATTTTGCCTACTTCTTATATAGGATTACATTCAACCCCCAGTATTTATGCTGATATGGGAAATCCTTTGAGTTGGCACTCACCTGGGTGATAGCCTTTCTCTTAAGGCTGAAATTATTGTGTGAAGAATAGATAGGTATATGTGTGAATATATAAATCCATGTGCCTACTCATGTACAGGAATGTGAAACTAATTTGCAGGATTCATTACTCTGTACCTTAATAACATGGTTACTTATTAACAGGAATTGATGCTTGAAAGTTAATGACTATAATGACTACAAATATTATACCTGGTATGGTAAAGAGATCATTATAGTACTGCTGCTAGTGTGTTTTGTATTGTACGTGGCTAGGTTTTAAACATTCGAGTATGAAGTGTTGGTTTAAATCCAATGTACATCATGTGCTCAAGGAGCTATAAATGCTTTGATGAAGTTGTCATAAAGGCCCTAAACAAAGGCAATTTTGAGTTGCAAGTATCTCCCTGCGAGGAGACTTGATACAAGGTAAACCGGCCATGGATGCAGTTGTACCATGACTTTGTATTTACTCCCTAATCAGTAATAAAAAGAAAACAAAATTGGTGGACGTAGCCTCGTGGACGAGGTGAACCATGTAAATCGATGTCTTGTCTTTGGTTTTGCTTTATGATGTTTATGTATGCTCAATTCTTAACAATGTTTAATGTTGGGTGCATGGGTTGTGAATGGTATTTCCAATTATGTGATTTTCCTGCTCAAGAAATTAACATGATGTGTTGTGAATTTCTTAAATGATTTGCCTTCGACGCACATGGTTTTGTCACTTTGGATATGAAACCTCTTGGAAGGGTTGCCCCTAGCAGGTTTGACCATCTTTATAGCAATAAAACAAAACAAAACAAAAAAGAAAAAAACTTTACCCTTTTTCCGCACTCATTGGCATCAAGGACCTATAGGGACATTACATATGGTATCAGAGCAAAGGTTCAACGCTCAGACCTAATGGACTCATCGACATACAGGTATGCTGTGAACAATGTGATTTGAATATGAGATATCAAAATTACTTATTTGAATGCACACTATAAAGGAATATTGTTTAATGTTAGGATCATTGAACTGAACTAGTTTACGCAAGTTTTTCTTAAATTTATGGGCAATGCATGGGATTAGTCACATGAATTGAAATACCAGGGTTAGACGTTTGATTGGTGAATAATAAAATGAAGATGATACTAGGCCTAATGCAACATATCCATGCAAGATATACTTATGTTGTTTTACATACGCATTGATGAGTAAGGTACAAGTTGAAATTGTTCTTAGTAAGACTAAGTGCATAATATTAACAGATCAAGAAAGGATATTGAAGAGGGAGTAAAACCTTGTAAGATACACAAGTATATTTTTGTCGCAGTCAAATAAGAACATGCTATCATATGATTGCTTTGTGACTTATTTTGGGCAAGAATGTGTGAACAAATAATGCAGGTTCGTGTGGTTGCAAGAAGGAGCATCACTTGAGGACCAAAGGCAAACATGGAATCCTTAGTAGAAATGGTAACATTTGGGTTTCGTATGATTCCCTGCTTATTATGGAAAGGTTACCAGGACGGTAACATTTGAATGAATTATGTCATAGCTTCGATAATTTTTCATGTTAAGAACATTCTTTATAAAAAGTCTTGGAAAACTCTAGCATAGTAGCTAATTACAGAATCTTTTGAGATGATATATATATGCATCAAGTTATGTTGAATGTGTAATGTAAGTCACTCAGGTCTAGAGGGCTTAGGTAGAAATACCTTGATGATAAACTATGGAGCACGGGGAATTTCAAGCTACCACATGAATATGGTATTGAGCAAGTAGACGTGAAGCATCAAGTATGCCTAGGGATATAAAAGTTGTGTTTGAGGAGGAGCTTCCTAGGCCCTGGAAGAAAGAATATGTCAAGTAGATATTATGATATTTTATGTTTGAAATGACATTTCATGTATGTTATGGTAACTCACATAGCACTGGGATTTTTGCAGGTGGTGAATTGTGGAAGCCCTAGTTGGACCACAACAGAACAATCGAATGTAAGTTAATTAGACTACCTATGAAATTTGGCTAGAGTATAGCCAAAGTGAAACAGTAAAGCATCTTGTGCTTAAAAGATAATGCTTCTTGTTATCTTGCGCTAAATAGAGACTGGTATTGGAGGAACAAGAACATCATCAGACCTAACATAAGTGGTTAAGGTGTGAAATGGTGGCAAGTATCCCACTTAGAATTACTGATGTTATCAGAATACATATGTCCCTAGTTTGCCACACATAAATGTGGTGTAAAGATGGGAGGTCTCTTCACAGTGATTATCCAAACAACAGATGGGTAAAAATGTCTAATGTTATTTGAGTTGATGAATGTTGCATAACATTTTTACACTGACACTGCAGGTTATGCCAAGAACACTATCAGTTGGGATTGACTGGTAGAAAAAGTATTCGCTTCCTTAAATAATGAGGTTAAGAAATGCTGATTGTCGAATTTCAAGGTTTTATGAACCAAGGATTCAACTGTGGATTACCTGGTTTATACTGACATTGCAGGTTTCACCATAATGATGACGAGTTCTACATTCAGCGTGCACTACAATATAAAAAAAAAAATCTGCCTGCATAAATAAGTTGTGCTCAACTTGCGCAGAAATGTGTAAGGATTAATTCCTAGATAATTTACAAGGTTATATCACTCGTAGGTGATGACTAAGCCGCTGCTACTCATGTATAGTTAATAAAATTGTGAGTTATTGACATATGTTTTGACTAACCGTATAGCTGACTCACAAGTCGGGACAATGACGGTAAAAGTCATGAGAAGCACCTAGGGGTGTGCATTATGATTGGTAAAGTGGAAATCTATAGTAAAGAAAAATTTGCATGTTGCGGGAGCACCATGGTGTTAGGCAAGTGATTGCCACGTGAGCACATCGGTGTTAGATGTGTACGCCGCAAGAGCACAATGGTGTTAGGCAAGCGATTGCCGCGTGAGCACATTGGTGTTAGGCGCATGGTGTGGCAAGAAAGAGCTAGGCAAAAAAATTGGACATCAGGAAGACAGGACGCTGTGTGATGTCACTGAGAAGAAAACTTTTGATTGGTGGTCAAAAGGGAGAGTAACCTCAGAAATTGATGTAAGTCCACCCCCAAAAAAAAAAAAAAAAAATTTAACTCCACGGAGAGTTCAAAAGGATAACGAAAAATGAAAGTTGTGTTAGTAGCTTTCCAAATCACTAAACGGTTACATGCCATAATGTGAAGGAATGATGAAACTAAATTATGTTGAATTTATTTGTTTTACATTGTTGATTGAAAGGATGAATGTATTGATTCAAGTTGGGAACATGATGCAGTCATCTTTCTGATAAATATTAAAGTATGTAAGATCTGATGATAGTCTTCGTAGATCTGGAGGAAAAGAGGTTAAGAAGCAAATTTGGTTTTGCTCACAAGAATGTGAAAAATAAGCCAAGGGGACCAGCAAGGTTAGTAATGACAAACAAGTAACACCGAGGACGGTGTTCATTCTAGGCGGAAAGGATGTAAGATCCCCCTCCCACCTTGAAGAGCTAAGAGCGACTACGAATCATAAAAATAGAAATGAATCATAATTGCATCTTAGACGAGTGGAAAACCCTCACCACAGTGAGGTTACTCCCGCTACAAGTTAATCATGGGCACTTAAGACATTCTAACATTATTATAAACAATCGAGAACAATATATGTATGACGGAGATATACATTTGAGGTATCCATTATTTATAGGGCATGTAATGTTACCTTAACCATGGGACATTACATGGTGAAATATTTTGAGTACATATATATTTAAATAAATTATATGTAGAACATTTCATATAAAATAATGAAGAATACTATATATATATATATATATATATATATATATATATATGGGAAGAACATATAAAATTACATATAATCATGGAAAGATTATATGGTGGAACAAACCTCATATGTATGATAGTAGAACCCTATATACATGATAATGAAGAATGGTATATATATGTTGGAGACATATATATTTGTGATATAGATTGTATGTAAAACATACATGGTGAAGCAAAACCACATACGTACTATGCCTTGATTAGTGGAGGAAAATTATGAGTGGTAATTGAGCTTTCCTGGGTTTCATCATTTAATTCGTGAATGCCTGATTGATGGCTGGCTTGAATTAATGACTTAAGCAGACGTTATACTAGCCAATTAGTAGGCGATGTTGAATGCCATTAATTCATTTCCCTGATTTCTGATTTTTAGACCATTTTCAGATTACCCGGATTCAGAGCCATTTGGTATGCTGAAATCCCTAAATTCTGTTTGGTATAACTACTAATGTTCAGCGGTGAATTGAGGGGGGGACTGGAATTCACACCATTGATCGAGGGAAAAAAGATGGTGGGCATTGGTCAGCCTCACACTATTTGAGCACTATAGCAGGCTCCCTTCTGGGATATTTTGTTGGAAAGGATGCTTGCTTTAGGAAGGAAGGGAATCGGCATGGGAAGATGGAGTGACATCTCCAGGTTTGCGACTACAATTTTGGGATTAGGCAATTTCATCTTGGTTGCCGTTTGATTTTTAGAGTGCTATACGATCATATAAGTAATCCCATATCATGCCTATGTTGTTTTTGGAGTCTACGGTCTCTTAACCATTCTAGGGATAGGTTTGATGGCGTCCTCTATGCTGACTATTTCCAAGCTTGTCGTTTATACACTGTATACGTTAAAATGGCATCTTTTGCGTCGGTTGAAGTTCAGGTTACCTGTGTTTACTTGCTTTATTTTTGTTGATCTGGAATCGATTCCACCCTTGGCTTAGTTTCTAGCCTATGCGCTTGTGGGTACCTGGTTATAAACCAAAAAAATTGATCTCATTGCAAACTTAGCTCAGAGCCTGCGTGTGCTTTGGAGTGGACCTGCGTAGGGCATATGCATGTAATGAACCAACCATAGAGGATGCATGCATTTTCTTGAGGTTTCCTTTGTTATGTACGTTTGCCTAATTTTTCTCTCCTTTCTCTTTACATTTGTTGTAACAAAACGAGGAGATAAACCAAAAGCCTTGTATAAGTCGACCCCAATGGCATACTTCCTAGATCGACAGGATTTGGTTAGATCCGTCTTGTTTAGCACAGATCATGTGCTTAGTGGACCCAGTCTTATTGTATATGGCGTTAAAACGTTGGAATTTGTTTCGGCATTGTGTGCAGACCAACTTTGGAGCTGGTTTAGCCCCGACAATAGTGGTTGGGTTCGGGTCTTGTTCGTGTATAGATCTTTTACAACAAGCATAGTTATCGTATCCTATTAGATGCGAAATCATACCTAACTTCTATCGGACTTAGTACAGATATGTCTATGTTGTACTCCTTCTAGGGGTGAAATGTTCATAACTTAAGCTGGATATAGAGATTCGAATCTATAAACTTCCTAGCGTTGATACTGTAGGGTTCGCACTTGTGTTTTATTTGAAATATCCACTGCAATGTCTAAGAATTGACCACTTCCTTATCCACTGTGACTGTCTTGATATAGATTGCGCGTTCCTTCTTGTTATTGATCCATGAGAATACTCTGCGTATGCCCAACTGCTTGACTACGTTTTGAGCCTGGGAATGGGTTGTGTTTTTTGTTATTAAAAAATATGCAGAACTTGACTGCGTTTGAGCCTGGGAATGGGCTATTGTTTTATTATTAAAATATGCAGAACTTGACCGCGTTTGAGCGTGGGAATGGGCTGTGTTTTTATTATTTAAGATATGCGGAACTTGACTGCGTTTGAGCCTGGGAATGGGATGTGTTTTTTATTATTTAAGATATGCAGAACTTGACTGCGTTTTGAGCCTGGGAATGGGCTTTGTTTTTATTATTAAAATATGCAGAACTTGACTGCGTTTGATCCTGGGAATGGGCTTTGTTTTTATTATTTAAGATATGCAGAACTTGACTGCGTTTGAGCCTAGGAATGGGCTGTGTTTTTATTATTTAAGATATGCAGAACTTGACTGCGTTTGAGCCTTGGAATGGGCTGTGTTTTTATTATTAAAATATGCAGAACTTGACTGCGTTTGAGCCTGGGAATGGGCTGTGTTTTTATTATTTAAGATATGCAGAACTTGACTGCGTTTGAGCCTGGGAATGGGCTGTGTTTTTATTATTTAAGATATGCAGAACTTGACTGCGTTTTGAGCCTGGGAATGGGCTGTTTTTTTACTATTAAAATATGCAGAACTTGACTGCGTTTGAGCCTGGGAATGGGCTGTTGTTTTATTATTAAAATATGCAGAACTTGACTGCATTTGAGCCTCGGAATGGGCTGTGTTTTTATTATTTAAGATATGCAGAACTTGACTGCGTTTTGAGCCCAGGAATGGGCTGTGTTTTTATTATTAAAATATGATGGTAAAATGCACTGCCTTATAAATTGAATGCTGGTTGGGAAAAATGTTTGAGTTGGTTAATAAATATGGGGAAAATCTTTACTGGGATTCACGGTTTGGAATCTTTCACAAATTGGTAAAGAGTCGTGGTAAACGCATTTATCTTATAGACTGAAAACCGTCATTAAAAAGTGTCTGGGTTTTGCATGTGCCTGGCAAAATTTTTAGTAAAGTCCTCTTTGTAGGAATATCAGGTCCAAGGCATGTATCATAAATTATTGACCTAAAAATATAAATACTGATGGATCCATTGTCTGTATTGGGCAATGTATGGACCCAAGGAGAACAAGTTTCCTAAGATTGCAATTTTTCCTACTTCTTATATTGGATTGCATTCAACCCCCAGTAGTTATGCTGATATGGGAAATCCTTTGAGTTGGCACTCACCTGGGTGATAGCCTTTCTCTTAAGGATGAAATTATTGTGTGAAGAATAGATAGGTATATGTGTGAATATATAAATCCGTGTGCCTACTCATGTACAGGAATGTGAAACTAATTTGCAGGATTCATTACTCTGTACCTTAATATCATGGTTACTTATTAACAGGAATTGATGCTTGAAAGTTAATGACTATAATGACTACAAATATTATACCTGGTATGGTAAAGAGATCATTATAGTACTGCTGCTAGTGTGTTTTGTATGGTACATGGCTAGGTTTTAAACATTCGAGTATGAAGTGTTGGTTTAAAGCCAATGTACGTCATATGCTCAAGGAGCTATAAATGCTTTGATGAAGTTGTCATAAAGGCCTTAAAGAAAGGCAATTTTGAGTTGCAAGTGTCTCCCTGCGAGGAGACTTGATACAAGGTAAACCGGCCATGGATGTGGTTGTACCATGACTTTGTATTTAGTCCCTGATCAGCAATAAAAAGAAAACAAAATTGGTGGGCGTAGCCTCGTGGATGAGGTGAACCACGTAAATCATTGTCTTGTCTTTGGTTTTGCTTTATGATGTTTATGTAAGCTCAATTCTTAACAATGTTTAATGTTGGGTGCATGGGTTATGAATGGTATTTCCAATTATGTGATTTTCCTGCTCAAGAAATTAACATGATGTGTTGTGAATTTCTTAAATGATTTTCCTTCCATGCACATGGTTTTATCACTTTGGATATGAAACCTCTTGTAAGGGTTGCCGCTAGCAGGTTTGACCATCTTTATAGCAATAAAAGAAAACAAAACAAAAAAGAAAAAAACTTTACCCTTTTTCCGCACTCATTGGCATCAAGGACCTACACGGACATTACAATATTGTTCCTATAAATAAGGGAATTGAAACAAACTGCCAGTTCAACCGATAGTTGTGAATCTTGCTAAACAACAAATAGTTGTATTGGTGCTCAATACAGAACCATTCGGCAAGGTAAATATACGCAGTACACTATCTAAAATATATAAAATAAAGATTATGAATTACCTTTTCTGTGAACGTCCTCTTGCGGATATGCACTTGTTATAGACGAAAAGTTACAAAACATTATCTGCGCAACATTCTTCATACTGGAGTGAGCAATTACTAGGTTATAGCATTGCTTGATACAGAACCATTGGGCAAGGTAAATATACATAGTACACTATGTAGAAATATATAAAGTAAATATTGTGATTACCTTTTCTTTGAACGTCAATAGGGCTTGGTTTCTCTTGCGACATATGAAAAGTTACAAAGCACAGAAGTGCATGAGTTTATAACATATAATTTTAACCTCATATATTCTCCCATCGGCTCATTACAAAAAACATTGTGTATCATAAAAATTATCACAACTTGTCATATGTAATATACACATAGATCAAGTATAAGATCAATGTCAATTATATGGAAATCTATGTTAATCATATAATGACTTAGTGAAGCAACCTTAATAATGTTTGAGATAAAGGCACTAGTTAACAAAGAAGTACATAAAAACATAGCTAGCCGTATTCCTATGATAATCATAAACAATAATAACAATAAGATTCTAGAAATGATGTGAAAATGTAGAGGTCTCTAATGTGCATATACTTATATATAAATATAAAAGCACAATAGTTAAACATTGTTTTACAATTAAATATTTCAATATATTATATCATAAACATGTAAACTTGTATATACACCTATTGATTCACATTCATATAATCTCAAAATTATAATTATGGGTAAGGGCATGTGCAAGAAGATGATGGACCTTTAAGATGCAATCCTAGTTTTCAAAAACAACATCATGCTACCAAAAAATACATCAACCCGAGCCTGACATAGCACTTGGTATGGTTCAACCCCAGCCTGACATGTCATAAAACATGTAGGATAGGAAACCACATCGCGCATGCGTTATATAACTATAAAACGCGTACGCGTTATATACCTGTAAAAAGCGCACGCGTTTTGTAGTTATAAAACGCGCACGCGATATGAAAATTATAAATAAAAAAAACACACACACAGTCCCGAGCCCATTTTCATTATCAGAAACGCGATTTCGACGGGCAGCGCAGCGTTTGGAGCGAGATTTCGACAAGCATTGGAG
>LPNX010994542.1:2511-58748 GCA_001517045.1 Pseudotsuga menziesii
TGAATTCATCCCTAGGTGAGTCATTGTGAGTGATGGAAATAGTCCCCACCATTGTGTTACCATCCTATTGGTTAGAGGAGGCAAAGTCCCCACAAGTGGTGGGGCATTAGGGTTATTAGACACTCCTAGAGATGTCGGCTCTAGTAAGTAATTGTTAAGTGAGGCCGACATGTTAGAGTGTGCTTCAAGTGAACCAAATAATATAAGTAGAGAGTGATCCTCTCTATTTATCTCACTTGCAACACTCACACTCACTCATTTGGGGCGCATGAGTGAGAGAGGAGAAGCTGTCTCAGTGTGAGAGAGAGAGACTGCTACTGTTGGGAGATCATCTTTATGTTTTGGGATTTTACTATTTTGGTGCTGATTCTATCTCTGAGGAATTCGCAAGGTTTTCTCCTTTATGGTTTCCTCAAGAAAAACTCTTTGTGTCTCTTGTCTCTTGTGATGTGCTTATGTTTTATTGTTGTGCTTGTTATTCTCTCAATGAAAAGATCCTAAGATTATAATGCTAGCTTATATGATGAAAAAATAACATGGTGTCAGAGCTAACCTGAGAAAGAATACATTGTGCAGCTATATAATCTAGGGATTCTTATTTTTTGGGTCTCTCTCCACAATCCATCAGCAAAAGCATCCTAGGTTGACTCTCCATTGAAGGGCGCATCTTTCTGTCAAAGCAGAATTTGATTCCGAGCATTTTCAGTTTTCGATGCGAAAATTAGGGCTTTCTACAGAAGAGGAATTTTTGAGTGAGACCAGAATAGGATTGTTCTCCTCATCAAAACCGAAATTTAGAGACCTGGATCAAGAAATTTGGTTGGGTGAAACTCCAGGAAAGTCAAACCCTAGTTTGACCCCGAGCTAGGAAAAACCCTAAATACTAAAACTGCTACGTTTTGGTACATTCTCTATATCCCAATATTGACGAAGTCTCAAGAGCTGAAAATTGCAGTTGCCAAAGATAAACTCCAGATACGCACTGTGTCTAAAATTTAGACTTAGATTTGCTATATTATAGGAGATATGATCCCTCCAAGTTAGGGTTCTAGCCTCTTTCAGAATTCATCCCTAAACAGGACACCTGGGGAGAATTTAAATATCTTGGTCTACAGAGGTCCAAATTGAATTCCTGAAGATGTTACAAAAATGGAACGGTATGTAATTTTGGTGTACAGAAGAACAGACTCAGAGAATGAACCAGTGACACGTGTCATGCCGTACAACTTTGCTGTTCTGAACAGTCTTGTAACAGGTCACCTTGGGAAAAGGATCATAAATCCAAAATTGTGAAACCAATTCTGATGAAACCTATGGTGTTGGATCAGGGACATGCGAGGTTACCTCAGTGAGAAATTTCAGAGACATAGGATTAGAAATTTCGGAGATATCACAGAAACAGTAACAGGAATTTCTGCAGAAGAAATTGGAAAATTAGGGCTTCCTATTTCAGGAGCTTCCCTCCACTGTTTTCAGAAAAGGAGTTCATTGGAAAGATCCATTTGATGAGATATATCTGTCTATCCAATCAGATCTGAAATATTCCAAGTTTTGAAAATTAGGGTTTCTGTGACAAACCCTAGATCAGCCAGCTCCGGAACCAAGACAAACACCTCAAATCGAAAGATTCTAGTTTCAGAGGGAGATGAGGCTAGAAGCCTTTCACAAGAAGAACTTGGTCAAGGCCAAGAATATCATTGCTGATTCAGTCATGAATCAAATTTTACTACAAGTGTCTTCCCCAAAGACACCAATGAGAGACCATGCAGTCATACTTTACTAGGGTCTCTCAAATCAAAGAACAACTTGAAGTGGTAAGTGAAGAATATAGAAGCAGTGATGGACACCTTGAATGGCCTCCCGGGATCATGGGATTCATTCATGTGAGGAATGTGTGCTAGAAGGAAGTGATTACTTTTAGTAGAATCCAAGAAGAAGAAGAAGCTCGACTCATAAGAAGAGAAGAGAAGATGGGAGAATTGAAGATCAAGCTCTCACCATCCAAAGAAGATCCCTCAAGCAATGAGGAACATGAAGATCTCAAATCTTCAAGAACTTCTTATCCACCTTAGCATTTGGATAAGAAATGATGCTATCATGAATTAAGAAGACAATAAAGCTAAAGGCTCAAGAAGCAGTCTACCCACGAAAAAAATAAAGATAAGTATTCAATTGTCATTTCATTGTTTTGTTATGCATTTGTTTATATTTAGTTAAAGTATTATGCATGATAGAATGTTTGCATTAATGACAGTATACTACTAATATGCATGTGATGGGTAAGTAGCTCATGGTGCTATACAACTCTCCATTGCTACTTATCTAGAATAAAACCTCTTTGCTGACATATTGGATTAGTGCACAATCTCAATGTTGTCCTGGTAGAGATGGAAGGCATCTAGAAAGTTTCAGCGAGATATAGATGAATGTTGTATTGGATAAAGTAGTTGCATGCTCATATATTTATGCATAAGAACTTACCAGTATAAATATTCCTTATGAAATTTTTCTAACCATACAAATGCATTTGACTTGTAGGAAAGATCGCGTACATAATCACCTACAAGCAAAGAAGAATGAGACTTGTTCCAAAGAACAAGCAACGACAGTTCAAAGACGAAGAATAATATGATGAATGCAGCGACATCATTGATGCAGAATCTTCCAGCTATGAAGAAGTAACCAAGAAGACCAGTTCAAGAAAAATGATGTCTAGGATGCAATATTGAGACTTGAAGAGAAGTTCGTAGTTCCATCATGCAGTATATGGAAACATCGAGGGATACAAAGCAAGATTTGTAGCACGAGGATTCTCACGAAAAGAAGATATAAACTAAGAAGAGCCACTGGAAGTGAAGTCACATGACATGCATAATCATGTATGCAAATGAAAGAAGGCCTTGTACGAGTTCAGAAGACACCCATGGGATAACACATACATGATGAGCTTGATGAATATCCTAACCTTTGCTACAAGGTTTATAAAGGATGACAAGCTCACAGATGGATGTGAGAAGAACTTTTGAAAAAGTTCAAAATAGAGGATCTTGGTATACAATGATCCCAGATGGATACTGCTTGCCACTCCGGTATAGAATGTTTCAATGCATAGAGTACAAAAGACAGAGGGAGTATGATGCTCCACTTCAGAGGGAGTGACTACAAAAGATCCTGTGTTTCGACATGGTACGCCAGGATGGACAGATTACCGATGAATCTAGGCTTTACTGAGAGTAAAGTGGATTCCAACCTTTGCTTCAAGGTTGAAGGCGAAAGACCAGTGATGCTCCTGTTATGTGTCGATGCACTATTTTCTAGGCATGGAGGTGTGGACAAGGGAAGTATGCAGTAGAGATCCTGAATAGGTTCAGGATGATGGACTGCATGAACACACCTATGGCATCGAACCTAAAGCTATTGAGTGATGCTTCATCAGAGATGGTTGATGCTACGATGTGTCGTCAGATGATTGGTTCCTTGATATACCTGATGAACATGAGACCAGATATTTGCTTTGCTATGAACACCTTGAGCCAGTACTTGACAGATCTGAGAAGTGTTCACTTGACAACTGCAAAGCATATTCTGAGGTACCTAAAGGGTACAATTGATTATGAGCTCAACTATGATGTGAATCAGAAGATTAACCTGGAGGGTTATGTTGATTCAGATTGGGCAGGCAGTGCCATCGACAGGAAGAGTACTTGAGGGTGTTGCTTCATTATGGGATCAGGTGTGATCTCTTGGTTTAGCAGGAAGCAATCCTATGTGGAACTGAGTACAGCTGAAGCAGAGTATGTCGCAGCTTGTTCATCTAGTTGTGAGGCAATATGGCTGCGGAAGCTACTATCTGATATATTTCATCTCTAGTTGGATGCTACTTGTATACATTGTGACAACCAGAGTTGTGTGAAGTTGTCAGAGAATCTAGTGTTCCATGACAAGTTGAAGCATATCGAGATCAAGTATCACTATATCATGGATATGGTGCAGAGAGGAGTAGTGAAGCTCCAGTATGTTGCGACGGAGGAACAGATAGCTGATGTATTGATGAAGCCGTTGGCTAGGCTGAAATTCGAGTACTTCATGGAGAAGCTTGGTGTTCTCCAGATTGAGGTTTCCTCCAAGAGAAAGTGATGAGACCCATATCCATTCTGACATGGTGAGAGGATTGGTTCCTTCCATGGTCAGATGTAAGGGCTAAACCATTATGTCATGGCTAAAGGATTAATTTCCTTCCATGTCAGATGTGAGTGTTGGCCATTCCGACGAGCAGGTCGGATATAAGTGCAACTGCCATTCTGAGAATGGACGCACCTGGTCAGTTACCATGTAGCTTAGTCAAGGACTGGGGGGTATTCTGATATGATTGCTGGGATGTGTTCCCTCATGATCAGATGTGAGTGCAAGCCCTTCCATCACTGTGAGCAGGATGTGTTCCCGCTTGGATGGATATAAGTGCAGATCCTTTCTAATGCGAGTGAGGGATGTGTTCCCACATGCTCAGATGTAAGTGCAGAAGCCTTTCTGATGTGACTGAGGGATGTGTTCCCACGTGCTCATATGTAAGTGCAGAGCCTTTCTAATGTGACTGAGGGATGTGTTCCCACGTGCTCAGATGTAAGTGTAGATCCTTTCTGATGCGACTGAGGGATGTGCTCCCACGTGCTCAGATGTAAGTGTAGGAGCCTTTCTGAAGCGACTGATGGATGTGTTCCCACATGCTCAGATGTAAGTGTAGGATCCTTTCTGATGCGACTGAGGGATGTGTTCCCACATGCTCAGATGTAAGTGCAGAGCCTTTTTTATGCGACTGAGGGATGTGTTCCCATGTGCTTAGATGTAAGTGCAGAGCCTTTCTGATGCGACTGAGGTATGTGTTCCCACGTGCTCAGATGTAAGTGCAGGAGCCTTTCTGATGCGACTGAGGGATGTGTTCCCACATGCTCAGATGTAAGTGCAGATCCTTTCTGATGTGACTAAGGGATGTGTTCCCATGTACTTAGATATAAGTGCTGGGCCTTTTTGATGTGATTGTAGTTTACTACATGATCAAATGTGAGTGCTGGGGATGCCTTTTTGACGAATAGGTCAGATATAAGTGTTGGGCGAAGACCTACATGGAGGCTAGGCCTACAACCAGCATGAAAAAGGGCTGGCTCTGTAAAACTTCCTGTGATGAGAAGAATCATGAGATAGCACCAGGGATGATCCAGATCGAGTGATGATTGAGATTCAATGATGATAGCCAGTGATGATCCAAATCGAGTGATGATTGAGATCTAGTGATGATGATCCAGCAATGATGATCGAGATCGAGTGATGATGATCCAGCAGTGATGATCCAGATCGAGTGATGATCGAGATCCAGTGATGATGTTCGATGATGATCTAGATCGAGTAATGATATAGATCCAGTGATGATGATCTAGAGGGAGTGATGATCTAGATTCAGTGATGATGATCCAGATCGAGTGATGATCTAGATCCAAATGAAGATGACTTACAGATGAAGATGACTTGAAGATGATGAGGACTTGACAATGACCCAGATGATACACAGAAGAATACTTTTGCTAATAAATTGTGTCGAGAGAATACCTTCCTAGTTAAGAGGGAGTCTTGATGTAATTGTAACTTCGGAATGTATTCACTTGTATTTCTTACCTATTGTAACCCGATGCTCATTCCGGGATATATTGTAATGTACTTGAGTCATGTCATACCTCAATGTTTATTTTGGGAAGTTTATATAATGAGAAATTCATGTCAAATCATTGTGGGTAACCCTTCTATTGGTCAAGGGTAAAAGTCCCCACAGTTGTGGGGCCCTTGGGTTATTAGACTATCCTAGTAAATTTGACCCTAGGTGAGTCATTGTGAGTTAGGACAATAGTCCCCACCATTGTGTTACCCTCCTATTGGTCAGAGGAGGCAAAGTCGCCACAAGTGGTGGGGCTCTAGGGTTATTAGACACTCCTAGAGATGTCGGCTTTAGTAAGTAATTGTTAAGTGAGGCCGACATGTTGGAGTGCACTCCAAGTGAACGAAAGAATATAAATAGAGAGTGAGCCTCTCTATTTATCTCACTTGCAACACTCACACTCACTCGTTTGGGGCGCATGAGTGAGAGAGAGAGACTGCTGCTGTTGGCAGATCAACTTTATGTTTTGGGATTTTACTGTTTTGGTGTTGATTCTATCTCTAAGGAAGTTGCGGGGTTTTCTCCTTAATGGTTTCCCCGAGGAAAACTCTTTGTGACTCTTGTCTCTTGTGATGTGCTTATGTTTTATTGCTGTGCTTGTTATTCTCTCAGTGAAAAGATCCTAAGATTATAATGCTAGCTTATATGATGAAAAACTAACACATACACCAATATATAGACTACACCGCACATATATAGCAGACCTTCCAACAGGCTTAATATGCCTCACTTCTTGGAAGATGCAGTAGGAGGTCTAGTCCTGCAGGTAGAGCGTAGCAAACCTTTTGGGGCTTATTTGCAAGAATATAGGGACTTAGGGGATGAGTTTCATGCCGCCATATCTTTTTCATATTTTTTCAACATGAACAGTAGGAACAAGACAATGAATTTCAACAAGGAATTCAATCACAACTATGAGTTGCATAAGACATTGGGCAGGTTGACCATCCCAAAATTTGATGGGACTCGCGAAGGTTCAGCCAGAATATGGGTTCAAAAGTTGGATACCTATTTCCAACTCAATCCAATGAGAGAAATAGATGCCATTAAATTGGCTACACTCCACTTGGATGGAGAGGTTCATGAGTGGTGGTACCATGGATTAGTGACATTGGGTCACAACACCATACACTCCTACGGAGAATTCACTTAGAAGCTCATGGAGAGTTTCAAGAGGAAATATCTAGAGATACATTTCAGAGAGTTGGCTTAACTCAAATAGACAGGTAGCGTAGAGGCCTTCATCTTATAATTCTAGAGGATAGTAGTCATGGTAACAGATGTGTCAGAGAGCAAATT
Organism: Pseudotsuga menziesii; assembly: GCA_001517045.1. NCBI lineage: Eukaryota > Viridiplantae > Streptophyta > Pinopsida > Pinales > Pinaceae > Pseudotsuga > Pseudotsuga menziesii. The sequence goes on from LPNX010994542.1 coordinate 9,515, forward strand.
GACGATGTTATTTACTAAGGCCCTAACAGAGCCACTACGGGGATGGGTGAAATCCTACAAACCCCCCACTCTGCAGGATGCTATTAGCAGACAAAAAGATCTCCAAGATTAAGTTCCAAAGAACAAGTTCCCTCTCAAAAACAACTTTCCTGTTAGGGACAAGGACAAGAAACCTTTCTAGCAGGATGTTCCCAAGAAAACATGGTTATACGAGGACACTAGGAAATATTTTAGGGAGAATAAATTATGTTTAACTTGTCAAGAACCATGGGTTCTAGGACATAGGTGTGTAGGGAAGGAAAAGGCTCACTACATCGAAGTGTATTTGGATAGTGATGGGGAGGACTATGTGCAGGAGGCCACAGAAGAAGTATGGGCAACAGAGGAAGAATCACTCCATGGTGATACACCTGAGGGAGTCATTTCTACATTATCTAGAGTACCAAGATTCCATACTCTCAGGGTTAGAGGAGTATAAAAAGGTCATAGAGTTGGAGTATTGATTGATGGGGGAGAAACCCACAATTTCAGTGACTCCGATTGGGTTTCCAAGAGGGGTATTCAGACCAAGAAGTTCAAGGGATTTACTGTAGTGATAGTTGGGAACTCCAACATGGAGTGCAACTACTAGATTCCAAAATTGAATGTCACCTTAGGTAACTATTAGATGGCATATTCATCTTATGTAGTATATGTTTCAGATACTCATGTAGTATTAGGTGTTCAATGGATTTATTCAATAGGGAAATATACTACAGACTACCGGGCAATGGAAATGGAATTCTACGGGCCAAATGGAAAATGGGTAGTTTTGAGGGGCATGAAAACTTATCCCCCAAAACCAGTCTCTTCATAGAGAATGGAGGTAGTACTCAGATAGGATGACATAGAATGAGTTGCAGAATGTTTTGTCACCTTTAGGAAACCTCAAGAGAACAACACACAACACCCAAGTGATATTTAGGCCTTGTTACAGAAGCACAAAAGGTATTTTGGTACCTTCCAGCAGGTAGACCTCCAGACCAGGTATTTGAACACATCATTGAGCTAGAGGAGGAGACACAGGCAGTCATCACCACTCCTTATCGACATCCCAAAAGATACAAGGATGAGATCGAGAAAACGATCAAAGAATTGCTGGAGCTTGGATACATTTGGCCTAGTTCTATCCCGTTCACATCTTCAGTGGTCTTGGTAAAGAAGAAGGATGGTACACTACAAATGTGCATCGATTATAGAGCACTCAACAAAAAGACCATTAAAAATAGGTATCCCATCCCTAGGATTGATGAAGTCATGGATGAACTACGGGGTGCAAAATACTTATCCAAGATTGATCTTTGCTTGGGGTACCATCAAATCCAAGTAAGGGACCAAAACATCTCCAAAACAAATTTTCATTGTGACTATGGTCACTATGAATTTCTCATCATGCCTTTTGGACTTACAATGCTTCAACCACTTTTCATTCATACATGAACCATACTTTCAAAGTTCAGCTACATAAGTTTTTGTTGGTATTCTTTGATGACATCCCGATTTATAGAAAAACATGGGAGGAACATCTGAAACACTTTGACAAAGTATTGAGCATTCTATAAGAACACTCTCTTTATGAGAAAATTTCCAAGTGTGAATTTGGAATGAAGGAAATGTTGTATATAGGGCACATAATCAGTGAAAAAGGAGTACAGGTTGACATGGAGAAGACCCGAGCTATCAAAGATTGGCTTGTGCCAAAAAAAAGTCATAGAATTGAGAGGCTTCATATGTATTTTCACTTATTACTAAAGGTATGTTAAGGGATTCTCCCAATTTGCCGCACCCCTCACAAACCTCACAAAGAAGGGAGCATTCACTTGGACAGAACTAGCACATAAAAATTTCAAGGAGATGAAATTCATTATTAGTTCTTGCCCAGTTTTAGCATTACCATACTTCTCACAACCATTTGCAGTAGAGTGTGATGCATCAAGGGAAGGTCTAGGAGCCTTATTGATGCAAAACCATCACCCTATTGCATTTGAGAGCCAAAAACTGAAGAACTACGAGCACCACTACTCCATATATGACAAAGAAATGCTATCCATCTTACATTCTCTCATGAAGTTCAGATAGTACCTGGTGGGTAGCAAGTTTAGAATTAAGATAGATCATAACAGCCTCATGTACTTCTTGGAACAGAAAGAATTGAATGAGTTCCAACATAAATGGGTCAGAAAAGTACAAGCCTATGATTTCGAGATCGAGTATGTAAAATGTAAGAATAATATAGTAGTTGATGCATTATCTAGGTGACTCGCTTCATTATCTCTCATGAGTATATCCAAAGATTGGAGGGATCTTCTTTTAGTATAATAGTCCAAAAATAAATTCACTTGCAAATTATTGGATGGACAGATTCAGGATGACAAGTACAGACTTGTCAATGACATCATCTATTACAAGAGAAGGATATACCTTGTCCCAGAATCAACTTTGAGGAAGAAAATCATACAGGCAGCACATGACTCTCCAATATCAGGACATCACATTTTCTCGAATACCTATAGATAGATCTAGGAGAGGTTCTCATGGAAGGGCCTCAAAGGGGAGGTTATGCATCACATGCGTGAATGTAGCATATGTCAGCAGAACAAGATTGAGCACATCCATTCAGCAGGGTTTCTTCTGCCACTACTGATTCCAGAACAGAAGTGGGAAAGTGTCTCCATGGACTTCGTTATAGGATTCCCATTGGTAAAGTGTCTCTAGAGCAATATTTTTTGTATGTTGTGGTTGATCGACTGACCAAATTTGCACATTTCTTTTCCATATCATCTGATTCCTCCATAGCTCAGGTAGTCGAGTTATTCTTTAGGGAGGTCTTCAATTTACATGGGTTGCCTTATACCATTGTCAGTGACTAGGATAGTAGATTCATAAGTTCCTTTTGGAAGGAACTATTCAGATTAGTGGGGACTGATCTTGCTACAAACAAAAATTATCGTCCCCAAAGCAATGGACAAATTGAAATTGTCAAAAAATGGATTGAAGGATATCAGAGGAACTATGTAATAGGGCAGCAATGAACCTAGATTAAATGGATACACTTAAGGGAGTATTACTACAATACTACCTATCACATGTCTATTAGGATGACACCTTTTAAAGAATTATATGGCTATGAGGCCTTGGACTATGCATATTTAGCATTTGGAGATAGCAGGGATCCTAATGCAAAGGATTGGATACAGGACAATCAGGATGTTCTTAAAATCCTGAAAGAGAACTTACAGACAGACCAAAATCAATAGAAGTTGTATGTAGATAGACACAGGGTTGAGCGGAGCTTTGAGGTAGGATATTTGGTATACTTAAGGATCCAACCTTACATACAGTCTTCACTTAAGAATAAAGGAGTGGAAAATTTAAAACCTCGCTTCTATGGAGCCTACAGAATAATCAGGAAGGTAGGAGAGGTCGCATATGAACTAGAACTACCATAAGAGAGTAAAATTCACAATGTATTCCATGTGTCCAACCTAAAAAATACCATTGGGAAACACATTGCTCCGTCAATAGAATTACCTCCTTTAGATGATGAGGGACTATTGATACTGGTTCCTGAACGGATCATATAGACTCGAGAAAGAAAACTATGGAACATGGTGATTAGGGAATACTTGGTTCAATGGAAAGAACTACCTCTAGAGGATGCCACATGGGAAGGATAATAGGTATTGCAACATCCCAGTTTGCTGTTGCTTGAGGACAAGCAATATCAAGTGGGGAGGATTGTAATGTCCTCTTATGCTTAGGAATTGAGGACCAAACCAATAACCTATGTGATTCCTATGGGTTCGAGCAGTTACTAACTGATAGGGAATCAACTGAAGACTGATGCCGTCTACAAAAAATATAGGGCATGAATATTATATCAGCATTGGGTCGAAGAGGGCCACCGGAGCTATAGGCCACAAGCATGCATGTCATCTAAGCATTATTTAATGATGCATGCACCCAATTAATTCTCCATGCACATGTATACAAGTCAACTGCAAATTAGAAGTTAAAGTGACCTAATTACGTCAAAAGTTAGGGTTTTCACAATTGAAAGTTATAAAAGAAATATAAAGTGAATGGAGACTTTACTTTTGATGATTATTGATTTTGGAGCTCTTGAGTAGCAGCACAGCGTGTGACCACAATACTTGGGGCTAGAGACGGCGTCTTCAGCTAACAGGATTTCGGCAATGAGATATCTACCCTAGTCTCCTTCAGGATAAACCATCCAGGTTTGTCATCGTGTCTATTGCATTCATCATTATCCAGTATTTCAGTATAAGTATGACGGTTATTGTAGATTCATTAGTACAGCTGGGGGCATTTAGCTAGGAAACCCTAGTCATTCACCTAGACTCTGGATCACCATATTTCTTCCATATGTGGCCTAAATCCTCACTGATAAGATCACTCTACTACATTGGGTGATTATCAGCCATCAGATTGTCCATGTGGGGCATCTAGCAGCAGTTTACAGGGTTGTGGGGGCGTGAGCAACAGATTGGTAGATCAATTCACTAGGGAATCTTGAGGGGTCAAAAAAATTGCATGCTTTGACCATCCTCTCCGGAATGGGCACATCTTCCTTCTAACTTATTTCTAGCGAAAACTGACCATCCCTTCAACAAAAATGTCACACTTGTTTGATTCAGCGAACCGAGGGATTGCCGCCGAAAACTATGTTATTTCTTCATTAGATCAGCTCATCTTGCATGTGTATTCTCTCTGGAGCATATTCAGTCGGCTTATCAGTGGTAAGTGTTCATTCTATCTTGCAAACCCTAACCGTAATTTCAGCTAGAAAATAGGGAAATTTTGCATGGCAATTTGCATGCCCGGCTATTATAGTAAATTTGCATAGAAATAGAAAATATCAGTATTTGGGATATTACACCTGGTTTATTTGTCCTATCCAATATGTTTAGTAGCCTGAAGCTATTTCTGAACATAATGCCAAACCTTATTCGCATCAATTTTTTTAATTTAAAAAAAACACATATACGTTATAGCTTATTCATATCGCATATGCACTATATCGCATATGTGATTCATATCACATATGCCATATGAATAAGCTATAACACATATGCGTTATATGTGTTTTTTCTTAACTCATTTGATACGAGAGTAAATAAGAGTAATGGCATCCTTATCCCATTATAATACCATTTAGACTCCCAATATTCCATCGAGATGGTCTATGGGGTGGCTCCTAGCCCAACATTACATTGGTTAAGAGGGGGGGAAGTCAAAGGAGGGAGAGGAAGGTGTAGAGGGAATCATGGGAGGGAGGGGTGGGTAGGGGACATATATGGGGGGGATGAAGGGAGGAGAAATATAAGGGCAAGGGAGGTATGGTTATGGGAGATATATGAGGGGGGGATGGGAGAGAAATGACGAGTGGATGGTTGTTCATCGATGTCTGCAAATGTATTGTCTATAAAATATAGCAGATCATCTGGTACCAGGAATCTTCAAACAAGTGTGTGGCCATCGGTGTAATGAGTGTTTATATGTGTATTAAATATTTTGACAGTTTTCAAGATTTACTAATTAGTATTTATAGTAGGTGGGAGAAATATCATTACTATCATCTTCATCATCATCATATCCATATTCATTGTGATCATTATCATCATCATCATCATCATCACCGTGATCATCATCATCGCCATCATCATCATCATCATCATCATCATCACCATCATTGTTCATCATCATCGTCATCATGATCATCATGATCATGATCATGATCATCATCATCCTCATCATCATCATAGTCATCATCCTCATCATAATCATTATCATCCTCCTCCTCCTCCTCCTCATCATTGTTTATCATCACCATTCCATTGCAAATGCTTGAAAATAAAATCGAAGAAAAGTTTAAACTAAACTTATCATCATCATCACCATTTTTCCTCATCATCATCGTCATCGTCATGCTCATCCTCCTCCTCCTCCTCCTCCTCATCACCATCATTGTTCATCATCGTCATCATCGTCATTATCATCATCATCATCCTCATCATCATCTTCATCCTCCTCATCATCATCATCACCGTCATCCTCCTCATCATCATCATCATCATCACCATCATTGTTCATCATCATTGTCATCATCATCATCATCATCATCATCATCATCATTTTCATCATCATACTCATAATCATCACCCACATCCACATCATCATCGTCATAGTCATCATCCTCCTCCTCCTCATCATCACCATCATTGTTCATCATCGTCGTCGTCGTCATCATCATCATCATCATCATCATCATCACCATCATCATCACCATCATCATTCTCATCATCATCATCATCATCATCATATTCTTCACCCTCATCCTCATCATTATCATCATAGTCATCATCCTCCTCATGACCATCATTGTTCATCATCATTGTCATTATCATCATCATCATAATCATCATCATCATCATCATCATCATCATCACCCTCATCCTCATCATTATCATCATGGTCATCATCATCATCATCATCATCATCCTCATCCTCATCCTCATCATCACCCTCATCCTCATCATCATAATCATAGTCATCCTCCTCCTCCTCCTAATCATTACCATCATTGTTAATCATCATTGTCATCATCATCTGTTGAAGCTGATTTTACCACACATGGTAGATCACACATTTATGGCCTTCCCTATCCCGCTGCAAACTCTTTGGACCACATGGACCATTTTTGTATCTTTGATGTTTCCAAGATCATCCCTAAAAATACCTGTTATTTTCCATACACGACTTTTAAACCCATTCTCGCGTATATACATAGATATGATCCTTAAACCCTCATACATTGGGATGTGTGCAAAATGCCAAAGATTTTTGGAGGTTTCCTTGATATGGATCTGAGTCACTTGTCTCTTGTCCTTCCATATGCCTTGAGATCACTCGGATTTGACCTTCCATTACCCCATTGAAGCACTATATAAGGAACCCTTTGGATACATTGAAAGGGGAGGAATTGAAGAGGAAGAAAAATATAGTCCATTGTTGTTGTAGCTTGCTTATACTTGATTTTGCATCCCTTTTTCCCTTGGAGCACTTGGTGTTCTTCCCAAGCTTTCCTTTGCTTGTGAGCTTGCTATCGAGAGATGGAGGATTGAGGTGGTGGAGGCTCAGGTGGAGGTCTCAGTTTCTCGGTTCGCCGACATACTGGCAGACTCTTGTCATTCTTGTAATCTATGATTTATATTAATAGAAATATCTTTTCCTGTCCAATGATGTGAATTTCAATGATTATATATGCTAGAGTAGGTATAACATAATTATATACCATGCTTGTATTGTTTGCTGATTGTTGAGAGATAAAATTATTAACACAAGCGGGATTGGAAAATCTCAACAAGGATCTACATCAACTATTCAGAATAAGGTATGTTTTGATATCCTTTAGTGTTATATGTTTTATTTCTCTTGCATCTTGGGAAGGGATTGATTTCTATGGTTACTCTATTTGTTGTGGTACCCCAATCCCTGGGAATTTTTCTCCGTAACAGAGTTCGCAACTCCACTAGGGACATTCCTTGTTTTTCTTTGGGGTTTGGGGGCAGAATGTGCTTGATATTCTTGACTTGATCTTTGTTTCTCCTTGCTTTTGTGTTGTATTTTATAGTCTGTTCATCCATTGACACTCCCCTTTATTGGTTTGACCCTTGTCCTACTTTTTACCACTATCTTCTCTATATACGCAGGTTTTTGGCCAAACGTCATGTACATACATGGATTTATGGCCAAAAGTCATGTATACATGCAGGTTTTTGGCCAAAATCCAGGTATACATGTAACTTTTTTGCCAAAAATTGCGTATATACGCAACTATTCTTTAAACAGTCACATGCATCCTCCCTTTTGGTGAGTTTGATGTTGTGAGAAGTTGTTGGGTGGGCTGTGAGTGTGGTTGGGTATTCCTTGGTTATGATGTTGTCTTTTGGATGCTTTTTTTGTGACCAGAGACCATCTTTTCATTGATTTTTCTTTGAAAGTAGTTTTAGTCATTTATCCTTTTTGTTTTTCCATTAGAGCATTACTCTTATTGTCTCGGTGTCTTGCTGGGCTTGTGTTTTATACTTGCTACAGAGACTAAGAGTTTTATATGACTTTTATTACATTTTTCATGCTTTTATATTGAAAAATACAAAGTAGCTGCACTCTTAGTTGCATTGGATTGGTTGGATGAGAGTTGTGTTTAGGCTTTCATATAGGAAGGATTGTAGTGGCATTTAGAAAGGAGCATATATTTATGCATCTCATGTAGTGGCATACCCTATTTTTCATTTGACAAAGATTGCACTTAGCATTGTTTGTTATGGTGTGCACTTTTATTTCATTGTTGAGTCTGCATATTACTAGTTACATGGTCATTTCCCTTTGAGTAATCATAGCCAATTAAAATCAACACATAGTAAAATGAACTACACAATTCTCTTTTATAGGGTTCACCAATAAGATTAGGTTTTAGGGTCTTGGAATGGTTCATTGTAAGTTAATTTTCCAAGACTACTCAACAAAAAAAGTTACATGTCTGTCCATGTGAGAGAGTGAAACCCTTGTTATAATTAGTGTTTCTTAGGACACTCCTCTTACATGGGATTTAAGCATGAGGCAGTGTTTGTGATTGTGATTGGGATGACCCCTAGTCATATTCTATGAGCGTTGGAGATATTTCTAGGATTGTATTCGTATATGGGTGCTCTTTCGAGAGTTTCGGGATTTTCTACACTACCCCTACGGTCAATCCCTCGTGTGACTGTCCTCTTAAGAATTTATTATATTGAGGTGACCTTATTTTCCTTGCCTAGGTATCACAGGGGGTACTTGCAGAGGTTATTTTGTAGGTGTCTTGGACAGGTGGGGGTCGGAAAGCATAGTCGCTTGATGCGTTGAAGTTGAGGGACACTATAATTAGTTACGTACCACCGCTTGTAGTGTATGGGAGTTTCGAGCCTCTCCTAGGTGAGACACACCTACTGCATTCAGGAGCTCACATATCCTCCCCTTGGTTTGCTTGTATTTTGGCTGTAGATTTTCTTAGGAGTGTGCTCTTTGTGCTCTAGTTGGCCTTTGGGATCGTGGTTACTTGAGCATATTTATTCTCTCTTGAGTCTAGGTCCTTTTATGTTTGGCATGCCTGGTATCCTATCTCCCATCCTTGGTCCTAGTATGGACCCTGGTGTCAGACTTGGGGGCATCACAACCCCTTATCGTGCTCATAGATTTGGGAGTGGTCACGTTCCTCCCTCTACTCCATTTGTGGAGGATGTTTATTCCCTTTGGTCGGTATTTACACCAATGGTCACCCTCACAGGGGTTGTAGTGGATGCATGAATGTTTGTTCTACACCTTCATTTCCTTTTTATGTCCCATCGTTCACCGCATTATTTCCTTTGCGTGCATTTTTCATGATAATTCCTCCCTATATTCTATAGTTTGGATTATTTATTGACTATTTTGGGTTGTGTTGGACTAATATGGTTGTCATGTAGAGTCCAATTTTTGTACACTCTCTCCGAGGTTTCAACCCCTTCGTTCCTATCACAGGTATTATGTATGAACTTGCATATAGGTTAGGATTTCACATCTACTTGCACTTATGCATTGCCTTATGACCATTCCATCTTAACCTTAGATACAAACCCATTCCATGGTATCACAGAACCTTCATGCTACTATTAGAAGTGGTACTATGTGAATGGTAGAGCTTTCCTATACATGGGTGTTTTAATTAGCTCCCTTTTGCATTTGGTAACCATGATGTGAGTCCTCTCTTAGGTTCGGAAGTCCCTTTTAGTCCCGTCATGTCCTTGAGCAAGAGCTTCATACTCCTCTTGATCTTTTTGCTGGCCTTTTCCTTAGGACTCCCTTATGTCAAGTTGTAATTGCATTATCATGAGTTTTGCTTGCCTTATTGAGCCTTACGCCGGCTTCCCTGATTTTGATTATCAGCCATATAGCCCAAGCTTGTCTCATGTCTAGCCAAGAAGAGCCATTTTATATATCTTTTGCAGCTTGATTCCCCATTTTACTAGGAGGGGACTTTCCACCGAGTGTCGTTATCGTACACATGTGTCCTTGCATTGAGAATAGGTATGTTCCTCTGTTTGGAACTAGTTTGTTTGTCCCTTGACACTCGTCTCCTCCTACTCTGTAACTATAAAGAATTTTTATTCTTTTTCAAGCTTTTGAAAATATTCGAAAAAGTCCCAAAAAAATTCAAAAAATCAAAAATTTGGATAGGAAAAGATGTTATCTTTGGCAACAGTCGAGTCATGTCGCCTTCGAACAAAGTACTGTATATCACATCCGTTGGTTGGGTTAATAGTTTGACTTTAGGATATGTACTCACTTCTCTGATTTTATATCCACTGATTGGTTAAGCTTCTAGTCCCTATGGAGACTCTGTTGATGCCTCCTATGTCGCAGAGATGTCCTAGTCTTTTATATTGAGTCTATGTTGCCTACATTCAGTCATGATTCTCCTTTATGCTCTTGTTTGAGGGAAATTGAAGCCTGAGTCGACCATTTCTTATTTTTCTTGACTTCCCAATTGGCCATTCCTGGTACTAGTACTAGTTTGTGCACATTATGATCGAGTCCTTCCACATTATACAACTTTTCTGAGTACCTCATGTTGGATGATGGTGGATTCCTTAATGCACTCCTTCCAGTGAATTTCATCCCATCGACTTAAGATCATTTATTCTGGGATAGGATTCTAGAGTGATTGTGAGTTCCTTGAGACTTGCAGTCATCAGTGGTAGGTTCTCTCTCCATGGACAGTTTTGGAAATAGTTCAATGTACCCTGATCGATGGATTCTTTCAAGTGTTCGACCTCAACACATTTATTCACACTTGGTATATTCCACTCTAGTACCTTGATTCCCATTTTCATTATTGGTGGGTGATCTCATGTCTGTTAATGGTATACACCAATGATTGGTAATAAGACGATGGACTACTATGTTCGACCTCGACACCTTTATTCAGGTAGTAGGACATGTACTTGTAGTGGTTTGTGTAGAAGACTTTCTAGAATGGTGGCATTCTAGATATGCTACCTCCTGGATCATGCCAGTGTTCATGAGATTTCATCTCTCGTGACTTGATTCCAATGTATGTCAGATATCTTCAGCCATTATGGAGATATTGATCCATTGTATATCCTCAGCTTTCATGGAGGTCATGATCCTTTGTCTATCTTCATCACGGATATTTTGATCTATCTATATTATACGTGGTGATGACCACACATGTCATATTTTGTATCATGCCTATTCATAGCCATTGTACTCTTATGTATCCAAGACTACTGTATGTACTTGCAGTCATATGCAGAGATATTTTTACTGTATTTTTGGATGGCTAGTTCTTCCTCCTGGTTCTTCATCACTCCACTTTTGGGATGGAATTATAATGTATTTCGGCCATCATATCACCCCTCTGAACTCACACATTAGGGGGCATCTGTTACAACTGATTTTACCACACATGGCAGATCACACATTTATGGCCTTCCCTGCCCCTCTGTAGACTCTTTGGACCCCATGGACCATTTTTGTACCTTTGATGTTTCCAATATCATCCCTAAAAGTACCTGTTATTTTCCATACGTGACTTTTAAACCCGTTCTCACATATATACGGGGATATTATCCTTAAACCCACATACATCGAGATGTGTACAAAAGGCCAAAGATGTTTGGAGTTTTCCTTGATATGCATCCAAGTCACTTGTCTCTTGGCCTTCCATATGCCTTGAGATCACTTGGATTTGACCTTCCATTACCCCATTGAAGCACTATATAAGGAACCCTTTGGATACATTGAAAGGGGAGGAATTGAAGAGCAAGAAAACTATAGTCCATTGTTGTCATATCTTGCTTATACTTGAGTCTACATCCCTTTGTCCTTTGGAGCACTTGGTGTTATTCCCAAGCTTTCCTTTTATTTGGATCTTGCTATCGAGAGATGGAGGATTGAGGTGATGGAGGCCTGGGTGGAGGACTCAGTTTCTCCGGTTCGTAGACATGTCGAAAGAGGTTTTCATTCTTTTAATATCTAATTTATATTAATAGAAATATATTTTTCTGTCCAATGATGTGCATTTAAATGAATATTGAATCCATGGATGCTTTTAATTTCTTATACATTATTGATTATATATTCTAGAGTAGGTCTAACCAAATTATATAGCATGCTTCTCTTGTTTGCTAATTGTTGAGAGAGCAAATTATTAACATAAGAGGATTGGAAAATATCAACGAGGATCTAGATCAACCATATGGAATAAGGTATGTTTCAATATCCTTTAGTGTTAGATGTTTTACTTCTCTTGCATATTGGGAATGGATTGATTTTTATGGTTACTCTATCTGTTGTGGTACCCCAAGCCATAGGAAATTTTATCTGTAACATCCTCCTCCTCCTCCTCCTCCTCCTCCTCCTCATCATCATCACCATCATTGTTCATCATCATCATCATCACCACCATCATCATCATCATCATCATCATCATCCTCCTCCTCCTCCTCATCATCAGCCTCATCCTCGTCATCGTCATCATGGTCATCCTCCTCCTCCTCCTCATCATCACCATCATTGTGCATCATCAACATCATCGTCATAATCATCCTCATCATCCTCATCCTCATTTTCATCATCATCATCATCCTCATCATCATCATCATTATCCTGGTAATCCTCCTCCTCCTCCTCCTCCTCCTCCTCCTCCTCATCACCCTTATCCTCCTCCTCATCATCATAGTCATCCTCCTCCTCATCATCATCATCACCATCATGGTTCATCATCATCATCATCATCATCACCATAATCATCATCCTCATCATCATCCTCATCATCCTCATCATTATCATCAGCCTCATCCTCATCATCATCATGATGGTCATCACCCTCATCCTCCTCATCATCACCATTTTTGTTCATCATCATCGTCATCATTGTCATCATCATCATCATCCTCCTCCTCCTCCTCCTCCTCCTCATCATCATCATCAGCATCCTCCTCCTCCTCCTCCTCCTCCTCATCATCATAACCATCCTCATTGTCATCATCATCATCACCCTCAGCCTCATCATCATCATCATGGTCATTTTCATCCTCCTCCTCCTCATCACCATCATTGTTCATCGTCATCATCATCATCATAATCATCATCATCATCATCACTATCATTGTTCATCATCATCCTTATCATCATCACCATCATCACCCTCATCCTCATCATTGTCATCATAGTCATCCTCCTCCTCCTCCTCCTCATCATTATTATGCTCATCCTCATCATTATGCTCATCCTCATCATCATAGTCATCATCCTCATCATCATCATTATCTTCATCATCATCATTATAGTCACCATCATAGTCATCATCATCCTCATAGTCATCATCATAATCATCATCGTCATAGTCATACTCTTCATGATCATCATCATCATAGACACTACCATGGTCCAAGGATAGGTTTGGATGTCTTAACCATTGGTATGGGGTCCATTGTAAGGTTATAGAAGTTTAACATATTTTAGTCCAAGTTTCATATGCATGTGATATTTAATATTTTAATATTTGATAAGTATAGATCAGTCAACTTGCATATTTAGAGAGAACTAAATCGCATATGCGATATATAGTATATGCGTTTTGGAGATCACGTAAAAAACTGTCCATTATTAAAAATAATTGTATCAATATCGCATATGTGATAAAATGGACATGTGTTATATTGCATATGCAATATGTGTTACATAAAAAATTTTGGGTTGGGTGTTATGGGCCAGGTTTACTGTACCAAAAGACATAATTATTCTGAAACCGCGCACAGAGAACTGTTGATCCTGCAATTTAATCATTACTTACATAATTCCATAGGTTGTGTACAATTTTGGGTGGATTTCAATGGGGAACTTACGTAATAGAGGTCGAAAGTCAGAGAGGAAGGTCCTTACACTAGAACAAGATGAAAATAAAAAAGAAAAAAAGAGGGAATATTCAAGAAATCATCGTCATTCATTAGATGAGAAAATAGTTCCCATTCCCCCTCAACCGATACCTGATGTAGATGCTAAGGATGATAATGAAACATTAAAGGAAGTTGGTTATATGGAAGATGATATTATTGATCTATTAGTAAATAGACAATATTGTGAAGAGTTCAATAATTATGTTACTCCCTATGAAAAGATGACTCAACAACAACCATGGCAGGTGGTTCAATCTCCTAATCAAAGTTGTCAGCCTATAGTGGATGTAAATGTCTCTCTTGCATTTCAAATGGCAAGAAATTTTGCATCAAAATTAAAGAGAACTCCTAAATGCATACAAGTGGACAAGAGCGAATTGACTTGTATTGGCTGAATCAATTGTATGTAGATCCAAAAGACAATGTCGTTTACTTAAATGCACATCACAAATTGTGCCTTTACATCCAAATACACTTAAAAAATATTCAGTAAGAAGAGACAACCTTGATGTAGAGGAAAAATAAACATTATGGACATTTAGCAGAAGGTTTCCCCGCAAAGACATGATGTTAGTCGAAGCAGTGAAGGGCCTAGTGCTCACGTTTTGGCATGATAACACTAGGCCTTCTTCTAACAAGAAGGATGTGTTAAAACATTGTAGGGGTTCTAGAAACAATGAAACTCATATTAAACATTATCTTGACATGACACAATCTCAACTATTTGAGATGTTTAAATTTTCCCACGTAGAGCTAAGGATCGGGAAAATATCTTTTGAAAAATGCAAGCCTTGGCAAGTTAGAATCAATACCATCCAGAACACTTGTTGTTGTAGATTCCACATAGAGTTTGACCTATATTACCATACATTTGCACATATACGTCATTTTTTGCATCCTAACCATGTGCATGAATGCTTAAGTACAATACTACCAATGCCATCTAGAGATTTCATCCATAGCATAATGTGTCCGAGGAAAGATGGCAAGATGGCAAGATGGAAAATTACACACTACAACCACAAAATGAAATACAAATTCAATAGTATCATTCAGAGTAGGAGAGCATAATGGTGCATATCATGTATCGACATGGGCCAGATAGAAATGAAGAGAAACGTGTGATATTGAAAGAAATTCACTTCTACATAAGTGACGACCAGACCCATGACATCCGTTAAGTGCAACATTGCTTTAAATTATTCTATGGTCATGTGATAGCTATGGATATACCATGTTATCATCATTTCATTTGGTCATATGGTTGTGCTAGAAAGTTCAACAATGCATGTGAATTTGAACGGTTGTGTTTGTTGCACATAGAATACAAGGTGTTACATGTATGGAACTACTTTGAAACTAGTCCTGGGAAAGGAGAGCATGATGGTGATAGTGCATGCATAAAAAATGTCCTTCGAAGGGAAGAGATGAAGTTTACAGGTGCTCACCTTCGAGATGCTGTATCTATAGTGAAATGGTGTGCATCTGTCATTGGAGAACACAAAAAAAGGAAACACATGGTGCGAAGAATATTCTGGGGGGTGACAAATGTGGATCAATCCAAAACACATCAGGTGAACATAGTTCATGGAACTTGATAGATTTATTCAATTAGAAGCTTAGACAACTTGGCCCTACAAATCTGGATAAGATTGAAGGATTGCTTTTGTAGTTCATGTAGCATCAATGAGTGGGATGATTATGAGTATACAAATACCATTGATACATGGGATCGAGTGACACTTGGAACCAATTTCAATGGGCTTAATGAAATAGACCATTTGGAAGATGACCAGACAAATATTTTTGTAGAATATGATCACATATCGGATCTCATACAAGCAGGTACATGAGCAGTACCTAAATAAGAAAATGCATTTATGTATTTTTTACTCTAACTATGTTTAATTTACGTAGAAATTAGAAATGCAAGACTTTATTTAAAAAATGTATTGTTAACTCGACCTATTTCCTTTCACAAGTCAGATATATATAGTGGTTGCCCCAAAAAATAATGAATGGGGTTCTTAATATTGGTCGGCACGCTGCTTATAGTGGAAACAAACCATTCTCAAACCTGTTACAGATGATGAAAATATTGAATTCCCAACTGGCTCGATGGATATAAAAGGGGAGTACTTAACACTTGCAACACAACATAAAAGGAAGGGTGGGTATGTATATCAAGATTATAGACCAAGATCTATTGTATACCACTTCACCAACCTAGTAGCTGGTATAAACATTAAGCTGCGCACACTTGATCACAAATATAGGTCACATGTACGATACTTTCTACCTCATATAGAGCACGAAATATTGATGGACACAATCGGCACCAGAGATGATCCATATGGCCTACTCATTTGAGTGCATTATCAGGTGTGCTATTTAACCTTTAAAGTGAATGCTAAAGCACAATTTCAAATATTTAGCTTTATTTCATTCCCAATGTAATAAACCTATGAATGACCGATACCATTCACAGACACAATATTATTCAGAGGATACTTGACACTATAAACACGATCATACAATCTCAGGTGAGTTATCTATAAGTCATGTTTACACATTTTCATTGGGTTCTCTTTTTTTTCTTATAATGTTACTAATGTCTATACTTTCATGTGCCTAAGATACAAACACCATCTATGGCACATTGGACGCACCAAGAACGGTGTCTTTAGACACCAACAAATAGAAATCGGAATATAACATGCTCTCGAGTTGTTAAAATTTAAATTTTTTGATGTTTTTAGTTTGATGAACACAAAATTAAATTCTATCACTAGGGTTGACAAGTTATGAGATGGAACTAGAGACACATGGACATGTACTGTAAATTGGAAAAAAACTATAGTTTCATGAATACCAAATTGCATGCTATCACTAGGGTTGACAGGCTATGAGATGGAACTAAGGTTGAAAAGTTATGAGATGCAAATAGGATTTAGTGACCTCTTTACAAGTTATGAGATGGAACTAAAAACACATGGACATGCACAAATTGCAAATCAACTAGGGTTTCATAAACACCAATTTGCATGGTATCTCTAGAGTTGATAAGCTATGAGATGGAACTAGGGTTTAGTGACCTCTTTAAAAGTTATTAGATGGAACTAGAAACACATGGACATGCACAAATTGGAAAACACCTAAGGTTTCATGAACACCAATTTGCATGCTATCACTAGGGTTAACAAGCTATGAGATGTAACTAGGGTTTAGTGACCTGTTTACAAGTTATGAGATGGAACTAGGAACACATGGACATGCACAAATTGGAAAAGAACTAGGGTTTCATGAACACCAATTTCCATGCTATCACTAGGGTTCTAAGTTATGAGATGGAACTAGGGTTTCAAGAACACCAAATTGAATACTATCACTAGGGTTGAAAAGCTATGAGATAGAACTAGGGTTTAGTGACTTATTTACAAGTTATAAGATGGAACCAGAACTACATGGACATGCACAAATTGGAAAACAACTAGCATTTCATGAACACCAATTTGCATGCTATCACTAGGGTTGAGGAGTTATGATATGGAACTAGGATTTAGTGACCTCTTTGCAAGTTATGAGATGGAACTAGAAACACATGGACATGCACAAATTGGAAAACAACTAGGGTTTCATGAACACCAATTTGCATGCTATGACTAGGTATGACAAGCTATGAGATGGAACTAGGGTTTAGTGACCTCTTTACAAGTTATGAGATGGAACTAGAAACACATGGATATGCACAAATTGGAAAACAACTAGGGTTTCATGAACATCAATTTACATGTTATCACTAGGGTTGACAAGCTATGAGATGGAACTAGGGTTTAGTGACCTCTTTACAAGTTATGAGATGGAACTACAAACACATGGACATGCACAAATTGGAAAACAACTAGGGTTTCATGAACACAATTTTGCATGATATCGCTATGGTTGACAAGTTATGAGATGGAAATAGGGTTTAGTGACCTCTTTAGAAGTTATGAGATGCAACTAGAAATAGGTCGACATGCACAAATTGGAAAACGAACAAGGGTTTCATGAACAACAAATTGAATGCTATCACTAGGGTTGACAAGCTATAAGATGGAACTAGGGTGTAATGACCTCTTTACAAGTTATGAGATGGAACTAGAAACACATGGACATGCACAAATTGGAAAACAAGTAGGATTTCCTGAACAAAAATTTGGATGCTATCACTAGGGTTGACAATGTATGAGATGGAACTAGGGTTTAGGGACCTCTTTACAAGTTATGAGATGGAACTAGAAACACATGGACATGTACAAATTGGAAAACGAAGTAGGGTTTCATGAACACGAAATTGAATGCTATTACTAGGGTTTAGTGACCTGTTTACAAGTTATGAGATGGAACTAGAAACACATGGACATGGACAAATTGGAAAACAACTAGGGTTTTATGAATATCAATTTGCATGCTATAACTAGGGTTGACAAGTTACGAGATGGAACTAGGGCTTAGTGACCTCTTTACAAGTTATGAGATGGAACTAGAAACACATGGACATGCACAAATTGGAAAACAACGAGGGTTTGATGAACACCAATTTGCATGCTATGACTAGGGTTGACAAGTTATGAGATGGAACTAGGGTTTAGTGACCTCTTTACAAGTTATGAGATGGAACTAGAAACACATGGACATGTAAAAATTGAAACACAAACTAGGGTTTCATGAACACCGAATTGAATTCTATTACTAGGGTTGACAAGTTATGAGATGGAACTAGGGTTTAGTGACCTCTTTACTAGTTATATGATGGAACTAGAAACACATGGACAGGCACAAATTGGAAAACAAGTAGGGTTTTATGAACACCAATTCGCATACTGTGACTAGGGTTGACAAAATATGATATGGAACTAGGGTTTAGTGACCTCTTTACAACTTATGAGTTGGAACTAGAAACACATCGACATGTACAAATTGGAAAACAACTAGGGTTTCATGAACATGAAATTGCATGCTATCAATAGGGTTGACAAGCTATGAGATGGAACTATGGTTTAGTGACCTCTTTCCAAGTTATGAGATGGAACTAGAAACACATGGACATGCACAAATTGGAAAACAACTAGGGCTTCATCAACACCAAATTGCATGCTATCACTAGGGTTGACAAGTTATGAGATGGACCTAGGGTTTAGTGACCTCTTTACAAGTTATGAGATGGAACTAGAAACACATGGCCTTGCATAAATTGGAAAACAACTAGGGTTTCATGAACACCAATTCGCATGCTATGACTAGGGTTGACAAGTTATGATATTGAACTAGGGTTTAGTGACCTCTTTACAAGTCATGAGATGGAACTAGAAACACATGGACATGTACAAATTGGAAAACAACTAAGGTTTCATGAACACCAATTTGCATGTTATCACTAGGGTTCACAAGTTATGCGATGGAAGTAGGGTTTAGTGACCTCTTTACAAGTTATGAGATGGAACTAGAAACACATGGACATGCACAAATTGGAAAACAACTAGGGTTTCCTGAACACCAAGTTGGATACTATCACTAGGGTTGACAAGTTATGAGATGGAACTAGGGTATTGTAGTGTATGATGTTAGTATTGTATGGTATGGTATGGTATGGTATGTTAATATGGTGTGCTATTAGTATGTTATGTTATGCTATGTTAGTATGGTAATATGTTAGTATCATAGGGTATGTTACTATATTTTAGTATGGTATGATGTTAGTATCATAGGGTATTGTAGGGTATGATATGGTATATTACACATGGATGCATGACTTAGAAGTAGAAACACATGTAAATTTAGTGTAATTTAGGTAGTGTATGGTATGATGTTAGTGTAATTTAGCTAGTGTATGTTATGATGTTAGTGTAATTTAGGTAGTGTATGGTATGGTTATGATGTTAAAAAGTTGAGGATTTCCATAATGTTAAAAAGTTGATGTGTCATAAATTCTTCCTTTAAGTATTGGAAATTCATACTGGCACACATGTGAGCCACACATATCATTATACCACATAGGTGAACCACACATATCATGTTCCAAGGTCAAGTCAACCATATCATGTTCCAAGATCATGTCAACCATATAAGTATAAATTTGAACCTTACTTTATATTATATATGTATACAAATAATGTTACAAAAATGGGCATGCCAGAATGGCCATAATAAAAAATAGTGGATCAAACTGTACATCTATGTGTATAAAAACAAAAAGTTACATCTATGTATCCCCCCTATACATTTATTCTAGTTATCCCCCCTTTCGCTGCCACTGCCAATGTCTTCGGAGATGTCTAGATTTATTTTACGAGTGCTCAGTAGTGATCCCCATTGCTGAACATGAGGGATAGGTCGCATCAATGGAGACTACAGAAAAACCAAAATTTGTAAGTTAGTTTACCAACCTATAAAAATTATATGTCCATTTATTCAAGTTCCAAACCAGTATAACATTTTTACTTATTGTACGTGAGTAAGTAATGGTGGGTCGTGGTGCCTGACTAGAAATGACCCTAATTGGGTGCTCTTCAAGCACCACTTTCTCACTATCAAGCTACATAAAAATTATATATATGCAAATGTGAAGCACCAAATCAGAGAAAGCGATACATAAATGCACAAAGAAAGTGGTACATAGATGTATATGTTGGCTCTTCAGAGGTGGGTCACCGATTTGGTTCTCTTCAAGCACCAATGCCTCACTAGAATCCTGCATAAAGTAACATATGTCAATTTCAGATAATAAAAATAATCAGAAACATATAAACTACATGGACAAAAAATGATGTTTTCAAATAAAGAGAAACATACATGTACTTGGCGGGGGGGGGGACGAGGTGGGTCGACAACAACTTGCTTTGGTGCTCTTCAAGCCCCATTGGCTCAATAGATTCCTGCATAAAGTAACATATGTCAAAGCGATACATAAACGTAAAAAATTGTACAAAGAGAAAGCACCAAATCAGAGAAAGCGAGATGTCAACGTATAAAGAAAGTGATACATAAACATACATGCTGACTCGTTAGAGGTGGGTCGACAACAACCTCTCTTTGGTTCTCTTGAAGCACTAATGGCTCAATATATTCCTACATAAAGTAGCATATGTCAAAGTGATACATAAACATACAAAAATGTACAAAGAAAAAGCACCAAATCAGAGAGAATGATACATAAACGTACCTGTTGGATCATCAAAGGTGGGTCAACAACAACCTATCTTTGTTGCTCTTCAAGCACCACTGGCTCAATAAATGCTTGCATAAAGTAACATATGTCAATTTTTCAGATAATAAAAAGAAAACGAGACATATCAATGGGGGAAACAAGGAAAAATATACTTGCATTCACAAAAATCAATGTAAGAAAGAGTTGCAATATATAAATATACCTAGGGGATGTGGGGAGGTGTGTAACCAGTGGATCGATTAACTAGCAATGAGAGAAAATGAATTGTATTTGCATTAGTGAAGAAGTTCGCTTTTTGGACATTTCATCAAACTCACGTTCCTACGTACAAAATTATTTAAAGATACAATTAGAAAATTTCAAAAAATTAAAAATTACATTTTGAATCATTAAAATCACAACTGAAAGAAAGCGATACATAAACATACCTGCTGGCTCGTCAGAGGTGGGTCATCGATTTGGTGCTCTTCAAGAACCGATGCCTCACTAGAATCCTGCATAAAATAACATATTTCAAATTTAGATAATAAAAAGAATCATAGACATATATACTACATGGATGGAAAATGATGTTTTCAAAGAAAGCGAATCATACATGTACTTGGTGGGGGGGAAGAGGTGGGTTGCCAACAACCTCACTTTGGTGCTCTTAAAGAACTAATGGCTCAATAGATTCCTACATTAAGTAAAATATGTCAATGTGATATAATACAAAGAAAATGAGACATATATAGGATGGATGAAAAAATGAATTTTTCAAAGAAAGCGAAACATAATTAAAAGCATAATTAAAATCATATTTAAAATAATACCTACATCTGGGAATCTACCTCTACATGAGAGGGACTAGGCTAGGATTCAATGTACTCATCTTGATCACCTAATGGTGAAGAAACAAACCAATATGTAATATTGACAACAACATCAATGTTCTCAAGATTAATCAGCGGACTATGCGAATCTAGGGTGCCATGGGACACCAACTATATATTTGTTCACATAATTCATTAGATAATTAAATAGACTTAAATTGCGAAACAATTGAAAATTGTGATATAAAACAAAATATAATATGAAAATAACGAGCTTTACTTACAAATCAAAATAATCCGTCCTCACGGAACTCTGAAGCAGGGCCATAGCATATGCCTCCAGATGCTGTGCAAGGGTGTGTAGTAACACGACGCTCTGAACGTTCTGCATCTCCAGTCCAATATATATATGGATCCCTACAGTGCGATAGGCCAGAGATAGAAGTACCAACCTATTAGCCTACATTTCCTTGGACATCAGTCCCATGCTGAAGCAATGTATCTACCAGGTCAAATAAAGGCCTCTTGTGTATCTTCAATCACAGGACCCATAGGAGGATATACCTGAGTGGGTTTTGGTGTGCGTGGAGGGCATGGCACACGGTTAGGATCTATCCCGGCCCCTTCCCTATCCTGGGGAATCCCATGACCAACACCTTGGAATCCTAAGATATCGAAATAGTTAACATGTTTCCCTAGGATGAATTATTCATACAAGCTCCCAAGGAAATAAAATGGGATGTCCCTATTCCCATGAGGGTCTTCATCAAAGACAATATACCAGCGATCCATCCAATTGGCCTTTATATTTGGTTCCATGCACTAGTCTATGGAAATGTGTGCTCGAGTAGTGGGTGGAACCAATCCGGTGCTAGGGTCCCACAATAATGAAAACAATTAGTCTTTTGTAATCTTTAGGTTTTTGATGTCTTTGTAACTCAAACCATCGGAATAGTATTTACTCATGGATTCTTTGTATGAGATAATTTTTAACAGAGCTCCTTAGGCATTAGAAATTTTGTTTGTAATGGTCTCCAATGCCTCGGCTAAATATTGTCTCAAATGATCCCCCCCTCTAAAAGATGAGCTAAGGCACCTCAATGCACCCAAATGTGCCAGAATATGTGAGTTTCGGTCTTCTTCCCCTCTGGGTTTGGGTTTGGGTTCATGTTTGCTTTCATGTTTGGGTTTGGTTCTTGGTTATTAGTTGGTTCATTTTCCACAGCATCTTGCTCATTTCTGTTATCTGTTAAGATTTAAAAAACAAAATACAAATTGTTTTAATTTATCATTCTTTGATTTAATTCAATTTATTTTATTAAATTTGTTTTAAACAAATATAGAAACTATGAAATTAATAGAAACAAAAAAAATTTGAAAACAATTTGTAACTGATAATAGTAGTTACCTGCCATTGGAGCCAAGCCACCTCTACAACCACCTCCAAATCGACCTCCAAATACTCAACCTGCAAATCACTGGTGTAGTTTATCGCTCTCCCAAAACGTTCACTGTGCAAATGACAAAGTGAGACCTGCAGCCTTTGTTTTGCTTTTTTTTTGTTTTCCATATCGCATATGCGATATATATTGCATATGCAGTGTTTTAATTTTAAAGAATGCATATGTGATACTGGCTTACTACCCTAAGGCTCGTCTTTGGGCTTGGGTTATTCCGAACATACCATCAATAACTCATATGTGTTATCGATTTACACTTCGGAAGTGCGCTTTTGATTTCTTAAGTGGTACTAAAAAGTGGAACGAACTTCATGCGAGCGCCCTTGAATATTTTATGTACTTAACAGATAAGACACAAAGCAAATTTGGAATTAGAGCTGACATTGTGAATATTTTAATTTACAAGGATGATGACAAGATCCAAATATTGAGTACAATAAAAGTTTTTATCTAAAATTCTAGGCAATATTTATTATTTTATGTGTATGTCTAAAATTTAAACATTTAACTGGACTTCAAATTTTTGAAATGAGAGGAAGCTTTTTATTGTCTTCAACATGCAGTGGTAGTGTGTGCAGGAACCTGCAATTAAAGTTGTTTCTCCAGCAAAGAAAACCCCAATGTTCACAAAGAATGGCCTATTTATGGAATTAAGAAATGGTAAAACATAATCAAGTGATAGTTTTGAAAGTGATTCTGAAGAAGAGAAGGCTCTATGGTTTGTTCCTTAAAGATTTAATTCAGAAAAACTGCATTTATTCCTTAAATAGTGTGATTTGCTGGCTCATTGACTTAATTATGAATGTTGAATGGGTTATCTAGACGTAGGTAAAAAATACTTGCAAACAAAGGTTACAGGGAAAATAAATGTTTCCAAAGGGAAACCAGTAGAAGAAAGTAGTGAGGATGATAACAGTGAAGATGAGTCATCAGATGAGGTGTTTTGTGTTGTATAATTTATAACTGTATTAGGAAAGGTCTTTATTATATATCTAGATTCTAGAATCTATACAATATGACTTTATGTTAGTGGGTTTTTATAGCATTGTTATACTTTTAAAAATGTTCACAATAGAGTATTTGTGTTGTTATTTGGATTTGTTAGGATCCTGTTGCAAATATTTCCCAAAAAAACAAAAAAGTAGCAAGCTTGGAAACTCAAAAGGTATGTGCATTTTTATTAGTTTTCTTTGCAATGAGATGAGTTGGTTGTCAATATTTTTTTATTTCTCTTTGTTAGTTAGGTTTTCATGGAAATGCTTTCTATTTTACTGCACAAAATGCAAGAGGGATCATCAAAGGGATCTCTCTAGATAGGGGACCATTTGACTCTCCTCATCAAAGCCCCTTCTAGAAAGGAGGAAAGAAGTTTTGAGGAATCTAAGAGCGAAGAATCTGAATATGAGAAAAATATTCAAAAGGTAAAATATATTGTGTTTTCCATGTAATTAGGATGATAAAAAATTAAATAGGTTCCTTTCATTTGGAATTAGGATGATGTTGGTGAGTTTTTTTGTAAATATCTTTTTCACTATGGTTTGATTTATTTGCTTTTATTAAATACTTCCTTCAACTATTAATATAAAAAATAATGAATAGAGTGGGCCACCAAGAATCCCAAAACAAGTAAGAAAAATTAATACTAGCATAAAACTCTTCTATCTGTTCAATCTAGCCAAGTGAAATGTCTATGAAAGTTTCCATGGGAAACAACATACAAAAAAATCATAAAACCATAAATACATAAGAGCTAGTTGTCCAATAATTGAGGGATGGAAATCACCTTGTTTGGGATAGTCATTATGGCTATTCACTTGGCTGCAGGATATCTTGTGTTGGGTAATTACATTTCACCTCCTTTTGAATGGAAATAACATCATATGGACAATAATTGAAACATGCATGTCATGGATGGAAATTACATCAAGTCCTCATTTTTTATATGAATAGAAAACACACATGTCTTACTAAAGAAGGGTTGATTTCATTATATGCTATAGACATTATTTTTGGATAGTCTTTCCTGAGCTCTTTAGGATTGCTGAAGATGACATTTATGATAGCTACATTCACAATTTCCTACCACTGAAAATTTTCTTGTTTGACATCCCTTTATATGAGAAAGAAATCATTCTCATTGACACAAATCATGTCATGTTTTAAACGCTAATGTCAATCATATCTTCACGTCTAATATATATAAGGAATGCATTGGGATTCATTCATTGTCACAATGATTCATATCGGTACATTGAATTCATATCAATATTCTAACTTGTTTTATTGATGTATATGTTGTTGTCACTATCATTTTCAAGGGCATACAAGAAACATATTGTTTTGATTGCTTGGAGCATACTAAAATCATTTGAAAGATTTGTCATATTGATACGCATTGAACCATGAATATGATAGCCATATCTATATCTTGAAGTTAATGCATTTAGCCTTAAAGACAAGCATTTTCACCTATATTTGAACACACTACTGACATACACATTTGTATGTATTTGTGTATATATTTACATATTTATTGATTAGCTAATTCCTCTATTCTTTTCCAAGTGCAGATTGCTTGTCACTTTTTTCATTGGACCAAAGTAGTGGACTATGTAGATTATTATGAGCGTGCTTTGACAAATGGTGTTCTCAACATCCAAAGATGCAATCAGCCTGGGATCATGATTTATATGCTTCCCTAAGAAGCTGGAAGTTCTAAGGTTGTTTTATTTAGCTAAAATGCTGACAAAAACAACCAAAATTTTCCTTTCCTATTCAGATAGTGAAAACGAAGGTTTTCCTTAGAGTAGGTGAAATGGATGAATTAGATGTTTGAAGAACTAAGGTATTGGTAAATTCAAAAAAAATTATTCAGTGCAAAGTTCGTTCATATATTGCTCAAAAATAATTTCTTGCTTTGTGCAATGCTGCCATTGATCTTCAAGCCTTACGGAGAGGTATTTAATGTTCATGTATTTGTAGGTATCTTGGTTCTAAATGTTTATGCACTTTGAGTACACCTGTTGTTTGTTGGATTGTTTTTTTGTCCATGTAAAATCTTATGAAATTACTATGTACATTTTTCAGTTATTTGTTTTCTCTTTTTAGCGAGTAGAAAAATTTATTTCTTAACATGTGTTGTTTGTAGGTAACCTTACTCACAAGATTTATAACAACATGAGGAGGGAGGCTACTGCAGTGTGGACATGAAAGCACATGTGCAGATATACAGCTCATAAATCTTAGAAGTACGTGCAGTACGGATACAAAATCACATGCTCAGATAGAAAGCTCAAAAAGTGGGCCATTGAGTATGAAGAATCTGTTGCTGAGGATTTTCCATTGAGTATGAAGAGCCTATTGCTGAGGTTTTGAAGCTATTAAGTATGGATTAGAAACCAAGTACAAGTGGGATGGTCTATCCATTGTAATATTTTGAAAAGTCAACGATGTACTAGATGATTTTCATGTAAAGCTATATGGCGATAGTTTTTGAGAAAACTCATATTTATTGTAATACTTGACATTTCTTATAATATAATTTGTGTGGTTTAAAACTTATATGGTTGTACTTTATATTATTTATAAGAGTTGTAATTAACTAATTAATGTGACATTGCGTAATTCACATGTGTTTTAGATGATAATAAATAGTGTATGATTCTTTTTTTAATTTAAACATAATATCATATTAAAAATTTATACTGATTAATAATGGACACCATTAAAACTAATAAAATATAATAACCACAAATAAAACGACTAAAAATGACTAAATTAGTGACCAATAATGAGATTAATGACCAAAATTCGCATATTAAAATGACCAAAAATTGAGTGATATGTGATGAAACAATGTGATATAAAGGACCCAAAAAAAATCAAAATTCGCATTTCAATGACCAAAAAGCAGTTTTGGTGGCTAATTTACGGTCTTTTATTACGCGACCAAATTTGGTCATATTCTAGTTTGTCATGTGGTCATTAATTTGGTCATAAATGTGGTCATATATTTGGTCATTGATTCAAATATATGACCAAATTAATGACTAATTGACAAGCTATAAATGACCAAAATAAAAATGACCAATTTTGTGTTAGGATTATCAATCCTACCTTGTCCAATTCGGTCATATGTCTAAATTGGGAGTCATTACTAAATCGGGAGTCCATCGAGCCTATTTTTAGTCACTAGCACCATTGGGTCCACTTGGCGTAATTGGAGCACATGTTATAGTTACTAAAGTGTGGGGAACACTAATTGAGGCATACTGCCACCAATTGCACTTGCATGCATCAGTTTGGGAGCCTCGTAGATCAATTCCTACGATTTAGGAGCAACTGGGAGTGCCGACACCAACCTTCAGCAGTTGAGTTCAATTAGTGAATAGTCAAGCTAAGTTAGGAGTCAGTTACATTTAGTTCTAGTCCTCTACATTCATTTAGGACTAGGTTTACATGGATGCATGCAGGAGAGGCGCATTTCTCACCTGCCATAGTCATTTAGCATCAGTCAACACTGAAGTAGACACTTGATTTGTGTTTTAGAACTTAGTTGAACTCCAGTAATGGTTTAGACAAGGTCATTTGACTATTGAGTCCTCTAACAATGATTTAGACAAGGTCTTATTTACGTATAGTCAAGTAGAGTCTAATCAATTCAAATATCCTCATGTGGATTTGAATTGCATGTGGCTATTTAATCCATTGTACTTTATTATAATTACTATCTAATTAGTCTTTGATTAATGAAAAGCATTCATAGCTGCAATCCATTTTTGCACTGTTTCATTCTTCAATAACTTAGTAAATTGTGTGATCTATATTGTGAGTTGTGTGTTTGTCCACATATCTATGTGCTCAATTTAATATGGTATTAGAGCCTCAGTGAACAAGGCACTTCTCCTTCTTATATCTCCTACTGGATCATTTTTGAGCAAAATTGCTCCTTCTAGCTTTGCACTAGAAGCAGAAGGTTTACCACTTAATACCCCAAGTTAAGGAATTATTGATCAAGCTTGATCAACTATGCTAGGTGTGATGAAAACATGAAATTTGCAGGCTATTTACCTTACAGTTCCCCTTTTGTGTTTTTGTAGGTACAACTTTGAATGGCTTCATCAATTCTGGATTCATGAGTTCCTCTTCTCACCCTATTAATAAACTATTCAGAATGGAAGATGAAGATGATTACATCTATGAAGAGACAAGATCTCTATGAGGTGTCTATTTAAATTGGTGAAGAGACCTTTGAGAGAAATGATGACTAGCTAAATGAATGTGATGTAGCTTATGGAACAATGTATATGGACATTTCTCCTAGCATGCGCTACCTCAAAAGATCTGTTGAAAACCCAAAGGATCTCTAGAAAATATTGGATAGAAACTTTGGAATGATTGATGATGATCATAATAGCACTTTGAAGAGAACATCTAGCACCATAAGTATCCCTGATCCAAAAATATCGGCCTCCACTCTCTCTGATGAAGTTGTTCAACGTGAAGAAGAAGCAGAAGCTTTTACATAGTCAATTCGAATTGAAGATAGTCTCCTTGCGGTGACTCCTTCTCCCGATGATCCAAAAGCATTAGAGAAAAATTGAGGTCTAAAATGGGACTCCTAAGGAAAATAATAAAATAATAGTTAAAATAATAAAATAATAGTTAAAATAATATAATAATAGTTATTAATTTTTGAGGAAGAATGAAAAAAAACTACTTTTTTTGTTCGTATTTTCGACATATCTCCCTGTGTTTTTACTCAAATTTCGAATGGGGGAGATTGTTGGATGCATAATTTAATTTTTCATCTAATAAGTCCCCACACTGCATACTTTTTACGGACCCCTTTGCGCCAAAAATAAGAAATTCCTGAAAAATGTGATGATGATGTCATCATCATGTTTTCTCAGTATTTCTTATTTTTGGGATAGTGGGGTCCATCAAAAGTATGCAATGTGGGTACTCGTTGGATGTGGAATTAAATTCCACATCCAACGAGCTCTCTCACTTGGAATTTGAGTAAAAACACAAAGAGATATGTCGAAAATATGAACAAAAAAATAGTTTTCTTTTATGAAAAATATGTCAATTCAACCATTATGGTTGTTTCATTTTATTGAAATTCTATTTGTTCCTGAATTCCAACTCACAAAATTTATTGTTGGCATGTTTTTTTATAAGGCCCGTTTTAAACCCCAAATTTCCTCTAATGTCTATGAGATCTCTGATATCTCATCTCCTCATATGGCTGAAACAGAAGAAGACATTCGAATATCTGATATTGAAGAAAAATACTATTGCACTTCCATGCAAACATTCACCGGTGAGTTTCCTTTGAATTATGTGCAAAATTTGCCAGTAATTGCTTCCGAAAGTGAAGAGAAATTTGTTTTTTCTCCCTCTAATGTTGCTGCTTGTGTGAAAATATGTAATACCTTGGATATTTTGGAATAAATATCAGATTACCAGAGTGACCCATTCACTCCCCTTAATCTAGATCTTCCAGCAAATTCCTGCAGGATTACATGCACCAAAATTCAGAATTTTGAAGAAGAAGAAAGTTGTGCATCCATCATCTCGGTTGACCATTTATTTGGATAAGATATTAACCTTATTGGATATTATATGATATTATTTAGATCTGGTCTGATATTCCTTAGTTTAATATTTCAAATTCATAATCTTTCAGTACTGCTTGTAGTTGTTCTCATCAACGGTGTGAATAAACAAGTACTGCAAGTCTCCTACAAAACTACTGCTGGGGATTTGATTTCATTTCACAGTTTTGGATATGTTGTGAACCTATTTAGATATGATTTAGTTTCCGATTTGATATTATTTGGTTCATATTTTAAAATCCAAGAGCTTTCATTCATTCTTGTAGCTTCCCTCACCAATTCCGGTGTGAAAAATCAAGTACAACAATTCTTCCTCAAAATTGCTGTTGGGGATTTGGTGTTAGTTTCATCTTATGAGGCTGATTATATTTTATTTTTTGATTCATGAGCTATTTCAGAATCTATATTATACTATGGAGCTCAATCATTTGCTCTCAAAAGTCCCATGGCTTTTCTGCCTTTGGTCACATGCTCAACTCCTCACATAACTAGTAAAGAGGAATAATTTCTTGATCCGCCTGGACACTTCCTCGTAACACTTGGGGATGTTTTTACCACTCATGGATTTTTTTTCATGGCTACAACATATCAGTTTCTTGAGTATTTCTCAAATGTTCTGAATCCTCAAGAACATTTTCTCACTTATCAGTTGACTTCAGTTGCTCTACATGGGTCCAGTCTTCATCTAGCAGCTATCTATATTTCTGATTTAGTTGAGCATATCATTCTTCTTCCAAAGAGGAAGATTCCTCTAGACATAATGATGGAGAGGTTCACATGTGAGGACCCAGGATACCTATGCACAGAAGAACCAGATTGATCATGATTCTACCTGCTTAATTAAAGAGGGGGCTTTTTTCCCATGTGGTTTTTTCCCCAGCTCCTTGTATTGAGAAGTTACTTTACTTTACTTTATGTAATTGGTGTTATATGGTATGAGTTACCAAGGCCCACATATTATCCAAGTTATAATTCAAGGGGGCCGTTACAATTATTAATCCTCCCTTGTCCAATTTGGTCATATGTCTAAATCAGGAGTCCATCCAGTCTATTTTTAGTCACTAGCACCATTGGGTCCACTTGGCCTAAATGGGGCACATGTTCTAGTTACTAAACTATGTGGAACACTAATTGAGGCCTAATACCACTGATTTCACTTGCATGTATCAGTTTGGGAGCCTCCTATATCAATTCCTACAATTTAGGAGCCGCTCGGAGTGCCGACACCAACCTTCATCAGTTTAGTTCAATTAGTGACTAGTCAAGCTGAGTTAGGAGTTAGTCACATTCAGTTATAGTCCTCTACATTCAATTAGCGCTATATTTACATGGCTTCTTGGAGGAGAGGTGCATTTCCCACCTACCACAGTCAGTTAGCCTCAGTCAACAGTCAAGTAGACACTTGAGTTGTGTTTTAGAACTCCGTTGAACTCTAGTAATGGTTTAGACAAGGTTAGTTAACTATTGAGTCCTCCGACAATGATTTAGACAAGGTCTTAGTTACCTACAGTTAAGTAGAGTCTAATCAATTAAAATTTCCTCATGTGGATTCGAATTTCATGTGGCTATCTAAGCCATTGTACTTCATTGTAAGTACTATCTAGTTACTCTTTGATTAATGAAAATAATTCACAACTGCAAGCCATTTTTGCACTATTTCATTCTTCAATAATTGAGTAAATTGTGTGATCGATATTGTGAGTTGTGTGTTTTTCCGCAGATCTATGTGCTCAATGTAATATTTTGGTCATGTAATAAAAGACTGTAAATTACCACCAACAATCGCCAAACTAAAAGTGGTCATTATATGCGGATTTTGGTCCTTTTTTGTCACTAATATCTCATTTCACACTAGGTTGTTATTAATTACCGTCAAAATCACATACGGAATGTAGATATATATAAATATATCTTTCCTATAATTACATTGACTATTATTATTTACCAGCAGAATCAAATCTAAACTATAGATATATACTTGCTTGCAATTACATTCAGTATTGTTATTTACCGATGAAAAT
This sequence comes from Pseudotsuga menziesii, assembly GCA_001517045.1. NCBI lineage: Eukaryota > Viridiplantae > Streptophyta > Pinopsida > Pinales > Pinaceae > Pseudotsuga > Pseudotsuga menziesii. The sequence continues at coordinate 41,698 of LPNX010994542.1, forward strand.
CAAAACTAGAATGTAGATATATATAAGTATACTTTTTTGCAATTACATTGAGTATTATTAATTACTAGTGAAATTAGATCTGGAATATAGATATATATAAATCTATCTTACCTATAATTACATTGACTATTATTATTTACCTGTTTTGATTTTTGCTAGTACTTTTTTTGAATCCGATATGTTGTATGCATTTACTGGCATAAGATTACAGATCAAAACATTGCTCATAACTTTGTTATGCTTTTGGAAAGTCCATGATATTTATATGACATATTAGGAAGATGACTTGTAATTGATAAATAAAAGGTTCAACAAATTTGAGAAAATATATATGTATGTTTCATCTTTCTAAAGTTTTCCTTTTTTTTTAAATGCACATTTTCTACATGTTCCATTATTTATTTGAAAACATATATTTCTAGTTTTTATAATTTATATTTGAGAAGATATTCATTTGTTTACCCAATTATGATCAAATCATGATTAAAGATAATGATAAATATTATGATACTTCTAAAATGGAAGTAATTTGATTATAGAATTGAAAGAAAACCAAATGGATTCATTCATTAACTTTGGGATTATATGGGAAGGTTACCAATACAAGTTATTGATGAATTATTATAATTTAAATGGTGAATATTTTGTATTAAATTATCTTCTTCATGATTATCATAAGGATTTTTACTTAAGGTTTCATATATTAACATATTGAGGAAACATGGAATAATTATAGATATTTGGGTATGATGGAACTAATTGAATGAAGAAAAGGATTGTGATCTATCTCGTGTTGAAAAGAGTCTCCCATTTGTAGCTTTACCTTAGTGGATTTGTCACCCAACTTAGGCATCACTTTAGATGAAAAAACATACGTCAAATGAAGCCTATGGTTGAAAGGAAAGTCATAGAAACGCTTTCATTCGCACAAGCTAAAATAAGTATCTACAATGGTTAGATCTATTTATGGATTTAATTTATCCTGTTTAAGTTTATTATGAGACTTATGTTCTTGATTTATAATACTAATATTTATGTTGAGTTACATGACTTCAAGTGGTGGCTACAGACGTTTTGTCCCAATGGTGAAAAAGCATTGGGATAACTCTCGAAAGACTAGTGTAGAGTAAATCAATTGTATATGTGTATAATTTTTATTTTGTTTCTTTTATCATCTAAAGAATAACTAACTTTTTTGTTTTCTCCACTCAGGAGACTCATGTTTCATCTCTGCTGGTTGTGCCCAAGAGATCAAGTACAAGTAAAGTACCTTGTTAAGAGACAGAGCTACTGTGTAATCGTTATCTCATTCAAAGTATGGTCTTACAATTGATGTAATGATTGTACCTTATTAAATTTCCAAAATATTCCTTATGTATATTAGCATTTAAGTAATTGTATTTTAGTTTCTTAACCTTAAAAGAATGGTTATGCTTAAGTAAACGATGATTGTAAAATTATTTGATGTGATTAAATGTACATAAAAGAAAGAATTTTATACTTCCCACCTAGAGAATCCATTATGGTATTTGGGGTATGTTACATAATCCTAGTTTTACCCTATCAAAATGAAAAATGTTTATACATTAGTAATAGAGAAATTTATTAGATCTCTCTTTGATTTGTTGGAACTAAAAATCAAGGAAGGGTTTTTTTGTAGATCAATATATATGAGTTGGCCCATGGTATGTGAATCCATGCATGTTTATATGAAATATGAAGAGCGTTTAGTGTAATATCTCAAATTTTTTACCTAACACTTATAGGAATGAGCCTATTGATTATGATGTTAACTTGATAGTTTATTTTGATATATTGGGTGAAAGACCCCACTGCATATGAACATGATGATTTGTTTTATATATTGGGTGTAATACAATTGTTGATGATATATATATGCTTGTTTGCATTGGGTGTGGACCCTGAAGCACATGATTGATGTGATGTTTTGTGTTGAGTGAGGAGCTCTAGAGCACATGAGTAATTAATGTGGTGTTGAGTGAGAAGCTCTGGAGGACATGAGTATGTATATTTATGCTAAGTGGAAGCTTTGGAACACATGAGAAGATAAGTTGAAAGTGTTTAACATAATCCCTGGAGCCTTCCATGTTGATGTTGGGCATACGATTTGGAACATAGGATCCTTGGCCATTGTATCCCTAAGTGTATCATACAAATAAATCCTAGAATTAGTGTTGAGTGAAGAGCTATGGAATTACACTAAGTTTGTAAATCCATGTTTAAGTCTTGAGTATGGGCTCTGGTAAGCACTAGGGATTATTGAAATTTAATAAACTTCCGAGTGAAAATGACTCGAGAAAAATATTGATCTCATCAAGATTATTTATAAGTGATTAAATGAAATTTTGAATTTCGGTATTCTCATCAAGTACTAAAGAACTACCATGTTATACAAGGGAATCCAACATGCAAGGATGTTTAGAGTTGCATAGGCTAGTAGACCTAACCATCTACCTATTTTGACCTAAATGAAGAAGTGTCATTAAGTCTAGGGATCATGGTGTATGATTCCCAAAGACAAATGTTATATTATTATGTATTTTATACATGGTATGTATAAAGAATAAATAGAGTAATAATATTTATGATGAAAGAAACAAAGAAAAGATCCACCCATTATTATTTATTACTAAAAGATAATAAATAGTATAATACCTATAAAGGTCAAATTAGGAACTAGCTAAAAGTTCCTAAGTTAAAATATTAAAAGTACTAAAATTAAATAAAAATGGTTAAATCAAGAAATGAAACATTTCTTGATTTAACTTCCCCTTTGATTGAAAATTATGTCTATAAAGTCTCAAGCCAAAGAAAGGCTTGGGCTTCTGAACTATCAAATAAATTCTTGGAGAACATTTTACTGGAAGGAAAAAGGAGAACTGATCCAGATCTCATATACGAGATATGAAACCCTACGTTAGGAGATATAAGCTACCTGCATGTTGGAGTCCAGCTCGGGGGGATTCGAAGTTAACCATGAATGGTTCTATGTCATGGTTGGGTGGAACGTGGTAGTTCCCAAGTGATTCAGTCATCTAATACAAAGGTCAGATTTGCCTATGAATTGTTAATGGTGGTTATTTGAGTGTGCAGGTTCAACCATTAAAAAGAGATTCAAGTTATAGATATGAGACCCTGGAATTCCTATTCTATTTTTCTAGAATAAATGCTAGCTATGTTAGGAAAATGATTATATTGCATTTCCTAACCCTATGTATTTGTTTCTCTATTTAAAATCTACTAGGGTTTGCATTTTTAAATTATAACCCTAGACTGTAAGTTATTTACTATACCATATTTATCTAGGGTTTATTCATGAGTTTACTTCTGCAATTTTAATTCATTGATAAATGTTTATGAAGGGTTTTTGCACCCTATTTTTAATTCCTATATTATTTTTACTGATGAAACCGGGTTAAGTACAAACTAGGTTTTATTTCATATCTATTACCTATCTCCTCTTTTTGCCTTTATACTCTACTCACATATTTCATTTGTCAGCAGAGGCATGTCTTATATTTAAATAGATTAGTGCACAAGTAATACTTTATATGTATAAGTATAATCTTACAACCTAGTTAACCTAATCTACTATCTATAGCTAAAGTAATATATATAAATAAAATATTAACAGAGATAACATAGAAATACAAATATAAACTACCAATACAATAATTATATCTAATGCACAATTTATAAACATTCCATATTAAATCTGAGATAAAAACCTGCAAAGACCTTTCAAGGTCTGCATAATTAAATACATGCTAACTACAAAATCAATTCCATTAAAAATAACCTCCTCATAAGAAATTAAATATAGTAAGCATCATGATCATTCATTGGTCTAGAATCAAGTTCCATTTCCTAATTAAAATCCACAGTCCTAATATATGAATCTACATAATCTGAAATCATATGCATAAATCGTTTAAGTCCCATCTAATATTACTCACAGCCATCAGATAACAAGTAACCAAGTAAATTTTCATTAATTAAACTAAAACCCTTAAGCTATTAGAGGTCATAGTATCAACCCTTCCGGGTATTCAAGCCCCAAGTCACATGCCATAATAAAAAAAACACATTATGAATTCATACACAGTAATCATTTACATAACCATGCATTCATTCCATATACCATTTAAAACCATGTAATTATATTTATATACAGGAATCATTTATTGTATTTAAACCTCATCATAATTTTACACAGTCCAAGTAAATATACAAAAGAGGGAAGGAATCGAATCCTGTGGGAACCTAAGCCCCAATTCGCAACCATCCATTTTATTTACAACTCCTTGCATCAACAACGACTAGGATTTGAATCCTGTGGAGTTGTTTTACAATTATCAAGGCCACACTATACACAGAGTATATGCGGGAAACAATAATCAAATACATTCGCTACAACAATGTCGTGAAACCCTTGTTTCTGCACCCACGCCAAAAGCCCGGCCTCGACCACAAATAAATAAACACACAGTCCATTTAAAGTAAACCTATGGAAAAAATAGCCATCATGGGGTTTCACCCATGGCCTTTTCACATTCTACATTACGTATTAATAAACAAAACAGTAAATAATTGCAACCATACAAACTATCGAAAAAACCATGGGGAGTGCTCATGCCATACATGGCATGGCCTCAACCCATACACTATCAAGTATTACAACTAAGTTATAAATGTAAACATTTATACATAGACCATCCACGCAGGTTAATTCCCTATGCAACACAAGTTTAATAAAAAACTATCGCATCATAAGATTTTACATAGTCCTGTCTATTAACCATTTCCAAAAACGTAAACGTATTATAAATTCATTTACACAGTAACCATTAAATCCTTCAATCAAAGTTTACATAGTCGTGCCAATGGCTAGGGCACCATTGCAAGCAATGGTACTGCCTAGGCTTAAAGCACCCAAACCAAAACATGATCTACATAAACAAAATGGAGAGAAACCACAAACAAAATGATGAGGATGAGAAGTATGAAATAGAAGGAGGCACAAAACAAATGTCAAACGCAGTCATGAAATCAATGAAGCATACCTTCATTAACCAAGGCATCGTCTCCATTCACAATGCAGAGCCAAGACCAAACCATCCACAGACCAAGCGAAATGACTAAATCATTTGTGGCGCCAAGCCCTAAGCTTGGGCTGCCCCAAACCCCAAGAAGCATTAATGGTGCGAGCATGGTGTCAACTATCAACTCAAAATCCATATCTCCATAGTTTGCAATAATTTCATTTTCGTTGATCTCCATGTCCACGCAGGGTCTTAAACCCCATTGCATAATGTCTAACCTTATGTTATAACTCGCCATCCCAATGCTTAAAACAAGGTATAGTATAATTTTTAGTCTATGTAACATATGCGGAAACCCTAAGTCCAATACTATGCACGATATTACATGTATAATGTAAAAATTAGGCTCTAAGCCTTCATACTTTGACTCTCATTTTCATTTTAATTAAGAACCATGACATATGAAATATACCATGGTAACCTTGTTATCCATAATCCAATAATGGGCCTTTAGCCAACAATTTATGAACCTGTCCAACACATAATAAAAGGTATACATGTTAATACTTTTATTAAAGAAAACATAAAATATAAATAGATTAAGATATAAACATTGAGTCTGAAATACATGTATATCCTTGGAAATGCAAAATACGAACTTGTGGAGGAATCAGCTGGGAGCCCTAAGGTGGGAGCCCATGGGGGTGCCACAGAGGACGAAGTTTTTCTCAGTTTTTTAGTTTTTTTGGGCAAGCTGTCGCGGGAGGATCAGTAGGTGGAATGAGAAGAAACTGGTCATGGAACCAGAAGCAGGGTCTGGGTTACCAGTAGACATGGTGGACTACTTGGATGACCCGTGGCAAGGGCTCAATATCTTCTCTTCACCAGAAATTGTCGGAATCCCGTCCCTGGACACAGTTCAGAACACTTTGGAAAAACTGACAGCTGGAACTAGGATTAGGGTTCTGGATTCTCCACCTGAGGAAGAGCTGCTAGGTTTGTTCGCAGCGAGGCCGTTAAAACCCGGCCATAGGAGCCCCGTACTCATTATTCCATTCTAGTCAACCTCCGAGCATAGTTGCAAGAATACTCAACAATGAACCTCCCTAAGCAGAACCACAGCAACCGAAAAGCACTCCAAATAGAGAAAGTGATCCTTTAGTGTTACAAGTAGTGCCCACAGGGGAAGCTACTAAACATTTGGAATGACTCCCGAACAGGAACTCCACCCCGAAAGACGAAGGCACCCCTCCTGATAAAAGCGCGGAGGAAACCTTAACCAACTCCAGGAAAAGGAAGAATCACTGTTTAAATCCCTCTAGAGGATATTTTAACCTAATTTGTGGATTCGGTGTCTCCATGGAAGAATCCATGGAAATGGACGAATTAACCCTAGTCAATAAAATTAGAGGATGAAACCCCACCTTGGGGAAAATGGAGGAATGGGTCAGGGGAAATTGGACAGGGTTTCAAGGTGAAGGACTAGATATTACTCCACTAGAAATGTTGATGTATATGTAACTTCAGAATGTATTCACTTGTATTTATTATGTATTGTAACCCGATGTTTATTATGGGCTGTATTTGTAATGTAATTGAGTCATGTCATGCCCCGATGTTTCAATCGGGAAGATCTATAATGTAAAAAATTCATGTCAAGTCATTGTGGGTAACCCTCCTATTTTCTAAGGGTGAAAGTCCCCACAGTTCTAGGGCACTAGGGTTATTAGACTCTCTTAGAGAAGTCAGCCCTAGTAGGGTTTTAGTCATGTCAGGATTAGTATAAATAGAGAGCTAGCCTCTCTATTTAGTACACAACTCATACACACTCAAGTGTAGCACATAGTTGAGGAAGGAGAAGACACTAGGGCTAGATAGAAAGAAGGTTAGTGCCGTTGGGAGATCATCTTACTGTTTTGGGGTTTTACTTTTGGTGTTGATTCTATCTCTAAGGAAGTTGCGGGGTTTTCTCCATTTATGGTTTCCCTGAGGAAAAACACTGTGTTCATTGTCTCTTGTGTTTGATTGTCATTCTTGTTATTCTCTCATTTAAAGATCCTAATGTTATACTAGCTTAATGTTAAAAATCTAACATGGTATCAAAGCTAACCTTAGAAGAAGACACTGTCCAGCTGCGAGAACTAGGGATTCCTACTTCATGGATCTCTCTCCATAGTTTTTCAGCAAAATAAGGTTGGAATAACTCTCCTCCTTAGGGAGCATCTTTATGTCGAAGCAGAATCCAATTTTGAGGTTTTTCAGTTTTGGACCCGAGACTACTACTGGAAATTAGGGCTTTTCACAAAAGAGGAATTTCTTAGTGAGCCAGAGCCAGAATTGATCTCCTTGCTAAAATAAAAGTTAGGGATCAATTTCAAATGAATTGGTTGGATAGAACTCCGGAAAAGAAAAACCCTAATTTGCTTCTGAACCAGCACTTGAGAATTTCAGCTACAAATCCAGATCCGACATCTTGAACTAGTAAGATCTAAATATTTTGTATTTCCATTTGAGGTTCTCAGTTAAGATGTCTCATCATACCAAGCTTGATGAAAATCTTGAGGGAGCTGATAACTTCTGAGCTTGGAAGTATAGGATCTCCTTGGTCCTAGAAGAGAATGAGTTGGACTCCTACATCAATGAGGAGGTTCCAGTTCTAGAGGGATATGAGGCTAAGGCCTTACACAAGAAGAAAATGGTTATGGAAAAGAGAATCATTACTGATTCTATCAAGGATCGTCTCATACCACAACTGTCCTCCCTAAAGACACCTAAAGCTATGTTTGATGCCCTAACCAAATTGTTTGAAGGGAAGAACATAAACTAGAAGATGACTCTGAGAAACAAACTAAAGGATGTGAAGATTCAGAATGTAGAAACCATCCAATCTTACTTCACAAGAGTTTCTCAAATCAATGAACAATTGGAAGCAGTAGATGAAGAAGTGGAAAATGCTATGATTGTAATGACTATCTTGAATGGTTTCCCTAGATCATGGGAATCCTTTATTCAAGGGATATGTGCTAAAAAGAAGTTAGTCAAGTTCAGTAGAATATGGGAAGAATGCTCTCAAGAAGAAGCTATGATAGTAGCTAGAGAAGAGACGATGGGAAGTGAAGATCAAGCTCTCAGGGTACATTCCAAGAAAACCAAAAGAAGTTCTCATCACTCCAGAGGTAAGCATTTTTCTAAAACTAACTCTAGAAAATATTTCTCTAGAGGCAAATGTTATACTTGTGATGAAGTAGGACACTTTGCAAAAGATTGTCCTAAAATACAAAATAAGAAAATGGGCAACAAGAAAAGACATCATGCTCATGCTGCAAAGGATGATGAACCATCCAAGAAGAAAACCAAATATCAAAGTGAAGACTCTTCAAGTGATGAAGAATATGTCTTGATTTCTGCTATGATGGGAAATATCCACGGGGGATTCACTTGTTGACCAATATCCTATCACGTTAGTTCATATTGTGGGTTTTAAAATTACAAAAAATCGAACTAATATATTGCAGGTATAGGGGGGATGAGGGTTTTAAGGTGGGGGTGGGTAGGGTGGTTTATAAGGATTGAGGTATAAAAAGGGGCGGAGAGGACGTTTTAAGTATTGGGAGGGGGTTTCACCAAAAAGAGTTTGGGTCAATATCTCTTGAAATTAATGGTATTCTTTAATATCCCATGATCACACGTGCTATGTAAGAGGTTCATTAAGTGAAGTCCCCGTGGAAATATCACAAATGGAAGCAATGATTGGATTATAGACAGTGGGGCTTCCAAGCATATGACATGATTCATAGAATCCTTTATGAAACTTTCAGAACATGAATCACCTCACAAGGTGAATCTTGTAGATGACTGCCAATATCCAATAAAAGGTAGTGGGGAATATTCTTATAAACTAGAATCTGGAAATTCTATGAGGATGCAAGATGTATTGTTTGTACCAGGACTCAAGAGGAACCTTCTCTCCATGTCTGCATTAGATGCAAAAGGCATGAGGGTTGCATTCATAGATGGCCAAGTCATCATGTGGCCAAAGGGAAAGACTATAAATGATGCAGTAGAGATTGGGGAACAAGAAGGAGGTGTATACAAATTGAAGGTCCACCTAGAACAAGCCTTGGTCGATGACACAGTAGAGCCAAATGAACTTTGGCATAGAAGGCTTGCACATGTGCATTACAGAGCACTACCAATTGCAAGCAAAGTTGTTGAAGGTCTTCTAGAAATTCAACGAAAACATGATGGGGTCTACAAAGGATGTGCGAAAGGAAAGAATACAAAGAAGACATTTCCAAGTAGTGAAAGAAAAGAAAAAGGAATATTGGAAATCATACACTCCGATGTATGCGGTCCCATGTCATCAAGTTCACTAAGCGGGTATGTATATGTTTCTTTTATTTATGAATTTTCTAGGAAGACATGGATTTACTTCATGAAGAATAAAGATGAAGTATTCAGCAAGTTCAAGGAATTCAAAGCCTTGATTGAGATTCACACAAACAATAAGATCAATACCTTTCGATCAGATAATGGCAGAGAATTCACATCTAACGAATTCAAAGAGTTATGCAAAGACTCAAGGATTAAAAGGGAGTTGTCCACTCCCTATAATCCACAATAGAATGGGATTACTGAAAGGAAGAATAGAACTATCATGGAAGCTGCAAGAGCAATGCTTCATGATTAACATACTCCTATGCATCTTTGGGTGGAAGCTACCAGAACAAAAATGTATGTACAGAACCGTACTCTACATAGAGTAATTGAGAACAAGACTCTTGAAGAAGTCTTCTCCAGCAAGAAACCAGAAGTCATCCATCTCAGAATATTTGGCTGTCCTGTGTACATACGCATTCCAAAAGAAAAGATAACAAAATTAGATCCTTCAGGAAAGAAGGGTATATTTGTGGGATACTTTGAAAGCTCGATGGCTTACAAAATATATTTCCTAGGATACAAGAAGATTGACATCAGCAGGGATGTGACATTTGATGAAGTCATAGCTTACAACAAATCTAGAAAGAAACCTGCTGAATAATTTGAAGAAGCAGAAGCACCCAGAATTCATGATACAACCATGAATGAAGAAACTCAAGAAGAAGATCGAGAGTTTGAGAAAGCACAAAGACCTATAGATCCACCTCCAGAGAAGAATCCTCATAAGAGGAAACCTACTTGGGTACGAGAACTTATCCAAGGTGCGGAAAGATATGGTGCTCTAGAAGAGAATCACAGAGAAAGAAAAAGGACTAGATCCTACTCTGGGTATGTAGCATTACTATGTGATTTCATTGATAAAGAACCTTCCAATTATGAAGAAGTAGCAGAACAGAAAGAATGGAAGGATGCTATGACCTAAGAATATCAATCGATCATGAAGAATGATGTTTGGGATGTTGTCCCAAGACTAAAAGGGAATTTAGTTGTAACTTCCAAATGGATCTAAAGAATCAAGCATGCTGCAGACTATAGCATAAATAAATATAAAGCAAGATTTGTTGCTCAGGGTTTCTCATAGAAAGAAGGAATATATTATGAAGAAACCTTTGCACTTGTAGCCAGATACACTTCCATCAGATCAGTACTTTCTCTGGTTGCAGTGATGAAATGGAAGATACACCAAATGGATGTTAAGAACAGCCACTTGGATGTCAAGATCAGAACAGCCACTTGGTTTTGAGAGACATGACAGAGAGTCCCATGTATGTAGATTGAAGAAAGCCCTGTACAGTTTGAAACAGGCACCCAAGACTTGGTATGGCAGAATTCACAGCTTTCTATCCAGTTTGGGCTTTACCAAGAGTAAAGCAGATTCCAACCTTTAATACAAGGTTGAAGATGGCAACCAAGTGATGCTCCTACTATATGTAGATGATCTGTTTGTGATAGGTATGGATGGTTTGATTGCTGATACGAAGAGAAAGCTTGTTGTCGAGTTCAAAATGAAGGACTTGGGTATGCTGCATTATTTTCTAGGTATGGAGGTGTGGCAAAGTGAAGATGGAATCTGCCTTGGACAAGGGAAGTATGCAGTAGAGATCCTGAAAAGGTTTGGGATGATGGACTGCAAGGCTATGGCCACACCTATGGCCTTGAACCTGAAGCTATTGAGCGATGCTTCATCAGAGTCGGTGGATGCTACAATGTATTGTCAGATGATTGGGTCCTTGATGTACCTAATGAACACTATACCATATATTTGCTTTGCTATGAACACCTTAAGCCAGTTCTTGACAGATCTGGGACATGTTCACTTGATTGATACAAAGCATATTCTAAGATATATAAGAGGTACGGTTGATTATAGGCTCAAGTACGATACAAATCAGAAGATTAACTTGGAGGGTTATGTTGATTCAGATTGGGTAAGTAGTGCCATCGATAGGAAGAGCACTTCAGGATGTTGCTTCAGTATGGGATCAGGTGTGATCTCTTGGCTTAGTAGGAAGCAATCCTATGTGGCACTGAGTACAGCTGAAGCAGAGTATGCTGTAGCTTGTTTAGCTAGTTGTGAGGAAGTATGGCTCAAAAAGCTACTATCTAATTTATTTGATCTCCAGTTGGATACTACTTGTATACACTGTGACAACCAAAGTTGTGTGAAGTTGTGAGATAACCGAGTGTTCCATGACAAGTCGAAGCATATTGAGATCAAGTATCACTATATCAGGGATATGGTGCAGAGGGGAGCAGTGAAGCTCTAGTATATTGCGATGGATGATCAGATAGTTGATGTGTTGATGAATCCATTGGCCAGAGTGAAGTTTGAGTACTTTAGGTAGAAGCTTGGTGTTGTCTAGATCAAGGTCCCTTCCAAGGGGAAGTGACAAGTCCGGAAGCCATTCTGAAAAGCAGGTCAGATGTAAGGGCTAAGCCATTCTATCATGGTGAGAGGATTGGTTCCTTCCATGTCAGATATGAGTGCTAAGCCATTATGATAGGACTGTAGGATTGGTTACTACATGATCAGATATAAGGGCTATTTCCATTCTTGGAATGGAGCTTCCTGGTGAGTTACCATGAATACTTGGTGTTGGACTGAGGGCCTTTCTGAGACGATTGTAAGATGTATTCTTACATGATTATATGTGAGCACATGGCCATTCTGATGTGATTGAGGGATGTGTTCCCACTTGATCAGATATAAGGGCTATTGCCTTTCTAATGAGTAGGTCAGATGTGAGTGCCGACCATTCTGATGTAGGATTAGTTCCTACACAGATGTAAGGGCTACCACCTTTCTGACGAGGAGGTCAGATGTGAGTGCCAGCCATTCTAATGTAGGATGAGATCCTACATAGATGTAAGGGCTACCGCCTTTCTAACAAGTAGGTCAGATGTGAGTGTCGGCCATTTTGATGTGACTGTAGGATGAGGTCCTACATGATTAGATGTAAGGGCTATCGCATTTTTGACGAGGAGGTTAGATGTAAGTGCTAGCCATTCTGATGAGTTAGTTAGATGTAAGAGCTACTTCCATTCTTTGAATGGAAGCACCTGGTCAGTTACCAGGTACCCTCAGTATAGGACTGAGCACCTTTCTGACGAGTCAAGGTCAGATGCAAGTGTTGTGCGTTTCTGATGAGTCAAGGTCAGATGTGAGTGCTGGCCATTCTGATGAGTAGGTCAGATGTAAGGGCTACCAAATACCTACAAGGAGGTAGGCCTACACCTAGCTTGAAAAAGGGTTGGCTCTGTAGAACTTCATGTGATGAGAAGAATCATGAGATAGAACATATGATGATGACCCAGTGATGATCCAGATCGAGCTATGATCCAGATCTAGTTATGATGTCTTTGAGATGATCTAGATCGAGTGATGATTTAGATCTAGTAGTGATGATCTAGATCGATCTATGATCCAGATCCAATGATGATCATCTAGTGGTAATATAGATCGAGTGATTATCTAGATCCAGTGATGGTGATCTAGATCGAGTGATGATCTAGATCCAGTGATGGTGATCCAGATTGAGTGATGATCCAGATCCAGTGATGATGATCCAGATCCAGGTGAAGATGACTTGAAGATGAAGATGATGAGAACTTGACGATGACCCAAATGATATAGAGAAGAAGACTTTTCTTGAAAATTGTGTCGAGAGAATACCTTCCTAGTTAAGAGGGAGTGTCGATGTATATGTAACTTCGAAATCTATTCACTTGTATTTCTTATTTATTGTAACCCGATGTTTATTTCTGGATGTATTTGTAATGTACTCGAGCCATGTCATGCCTCAATGTTCCGATCGGGAAGATCTATAATGTAAACAAGTCATGTCAAGTCATTGTGAGTAACCCTCCTATTGTCTAAGGGTGAAAGTCCCCACAGTTTCGGGGCACTAGGGTTATTAGACTCTCCTAGAGAGGTCAGCCCTAGTAGGGTTTTAGTCATGTCAGGATTAGTATAAATAGAGAGCTAGCCTCTCTATTTAGTACACAACTCATACACACTCAAGTGTAGTGCATAGATGAGGAAGGAGAAGACACTGGGGCTAGATAGAAAGAAGGTTACTACTATCAGGAGATCATCTTATTGTTTTGGGGTTTTACATTTTGTGCTAATTCTATCTCTGAGGAAGTTGTAGGGTTTTCTCCATTTATGGTTTCCCCGAGGAAAAACACTATGTTCATTGTCTCTTGTGTTGGATTGCTGTGCTTGTTGTTCTCTCAGTTAAAGATCCTAATTTTATACTAGCTTAATGTTAAAAATATAACAAGCAAAGGGCTGGTTCGGCTTCCATTTTATATGTAGAGAGGATGCCGACCTAATTCGCAGCAAAGTGTGGACATATGGGAAAACCCCGTTTCAGCTAAAGCGGTGGACCACCTTGTTCAATGTAGAAATAGAGAGAATGGATACAATACAAGTCTGGGTTCGTCTGCCAGGACTACCATGCGAATTTTGGAACTTGGCATATCTTAGTGATATCGGCAAGGTGGTGGGGACTTTCATTGAAGCGGACCTCTCATTTCAGTAGATGGAAATCAGAAAGGTAGCTAGGATGCTATTCTCTTTAAACATCAGAACCAGTCTTTTGGAATCCTTTAACTTGGTTTAGAAAACCAAGATAAAAAAATAGATGTTGGATTATGAAGGGCTCCTGTTTGGCAAGAAACTGCCCAAACATTGTTCCCTCAATCCGGAAGAAAAAAGTGGGTTAGGCGATTAGCGGTTTCAACATCTAAAGAAATTGATCTAAACATAGTCTTAGATGAAGATCATCTTAGGTCGGAGGCCATAGAATAACCATTGGATCAATCGGAAAGAACAGATGCAGTAACAGAAGAAGGGCTTCCTCAGCAGATGGAACATCGTCCGAATGCATCTCCCCTACAGGGTATGAACTCTTCTTCCCTTAGTACACATCAAAATGTTTTATCATTGAATGCGGAAATTTTTTTTCCTACCCCCCTCAGAAACAATCCCCCTCCCTCAGAAAGCTACACCTCAACCCCCACACTCAAAAATATCTCCACTACAAACCAGGAAGCCTCCCCTCCCCCCATAAAAACTGACTCTCCCACTCAGTCCTCCTCTATCCGCTTCCACCTTCGTTCAAGAGATGTTCCAATTCCTAAAAAGCCAAAATTTCCTATAAAAGGACTCGAGGTAAACCCTAGTATCACCTCCAAAGGCAAAGGGAGGGGAAGACCATCTCACCTCTCTGCAGCCCAAAGCAAGGCACTCAGGGACCAGGAAAGTGGCAGACAAACAACCATTTTCGGGGTGCTTAGAGCAGTGCAAGCCCCAGATGGGGTGCCAAAATTAAACTTGTCTCTCTAAATTGCAGGGGTCTGGAAAGCACCCAGAAAAATCTTGCCCTAAAAAGGATGATGGAGGTTCTTTCACCAGAATTCATTCTTTTAGAAGAAACCATGGGACTAGAGCTGGAAGTTGAAACTTGTTTAACATCACTTGTCCCGCAATACTCTTTCACAGCACAAAGTGCTATCAGCCACTCTAGACGAATAGCAATTGGATGGAAGAAAACAAGGATTCGATGTAAAAACTCTTGGGGCTCCCCACTTAGGTTGGGAACCCACCTTTGTTGGGCAGAAACAAACACAACCCTAACTGTTGTAAAAATATATGGGCCTTACTCAAATAGAGCAGATTTTTGGGATTCTTTCAAAAGAGCAGGGTTTGTAAAGGAAAGAAACCTGATTATAGGGGGGGATCTCAATTTCACTCTCGGAGTCCATGAAGTTTTGGGGCCAACAGCCTGAACTGATCCCTTAGCCTCCTATTTCAACAACCTCATGATGGACTCCAAACTAATAGACCTCGACCCGCAACCCCTAAAACCAACTTGGTCAAACAGACGCTTGGGAGAAGAAAGAATAGCCAAGAGAATGGACATATTTCTTATCTCTGAAGATCTGCTGGAGACATACCTCATGTTCAAACAATGGGTAGATTCAGGAGCAGACTCATACCACCTACCCATCTGCTTGGAAATTAGGAAACAACCAAAAAAGTCGGCTATTCCTTTCAAGCTCCGCTCTGCATGGCTCAAGAATGAACAATTAGTACAACTTATCAATTCAAATTGGATCCCTTATCAGGCTGAAAATGGCACTAGGGAAGCCATTCATTTCACTCAAAACCTAACAAGAATTAAAAATTTCTTAAGGAAGGGGAAATAAACAAGAAGTTTCAAGATGATCAACACATCATCCAAATTGAGCAGGATTTGAAGGAGCTCCAAAACAAAGAAGGGGAAGGTTTCCTTACTCAGGATGACAGAAAGAAACTCTTCTCTTTAGAAGCCTCAAGAACAAAACTTCTATTGGAAAGATAGGAGGTCATGAGATTAAAAGGTAGAGCAATTTGGATGGAATGCGGAGATGACAATACAAAATAATTCTAGGCTTTTGCAAAAGGTAGGAAGCAACAAAATACTATATGGGAGCCAAAGAATGAAAACAATGAGACAATAAACACTTTTGAAGATCTAGATGACATAAGGAGGAAATATTTTGAAAGCATCTTTAAAGAAGATCACTAAAGAACTATTGCATAAGTAATTCAAATTTCCTAGTTTTTTCCTGGAAGCATAAATGAGGAAGACAACTTGGAGTTAATGGAAGAAGTCTCAAAGGAGGATTTAAAAGAAACCCTACATATCTTTCATAAAGATAAAAGCCTAGGGCCAGACGGGTGGACAGTAGAATTTTTCATAGCAGGATATGACTCCATAGGCCCAAACTTATTACAATTGGTAGAGGAAACAAGGAAAAATAGTGTCCTCCATCCTCCATTGAACACAAATTTCTTAACCCTAATTCCAAAAAAGGACTCTCCGAAATATTTAGAGGACTACAAACCTATCTGTTTGTGCAACATAACCTACAAGGTGGTCACAAATATTATTGCACAGATATTTCAAAAGGTCCTTTCAAAGATTATCTCCAAAGAACAATTTGGATTTTTGGAAGATCAACAAATTCATGAAGCCATAGGGGTTGCTCAGGAGGGGCTTCACAGTGCCAAAACAAAAAAATCAAAGGGGGTGATCCTGAAAATTGACCTCTCGAAGGCCTTTGATAGGGGTGATTCCATGAAGATGGGTAACACTTTTTGGCCAAATTTGGCGATGAAAACCTGATTTTTTACTCATGTGCTAGATAGAAGCCCTCAAAACGCATATATGCCATGTGAATTTTGACTTGCAGTAAAAAAACAAATTGTAGAATATTATGTTGGCTTCATAGTGATATTTTTTTAAAAATATTCCGATGTCATTTAATGTGTGAATTTTTGCATTTAATGAACTGTGTGACCTTAAAAATTTGAAGAAGCTAATAAGTGGCTTGTGTCCACGTAGAGTAATTCAATCTTGCATTAATAATTTAAAAAAAATAAATATATGAGCATGATCGACATAAAATGCAGTGTGATGTGCATATTTTTTTGTTAATTTTTTTCGCATTATACAATTATTTATTATTTTTCGAAAGTGACCACATTCGATTTCAGCA
>LPNX010994542.1:63268-120941 GCA_001517045.1 Pseudotsuga menziesii
GGGTAAATGTTTAGAGCTGAGGTCCTTACTTGATCAAGGTAAAAGACCTTATCCCTAAGCTTTGGTCATGGCACTCATTATACCACTCATTACTAAGAAATCTTTTAGCATGAATTAGTGTTATATCACTCATTAATGAGCAAAAGCCCAGGAGTGAATTCAAACATTAATGACACTCCCCAAAGTCCCTGGTACAAAACGAAATGGAGCCATTTATTGAGTAGTGGGATGCAACTACAAGCAGTGAAAGCTTTTCAATATGTTGAAAAGCTTTCACTGCTTGCAGTTGCATCCCACTACTCAATAAATGGCTCCATTTCGTTTTGTACCAGGGAATTCGGGGAGTGTCATTAATGTTTGAAGGCAAAGTTTTTTGTGGAAAGTTCTATTTTCAGGTTTTGATGAGTTGCTGGAGGATTCAGCAAAGTATAATGAATATATTTTGCAGTCTTTGGACCGTGGCCTCTTTTTATAATTTTTTTGAAAAAGGCACCTCGGTCGAGGTATGTACCTCGACCGAGCTAATACCTTGGTCGAGGTATTTATTAACCCTCGGTCGAGGTTTCAAGACCACGACCGAGGGTTAATAAATACCTCGACCGAGGGATGAAAAAAACCTCGGTCGAGGGCTTGATAAGCCCTCGGTCGAGGTATTAAAACCTCGGTCGAGGGCTTTATAAAACCTCGGTCGAGGTACATTTTTTTGATTTTGCCGAAATCCACTTGCCAAAAAGTGTTACCCAGGTCCGTGGATTCACCCATAGACTAATATGGATTTACATCAGACTCCTGCTCACACATCTAGGCTTCAACTACCCATTCATAAAATGGATTTTTGCATGCATAACAACAACCTCTTTTGCAGTCCTTATAAATGGAGCAGCTTCCCCTTTCTTCCATGTGAAAAGGGGCCTGACACAAGGATGTCCACTATCCCCCCTGCTCTTCTTGTTAGTTGTGGAAGGATTAAGTAGGGCTATCCTAGATGCAAAAAGAAGAGGTTTATTTGAAGGCTTCAGAATAACCTCAACAATGAGCATATCTCATCTATTATTTGTGGATGACGTCCTCATTTTTTGCAAGGAATCTAAAAGAGAGGTAGAAATGATTTCAGAAATCCTAACACTCTTTTGTAAAGCTATAGGTATGCAAATAAACATTCAGAAATCCTCCTTGACAGTAATAAATTTGGAGGAGGATATGCAGAGATCTTTACAGGATTTTTTTCCATATCAACAGTTATCCTTGGATGATGGAATAAAATATCTGGGATTCAGAGTTAAACCCAACTGCTACAAAAAGGAGGACTAGAACTGGCTGCTTGCCAAACTAGAAGTCAGAATAAATATTTGGTGCAACAGGTGGCTCTCAAGAGCAAGAAGACTAGTACTGATTAAGTCAGTTTTGGAAGCAATACCAGTCTACTGGATGGCACTGGCATGGATACCTAAATCAATATTGAACAAATCCAAAAGAATATGCTCAAACTTTCTATGGTCAGGGAGGAAATATCAAAAGGTTCTTCCATGGATAAAATGGGATCAAATTGCATGACCAAAAGCATTGGGAGGATGGGGAATAAAGAACACTCCCTTCTTTGCAAAAGTACTGGAAGCAAAACTAGGATGGAGACTCATCTGAACTCAAAGTCTATGGACAGAAGTCATAACCCAAAAATACATTTCCCAACCCCACGTCTAGATTGGATTAGGGATATGGGATCCAAGAAACCACCATCTGGATCCATTATCTGGAAATCTCTGTACCACTCTTTCTCAATTATCTCAGAAGGACTAGTTTGGAAGGTAGGGGATGGTACAAAAGTTAGAATAGGGGCAGACCCCTGGCCAAGTAGTGCCCAAAATTACATTCTTCCCCAACCTTTAATTCATCATATTCATCAAAAGGGGTGATATCATTTAAATCAAATTATAGACCCTACTTCAACCAACATATGGCATCAAGGTTGGAGGAAGAGTCAAGACTTGGAGATCCCAGAACAATGGGAAAACCTTTGGTATCAGTACACTCTAGGTCTTCAATCTTCTCACATCCGGATCACTAATAGAGAAGATGAATTGATTTGGGAAGAAGCTCAATTCAGAAAATACACCCCAAAGATTGGTTATCAACATCTTTGTTCTCAACTCTTCCAAGAGTGACATAAGTGGTGGCAGAAAGGGATTTGGAAGACAAAATTCCCACTAAAGGAAAAAATATTTTCATGGTGTGTCCTTGCAAACAAAATCCCAACATGGGAGAATCTTCAGAAAAGACAGATAGCAGGCCCAGGATGGTGCAACCTCTGTAAAGATGCCGAGGAAAAATCAAATCATCTCTTCTTGCACTGTGCTTTCTCCAAATAGGTTTGGGAGCATTCCAAATATCTCACAACCTTAAAATTCAGTTGGAAAGGAAACACAATTGAAGAGGCTTGGAAGGATTGGTCATCATCCCCTCAAACAATCCAGATAAAATCCCTTCCACTCATCCACATTTGGGGTCAATGGCTAGCTAGGAACAAAGTCATTTTCTAAGAAAAAGGCAGGTCACCTAAAGAGGTAGCAAGAAGGGGTTTGGATATAATCTCATACTTTCCCCAAGCAAAAAACATAAAACCCCAAGAATTGTTGCTCTTGAACTAGTGAACAAAAACACTCCCTGGGCCTTTTTCGATGGTGCCTCCCAAAACTCTACATTTGGAGGAGGTGCATGCTTATATCTAAATCAAAGTCATTATTTTCAAATATCCTTGGGACTGGGAACTGGAACCAACAACTATGCAGACCTCATGACGTTGAAACTACTTCTTTGTTTTTCCATCGAAAGAAATTGCAGACAGTTACAAGTATATGGTGACTCAATGGTGGTTATAAATTGCATAAATAAGACACAAAAATGTAGAATTGCTTCTCTAGATGCATTATATGAAGAGACAACCCGATGTCTCTCATTCTTTGAAACAATCTCTTTCACTCATTTTTACAGGGAGCGAAATAAGGAGGTGGACAAGCTCTCAAAGAAAGGGATGACATTGCAATGGGGTGAATGGAAAATTTTGGAAACACAGGATCCAAATGCCACGGAATATCCGCGTAGGCCCTTTATAAATCCACCACTCTAAAACTACCTGAAATTCGAAGTATATAATTTTTTTACAATGAAGCTCAAACAGAATTCATGCACAGGATGGAAACAAAAACTTAGATGATCAGTCTATGTACACTTTGGAGAATGGAACAGTTTTATTCAGGAAGCAGGCCTACATGGGTATCTTTTTCCAGCCATCTAGACAGTCTTTTAGGACTAGTCTGGTCTTTTCAGATCTCGGAAGAGAGGAATAGTTACATCAAAATAGATGTAAGAACTTGTTGTAATTCTGCATATAGCAGGAGCATAACACATACTATATTTAGTATGCAACTTTTGATTAGTAAAAATAAGCTTTTTTTCTTTCGAAAAAAAAATAAACAGTGAATCTGACATTACAAAATGAATGGTAGGTATCACATAGATAATTTACCTATGTTCTATAAATAATGAATATAGGAATTACCTGATAATAAACAATAGGTGATTTAATGAGCAAACTTTGATTTTACGTAACCAACTTATCATTGCTAGGTACATGTGCACGCAAACAAGTCAAGAGGTGCCTTAGTTCAATAGAACTAAGTAAGCCTGCTAGACAAGTAAACACTTTATCTCTCAGACTGTCATGGGAGAACTAGTCCCGCCACTCCACCCACTTTAGTTCAAAAAAAAAAGTTAAGTTAGAACCATATAAATAATAAGTAAGACTATACAGAAATGAACAAAGCATATAATCGAGTAACGATGCATACACCATAATGCATAACCATAAGAATAATGTAGCAACCAAGCATTATGACATCGTAAGTAAAGTACAATAATATTCACAATTGAAAGTAAGATGATAGAACGTAAGAACAACTTATGACCGAACAGTGGTACATTCAATGTACGTTATTTTCCGGAAGATTCAATAATGTTCATCCTACATAGTTTTTACTAGCCTAATAATTTTTATTTTATTTTTGGGGACATTACATTTAGTGTTCAAGAAAAAAATGTTTTGAATAAGATATGGGGTTTCTTATGAGATAAATATCCTAAATGCATGGCTAACAAAAAAATTATACATAAGAGATTGTCTGTATTGACTGTCAAGGATGGCCATATTGTATTTGGGCATCTAAATGTATTTCATATTACTATAATCTAGTTAATCTAAATCAGAATGAAGATGGATGAAAAGCATCATTGCATGACCATTGTTTATGTTCTTTTGGGATTCATAGGTCAACTTGGTAATAGGCGTTGAAAGCATTGCAAAGAAATTTATGAATAATAAATTCATGATTACTCAATACGATATTGATTGTTTAAGAATACAAGATAAAATAAATAAAAGGAAACATTATAGATTCAAATCTTATATAAATATTAAAAATTAATTTTCAAAAGTAAAAAAATTCTTGTTAGAGACCCAAGAATCTAAAACAAAATCTTAGAACTCCAACAAGTTTGAGTCTTTCAAAAAAGACCAAAACAAAGAAAAATAAGAATAAGAATGAGGCTAATGATTTGATGATTAGTATGAAAAATTATTATCATGGAGATGGCTTTGGTGTAGCTTTGGAAACTCATGCATGCTAAATTGTGTGGTTAATAGACTCCAAAATTCCTTTAATATGGCTTCCCATCAACAATGATATATTTAATGTGTGAAAAATATGCTAGTGAGATGGTTCACCCTTTCACTCTCTTCTCAACATATTTTTTATCATAAAGTCATCATTCGATTCTCTAATGAAAGAGTGAAGCAATGAAAGAGTGAAGGATATAAGTGGTTTTTTTTTACATTCCAAGTTTGACCCATAACCTAGTATTTTACAGTAAACATTGTGGAGTATGACAAAGATATACTAGAAAGGTGCCTTGATAAAACAAGGAAGGAAGGATAAAATGACTAGGTGGTGTCACTACTACAAGTTGATGAAGCATGGAAAGAAAGATAAGATGACTAGGTACTATTGCAAGTTGGGGTTGATTAAGAGGATTTTTAAAGACAATATTTACATATAGTTTTAAGTATTTATTTTGAATTATTTTATTTTTTTAATTTATTTTAAATGTCTTACTAGGTTTAAAAGACAAAAAGTATTATGATGTTTAGGACAAAATTATCTTAGCATCGCTCTTTATTTTTTAAGTTTTAGAAGTTAATACTTTTTATCACCAAAAAACTGATTTTATGATAGAGGTAAAGGTGTTTTGGGTTTTGCATGAAGCTTTGCATTTTCATATGGGTTGTGAGTCTAGAGAAATGGTCTTGGTGGTGATGATAAGCACAGGGAAAGTTTGAAAATAGAGAGGCCCTTCCATCAAAGTTTGTGTTCAGCAGGCACTTATAATTCCATTCATGAAAAAATTAGCGAGGCTATTGACAAGAGGAAAACTGCATTCGACGAGGGGAAGGCTTGTCCTAAGCATGTTCTATTGTCTTTCATACTCTCTAATGTTGGAAACATGACAATGTTAAAGTCAACATCCTTCTATTCTTATCTACAAGTCATGGCACGAAGATTTCTACTTTGACGTTGCTGGTAAAGCTTTTAGAAGAGGACCCTCAGTGTTACCAACAAGTACTCTGAGGTACGTCCAAATAAGAATTGATCTTTCTGGTTGTTCAAATCTGTACTTTAAAAAAAATATCTTTAATATGTTTTTTCTAATATTTGCAGAGAAAATGGCGATCGCAGGTTCTAAGGAGGAGTGACAACTTCTTGAGTGGGTGAACCTGCAAAAAAAGACCTTTGAAGTAATTATGGAGAGATGCTAAAGATATTTTGCAGGAAACCCTACAACTTCTTCTTCACATTGGTGAAACCTCTCACTATGAGGAAGATTATGGAAAAGCAAGGCATTAGATCAGGACCTCTCCCTGGTTTCATAGTCATGAGATTGTAGACACAGCCTGATGACACTACGGCTGAAAATCCCAAAATAATATAATCAACGAGCCTGAAATGCTCGGGACCTAAACTGAAACTATCTCTCTATAAACCATGCATTGGTGTTAGTTGGAATAACACTTCGATTTCAATATCCAAAAACAAAATAATGCACTCAATATTAAAACCAGCACCCTTAAACGTTCTCACAAAGGATTCCTTTTATTTGTTCAAGCAATTTGGATCCAAAACGATTGGTGGAAAAAAAAAAAACTCAGCAATCAATGCTAATTTCACTTAAATCTGGCCATCTCAAGTCAATCAGTTTACACTATGGTTTACTCTACAGACTATTCTAACGTTTTTCTCCACAGATAGGTAATAAGATAGTAATAAACCCATGATTTCCCCAAGGCTGTTAGCAAATAGAAAGGAATGGAACGTATAAAGAATTTAAATTTAACACGCAGTCAACCACAACTTTCCCTTTCCCATCAATGTAGAGACATAACACTTCATCGTATTCCCACGTTTTCAATTAATTTCTTTTGTTTCCAAATAAGAAGTATAACAGAGAAAATCGAAACCACTTACAAATTGTCGGATATGGAGCCGTTGGTCACCATATTTTTTTCAGAGAACTGTCAGTCATATTAAATTCCAAAGATATATTTGATTCCATAAGGCTTAAATAACGTATAGATGTCATTTGTTTTTTCATATTCAGTTTCCAATCTACGGAGAGGACATTTACATAGTCTTGATCTTTTACGAAAATATTTTTTTTTCTTTCTCCTTTCACACCACCACAAAAAAACTAAAAAAACCTAAAATAAAATCCCCACATTTAAAACCATAATCCTATTTCCCAAAAACAAGGAAACTATCTTGACTTTTTGTTTTTGTTTTAATTTCAATTTTTATTTAAAATCTAACTATCTCCTAACTAGATGTCCAAAATATTTGCTTCAACTTCTGCATGTGACCAATTAGTCACATTGCTAAGCTTTTTATTCAAATGTATGCCTAATGCACCTGCATCAGGCTCCCTGAGAGAGAAAATTTGATAAGCTCCTACTCATAAGATCTTCCACAGAATGACCAAATTGCTGCAACTTCTTCATGCATCAAAGTAGAATCTTCCATTCAACTTTCAAATTAGTTTTCAGAGGCATTTTCAGCTACTATTGTTCTTTGCCTTCATTGTGGTCAATATTTCTAGAAGTTTGAGTTGAATCATCAGTTGTGTAGGAACATAAATCTGCTACATTAAAAAGGGTTTAAATCGCAATGCCTGGAGGTAACTCAAACTCATAAGCATTCGCTGAAAACTTGCGAATAATCTTACAAGGCCCTATCTTCTTAATTTTCAACTTGTTGTACTCTCCCTTTGAAAACATTTCCTTTCATAGATAGGATAGGACCATGTCGCCCACTTCAAAGTTCACCTCTTTCCTATGCAAATTTGCTTGCTTCTTATGCCTGTAACTTGTGTCGTGTAATATCGTGTTTGCTTGCTCATGCAACTCACCCATGGCTGTTGCAAAATCCTCTCCATCAGCACTGTGATGTTCAAGATTTCCCAACTCTCTTAATTCACAAATTCCTCTTGGATGCATGCCATACACGGTCTAAAATTGACTTTTTTCCGTGCTTCTATTTGGTGAGTCATTATAGGAGAAATCATCTTGGGATAATGTATGATCCCATTGGTTGGGTCGGTCACGTACTAAGCTTCTCAACAAGTTACCCAAGATCATGTTTACAACCTCTGTAGGTTGAGCTAAAATTTTGCTTAGTGCCAAGCTTCTTCCACAAAGTCCTCCAGAAATTTCCTATGAATCTTGTGTCGCTATTAGAAATTATACTCTTTGGTAATCCATGCAACCGAACAATCTCATTAAAAAACAAATTAGCCACATGGGTAGCATCACTACTTTTGTAACATGGAATGAAATGAGCCATATTTGTAAATCTATCCACTACTACAAGGATTGAATCATTACTCTGTTGAGTTCTTGGTAAACCCAAAACAAGATCCATTCTTATCAAATCCCACGGTCTGTTAGCAATAGGTAAAGGCGTGTACAATCCAACATTCTAACTCCTTCCTTTCACATGCTGACATATCATGCACTTGTTCATGTACTTTTGTACATCTTCCATCATCTTAGGCCAAAAATAAAAGTGACTCAATTTCCCAAGTGTTTTATCAATACCAATGTGTCAAGCCAACCCTCCATTATGTTTTTCTTGAACCAAGTTTTCCCTCATTGAACAATTTGGAATACATAACTGACTATTCTTGAATAATAGTCCATCTTGCAAGATGAACTCTTTCCATGGACTGTTGTCCCTATAGACTGCATTTTTACATGCTCCAAAAGCTTCCTTAAAATATGCATCAATGTCATATAAGTTTTTCAAATAATCAGATCCCAAAAGATATATTTGACTCTCCTACATGACTAAACATCTGCTACTTAAAGCATCAACAACTTTATTTGCCTTCTCATTGATGTGCTTAAAAAAAAACTAAAACTTTGAAGGAAATCCATCAACTTTGCATGTTTATGGTTTAACTTATGCTAATGCATAATATATTGTAAAGAAAAATTATCAGAAAAAAAGCAAACTCTGTAGGCATGAAGTAATGCCTCCAGTGCTTCAAAGATTGAACCATTGCATAAAATTATTTTTCATAAGAAGAGTATTTATTTTTTGACTCATTCAATTTCTCATTGAAATATGCAATGGGATTATCTTCTTGACTCAGTACATCTCCAATGGTTGTCCCACTCACATCACATCTTACTTGAAAGGGCTGATTGAAGTCGAGCTACTTCAACACTGGCTTCTCGGTGATCTTTTTATTCAACAATTGAAAGTTTTTTTCTACTGTTGTTGTCCAATAAAATGGATTCCTATCATTTTTTATAGTATCAATGATTGGTGCAAAAATACCACAGAGATTTTTGATAAATTTCCTGTAAAAGATGGATAAACCATGAAAATTTCTCACTTCAAAAATATTTTTAGGTGAAGACCAATTTACAATTGCCTCTATCTTTTCCGGATCCATTTTCAAGCCATCTCTAGAAATAACAAATCCTAGATATACAAGCTCATTTTTTATAAAAGAACACTTCTTCATGTTAATAAAATTTCTTGTTGCAATATTTTTAAAACATACTTCAAATGTCTCAACTGCTCTTCTCTAGTTTGGATGAAAATTAAAATAGCATCCAAATAAACAATGACGAACTTACCAATGAACTCCTTTAAGACTTTGTTCATCAATTGCATGAAAGAACTAGGTGCATTTGAGAGACCAAATGACATGAACAACCACTCATACAATCCTTGATTGGTCTTGAAAGATGACTTCCACTCGTCCCCCTATTTGATTCGGATTTGGTGATAACCACTTTTTAAATCAAGTTTTGATAAGTAAACTGCTCCACTCAAGAATTCCATCATGTCATCCATCTATGGAAATGGAAACCTATAGTGAATAGTAATCTTGTTGATTGCTCTGGAGTCCATACACATTCTCTGTTCTCCACCCTTTTTTGGAATTAGTATGGTAGGAACAACACACAGACTCAAACTTTCTCTTATCAAACCTTTGTACTTCATTTCTTAGACTTGATTCCTCACTTCTCCATTCTCTTTGGGTGTCATTCGGTATGTAGCCTTGTTTGGAAGACTTGATCCTAATATCAAGTCTATGTGATAACTGATGCTTCTTTTGGGTAGAAAATCATTTGGAAAATCATCAACTACAATATCATGATATTCATGCAACAAATCTTGAAATTCAAAAGGTAAATCTACAATTTCAGTATGCAAAAGTACTACCGTTGGCTTGCAAATTACTGTAAAACTTACCTCTTCTTCTTCCATCTGTTGTAGAAATTCCTTTCCACCTAGCAGCATGTTGATGTATTTGTAACTTCAGAATGTATTCACTTGTGTATCTTATGTATTATACCCTGATGTTCCAATTGGGAGATTCAATAATGTAAACAAGTCATATAAAGTCATAGAGTATAACCCTCCTATTGAGGCCTGGAAATTCGCAGGCGGCAACAGTAAGGGATTCTCCCCAATCAACATTCCCAACTAGCCCGTTGACTGTTTGGAATAGGGAATCCATCTGGTTTGCGGTCCGGCTACCGTAGGTCAAGTAACAAACAAAAGCTTTACCAGTTGCGGCTCGGCCCACCGAGTTTTTGTATTTTGACTTAAAAGAATGATATGCACGTGCCTAACTAAATGCAGGCTGGTCAAAAAACAGGGAGCGGTCACAAAGTGATGCGCAGGTTCTTACCTTTCGTCTTGCTCACAAGCATTCAACCGGATACAAAAAAAATAAGCTAACTATCTACACTATCCCTAGGGAGCATGGTTATCATTTTCGCTGAGCAATACAATATCATATACAGTAAGAAAAATCACAGATAGCTGATACTTCTCCTAAAGCACATGAACGCTTACAAATATTCAAATAACCAGATAGCCGATCATTCTATAACAACATTTATTGCTCTTAGTGAAAATATATCCCAGAAAAACTACTGAAGAACATTTAACAAGAACGTAGGTTCAAAACATCAAATATTCTTACAGCAAATGAAATATAGCTGAAAACGAAATAGTTCCTCTTCAACATTATTCATCGAATTGCATTGGTACATTCCACTTCTTTACTCTTTCCAGCAGACAAAATTGCAGTTCACTTAGCAAAACGAAGTAGTTCCTCTTACAAGCCAACAATTACCAAATTTTCTAAGGGAAAAAGCCCCTCTTCAGTCTCCATTCCCCCTATTTAAATTACAGCTGCTGCCCCTTGGGTTGCCCTCAGCGTGTGACCTTTCAGCACCCTTGACGATTCCTTTTCTTTTCTGGTCGTTGCGTTTTCCTTAATCATTTCCATAGGCATTTTACCTCTTGACAGTAACTGCTCAAAACGCCGCTTCGATGCCCCTATCATCCGCTTGGGTTGTCCTTTTCCTCGCCGTAGGCCGCTCTAGCGATCTATGGGATTCTCCCTGCATATAACTTTAGTGCATTATCCACTAACATGAGACATTAAGCATCGAAAACTTTTAACTATGATAAAAAATCCATAAAAAATTGGCCTGGTTCATCCGGGCGAGAACTCACGGTAAAATGAATCGACGGTCGGGTGATACTTGGATCGAACGGGCTGAGAATACTGCATCAGATGGGCAAGGTTTCAGGAGCCACAATGACGGAGGAGCATAAGAAGCGGGTGAGTGACAACGCAGGCGACCAAGGAAATCGGATGTCGAGAAGGAACGTATCGGAAGCTAGATTGCTCTGCCACCCGCAACGGCGGAGGGGAAAAATGCTGAAGACAGGCGACGGAGGCTAAAAAAGACAAAGCTCGGGCGTCGGTAGCTAACTTCATTCCCCTGGCCGCAATGGCGGGTAAGTAGAAACTCAGGAGCAAGCAGTTTGAACCAATGAATCGGGCGTCGGATGAAACTTCAATCAGGAGGGCAGTTTGATCTGGGAGCCGCAACGGTGGGTGAGTGAGGACTCAACATCTTCTGAAAGAGACCCGATCCAAAGAGAAAACCAACAGCGCTAAGGCCCAATTGCGGCCGAAAATCAATTTCCTTCATTAAGGCAAAATTTTCAGGCTCTACGGGTACTAAAACAAACCACGCGACTCAAGCTAAACTGAATGAAGCAAGCAAAAGGGTGGGCAATCAACTTCAAATGCAAAGATATGCTCAAAGGCGCCAAGCTTTCAACAATCGATCCCAGCAAATAATGGTGAGGAGGGGTCCCAGAGTTTAAGTGAAAAACTAAAATCGGGGAGAAAGGTTGCGGCAGCAACAACTGGCGATTTCCTGGTGAACCTAGATCTCTGGGCGATTTCTTCCTTGAATAGCAGACTGTCCTACAACAAATGTATCCATTGAACTTTTCCAGCTATACATATTTCTTGATAACAGAAGTGTGTACCTCAATCATTGACATTGGTCCAATTCGGGCGATGAGACAAGATTTTCGAGTCCGGATAACTCTGCCGAGGCCAAAATATGAGTTCATTATTAATTTTGTTTTCAGGGGCTAACGACATTGGACACCACAGGATTGTAGCAGGTGATGAACAGAAACGTTCATTTGTTCCTCATTCCCATGCCATCTTAGCAGCTTTTGTGCTTTTCGGATTTTGTACTTTTTTGATGAGAGTCTCCATGCATGCCTATCTTACTGAATTTTAATTCAGGATCCTCTATCCCATAGTGCCCTTTTGTGTGAGTGATGTGATTAAGGTTTCAGCTCATGGACGGAGAGGATCATTGGCAAATGAGTACTTTATGATCTGGATTTAGCTTTGGAGCATGATGTTTTTATAAGAATTCTGACTCTTATCTGCCTTCTGGAATTTATTTCCTGGCATGGGATCATTTAGATTTAACACCCTGTTCATCTTGCTCTTCTCCGTGGGTCCCCTGTCATCGCCCCTTAGATTCTAAGTGTAAAGTGCGCGGAGCCTCAGCATAGTATTCTAGACTTTTGAATCTGATTGACCTTGCAGGAGGTTAAGCAGGACCTCAATGCACACAAAGATTTCGAGAGACTGTTTGGTGGAAGAAATTCACATGGAAAACCACAGTCTGACTATTCAACGAATGTTTACCATTTCCAGAAATTTGGAGTTCCCCACATAACCATGAGTTAACCACCTTTATTGAAAACAAAGACTCACTTAAAACAAATGAAAGCATAACTCAACACAGCTTATTTATGTACAAGTCAGAAAGCTCAAAAAACAACTTAAGAAAAATAAGGTTTGAGAACCAGACCATTAACTGGTAGGTTCTCCTCCCATCCCTATAAATCCTGTAACATATAGGTAGCAGGGCCAAGTTTAGCGGTGATTTGAAACGGACCTACCCATAACTGTTGGAACTTAGTGTGCTTCCCTTTCTCATCATGGGGATGATCCCATTTTAGGACAAGGTCCCCTACTTCCAAGTCCTTCTTCCTGGCTTTGTGCTTGTCAAACCATCTTTTCACTACCTCCTGCTGCTGTTGGAAACGTTCTCTAGCTTTGGATCTGGCCTCTTCTGCTTTCAGAAGATTGTATATTCTTACTTGGAGAACTTCATCATCCGACCCCCTAGACTCTTGAGCTAGTATGGAAGATGGGAGCAGGATGTTGGGGGGAAGGATGGCTTCCTTTCCGTACACAAGGGTAAAGGGTGACACTCCTATGGCAGACTTAGGGGTAACTCTATCAGCCCACAGGGCATTGGGTAAGGCTGAGTGCCAACTTCGCTGGTTTTCTATGACGGTCTTCTTCAGGATTCTAATGAGGTTTTTATTGGAGGATTCAGCCAGGCCATTCCCTTGTGGATAATAGTTACCAGAATAGTGTAATTTTATCCCTTTCTCATGAGCAAATGCAGTAATCTTAATGGATGAAAAGTATTTAGCATTATCAAAAACTAAAGAACTTGGAACCCCAAACCTGGTCATGATATGGTCTTGTAGAAAATTGATGACTTCGTCTTCATTTATCTTGCGCAATGGAATAGCTTCGACCTAGCAGGTGAAATAATTAGTTGCAGTAAGAATATACTTGTGTAGCAGGGAGGAATTTGGCTTTATTTCTCCAATGACGTCTATTCCCCATTGCTCGAAAGGCTCAGTGATCATTACAGGCTTTAGAGGTGCTGCTGCTCTGGGTTGTCTTCCACCACATCTTTGGCAAGTATCACATTTTCTGATGTGCGCATGTGCATCCCTGAAGAGTGTTGGCCAATAGTAACCGGCCCTAAGGATTTTGTGGGCTGTAGTGTCTCCTGAATAATGTCCGCCGGCTGGACCATCGTGTAATTCAGACATTACTTTCTCAGCGTCTTCTCTTTCCAGACATCTTAGAAGGACTCCATCATAGTTTCTTCTGAATAATATGCCTTCTACGAGTTGGTAGGAAGCTGACTTTAGACGCAAAGCTCTTCTTTGTTTGGAACTCCAATGTTCAGGCAATACCCCTGACTGCAGGTAATGTACAAGGTCTCTATACCAAGATTCAGGGGCTGTGAATAAAGGACAAACATCCATTACATGCAATTCAGCTTCATTATCCCATTCCTGTTCTTCACTATTACCGCTTCCAGTCATTAGCTTGCATAGCCCCTGACCTTTCACTATAGTGGCTGGTTTGAATTCCAAATTGTATTCTTGAAGGGTTGTTACCCAGTTTCCCCTTCTTTCTCCCAATTCCTTTTGAATGAGAAGGGATCTTACGGCTGGGTAAGGGACTATTACCTTAGTTCAATTTTTTAGTATATAAGGTCTGAATTGCTTGACTGCCTTAAATACTACGTATTCCTGTTTGTCAATGGCTGGGTAGTTTAATTCAGCCCCCTGTAGCCCAGTGCTCATGAAAGAAATTGGGAATTCATCGCCCCCATCTTCCTTTTGCGTAAGTACGGCTGCCAATGAATCATCGGACGCAAAAGTATACATAATAAAGTCTTTGTCAAAGTCTGGACTTTTAAGAGAGGGCGCATGTGCAACAGCGGTCTTGATTTTATTGAAAGCATTCTTTTTGGTCTCAGTCCACTTAAACTGTGCATTGTGCTTGACCATCTGCTGCAATGGTTTGACAGTCTGGGCGAAATTAGGCATGAATCTTCTTACAAAGTTTATTGTTCCCATGAAGGATTGCATTCCCTTCTTATTATGAGGCATGGGAATTTGTTCAATGGCCTTAATCCTTTCTGGGTCTATAGAGATACCTTTCTTTGAAACTATATGCCCCAGTAACTTGCCTTCTGTGACAGCGAACACACATTTTTTAGGATTGAGGGAAATGCCATACTTCCGACAACGCTCGAAAATTTGCTTTAGGTGGAACACGTGCTCCCCTCGTTTCTTGGAAAATATTGTGATATCATCAAGGTAAACTACCACACTTCGTCCTATCAATCCCCGAAAATCTATATCCATATCTCTCTGGAATGTCGATCCGGCATTAATAAGTCCGAAAGGCATTCTTCTATAGGCGAACGTTCCACATTTAGTTCTGAAAGTCGTCTTTAATCTGTCTTCCTCGGCTACTAGCACTTGGTTGTAACCAAAGAAACCGTCCAACAATGAAAACATTTCAGAGCCAGAAACCATCTGTAGCAATTGCTCCATGGGAGGTACCGGGTAATTGTCTTTGTCTGAGGTACGATTTAGATTTCTGAAGTCCACGCACAGCCTAATCTCTCTCGATTTTTTCCTGACAGGCACCAGGTTTGACACCCATTCAGAATGCCTGACTTTAAAGATAATCCGAGCGTCCAGCAGTTTCTTCACCTCGCTTTGAATTAGTGGTTCCAGCTTTGGGTGCATCTTCCTCAACGGCTGCTAATATGGTTTGACGCCTGCTTTTATAGGAATGATATGTTTGATGATATTAGTGTCATAAGTTTTTAAATATGCATACGTCCATGCAAATACATCTTTGTACTGTTTAAACAAACTGAGGAACTTGTCTCTTTCTGCTAGTGAACAACATTTGCCGAGGTTCACAAACTTGGGCTCCGTTTCAGTCCCTAAGTTTATTAGCTCGAACTGTAAAGTTGAGCTGTGTGTTTTCACGTTAGCGGGTCTCCTAAATTTCTCATTCAAGTCAAACATTTTCTCCAGCGTCCTGACTCCTTTGGGAATGAAATTGTCATATTTCATTTCAGCCTGATGTTCCTCATCGTCTATGATAGCTCCTTTAAAAGTCTCATCATTTGTCAAGCATTCGATTATTTGCTGATCATCATCAAATACTCGCAAGTTGGTAATCATGTCGGGTACCGATGGCCTGAAAAGTAATTCGATAGAGCATTTGTTATTAGTGGGAACCAACCTGGCGGCTGACGTAGCTAAAAGATCAGCGGCTGCATTTTTTATCCTTGGAATTGAAATAATTTTAAATGCATGAAAACATTTAAGCAATTCCCATACCTCGTTTTGGTAAGCTTTCAAATGAGGGGAGATACAGTATATTTGAATTTTTATCTCCTTTACAACTATTTCTGACTCCCCAAAAACTTTTAAATTACAAACCTGTAGCTCAATCACTTTCTTGAGTCCCTGTATTAATGCTTCATACTCAGCTGTATTGTTAGTACACTCAAATTCTAACCTATAGGACAAGAAGTATTTATTTTTTTGTGGATCAATAAGGACGCAGTCGGCCTTTGATCCTTCTAATGTTTTTGAGCCGTTGAAATATAAAGTCCAGATAACATTATCTACTGGAAATGAATCTACTCCTACAGCTAAATCTACTATTTTATAGTCAAGCTCATCAGCCTGAGAAAAACGAAGGAGATCAGGCTGGGTGTTAGGTGTGATGCTAGCCTCTTCCGCTTGATAATTCCCTGGTTCTAGTTCAAGAAATTAGTTTCCCAATACAGATTCAACTGGTACATTCTTCCCATCAAATTGAGTGACATTGTACTTCATATGAGGTTCTCTCAAAACCTTGATCTGATTAGGACTCCCTTTGTACGGCAACCAAAGATGTGACCAATCTGTGGCGAAATACCCATTTAATTTGGTCGACCAATCTCTACTCAAGACCAAGCCATAAGCATCTGGTATGTCAGCCACTACAATGTTGATGACTTGGCACACTCTATCATCGGATGCCAGGCGGATTAGCACGTCCTCCATTTTGCCAATTACCTTGACGTCCGTCCTATCCAACTGCACCACTTTCCACGTGGTTGGCTTGGGCTGCCCATTTATTTTCTTACATACTGATATGGGCATGACATTAATTGACGCCCCTGAATCCGCTAGACAATTGTGCACGTTATGATTAAAAATTTCAAATGTCAAGAGGAAAGGTGGATGTTTGGTTTTAGACTTACCTCCAGTACTAGATTCCCCAATTTCTTCTTCCTCCTGAGGCTGATTGTCTGTGGGCAACTTCTCTTCTGATGTTTCCAGCGCTTTCAACAATTTTTCTTTCTGCTGAGGCACTTTGCACATTTCAAACAGCGGGACGTTTGCCTTTATCTTCTTTAAATCTTCAACAACGT
Source organism: Pseudotsuga menziesii (assembly GCA_001517045.1). NCBI lineage: Eukaryota > Viridiplantae > Streptophyta > Pinopsida > Pinales > Pinaceae > Pseudotsuga > Pseudotsuga menziesii. The sequence continues at coordinate 80,331 of LPNX010994542.1, forward strand.
CATATTCGATTAGTTTCCTAATGGACTGAGATTTATCAGCGTTCGCATTCTCTTCATTTGGCCTGGGCGGCGTCCTATTTTGCTTCAGATTCTGGCTGGTAATGGTAAATTCCGGAATCTGATCAGCCAATGATTTGTATTGAAATTTCTTTTTTATATCTCTTTGCAGCCTTCGAATCTTTGGGAGCAGAAGATTGTCATCACTAACCTCCCCTTTGCTCCTAGTTGTGACGTTAGCCTCCCTGATATCTTTGCGTCCCTTTGTATTTTCTTCTTCTGCATCGATTACGGAGACAGAACTCCATAATGCCATAGTCTCTTCCTCCTGATCTTTCGTAGAAGTGGATGCGGCATTTTCTTTCCTTTCATCATCATCTTCTTCTGTCAATCTCGAATCCAACATCTGATTCATGACCAATGTCATAGAATTTATCCATTGCGGACAGTTTTTTTCGGAATGAGGCTGTTGATGAAAAGTACAGAAATTTTCCATCCCTATTTCTGTCAGATTCATGGATGCCATTTTCTGAGGAGGAGTTTGGGTCTGGTTGCTATCTTCTCTTTTCTTATAGTACGGCCTGAAAAACTTTTGTGTTTCTTTTTCCTTTTCTAAGTCTATGATCTTATTGGACAGCTTTTGCATCATTTTAGCCATACTTTCATAGTCTGGCGTCTTTTCTTGTTTCGGATTGGTGAATAGTAAGGTTTTTCTTCCCGCACCTCTCTCTCCTGATTGCTCCGAATAGTCCTCCACACTTTATCTCTCCGCTTCCACCACTTCTGCCTCTTCATAGGTCTCTGTCAATGTAGGCTTGGCTCTGCCTTTTGCAAACATGGCTAAATCAGGACCCAACGCTGAAGTATAGTATTCGATCAGTACTTTGTCTGAAGGCTTATCTGTTTCGGAGAAGTTTTTTAGATATGCTGCAAACCTTTGTGTGAAGCTGTGCACTTTTTATTTTTTCTCTTTCTTCAATGCACATAGTCCTTTCATTAGGGCAGCGTGAGTCTTTTGGACGGCATACTTACTTCTGAACATTCTCTCGAAAGTATCCCAATCTGGGATAGAATTGGTGGGCAATCCAAAATACCACGAAGCCGCGGCTCCTTTGAGGGTATGTGGGAACAATCTACAAACCACATCTTCATGCTCCCCTGCCTTCGGTCCTTCTATAGCCAAATAAAAAATCTGTAAGTGATCATCCACTAATATCTTCTCATTTGGGTCGAATTTAGGTAATAACTTTTCGAAGGCTTGAGGTAGGTCGTGCAGAGGTGGGGTCAGATTTAGAGGTGATCTGGCTTTCCATGCGGGCAGTGGAGGATTAGGTGGGGGTTGATTGGCGTTAACACCGGCCATGAGTCGAGGTGGAGAATGCGGACGTGAAACAACAGGGGTGGGAGGATGTGAACCAACAGGGGTGTGAACAGGAGAGCTGTAAGGAGTGTCTGGGCCTATTTGGTTCAAAGGCAATTCAATCTCTTGTAAGGCAGTCTCCACAAGCTCTTGCCAGTCTCCAACCAACACCGAATATTCTATTATAGGACGGTCTTTCTTCTTGTACTCTCTTCTAGGCAACTAGGGGATAATTGGCAACCCTCCGATCTTCTTTACATACGCACGGGTATGTCTTCTTAGATCATTTACAATTTCATTGCGAACAGGATATAGATGTTCTCTGTTTTCTTCTTCTGGAATTGGATTTAGTGGTCCACTACTTTCAGAACTTTAACCAGTGGAATGTTCTCTGTAAAACGGGTTTCCTCAGCTAGCCATGCACTGGCGGCCCTCCTTCTAGCGCCAAAAACTGTTGAGGCCTGGAAATTCGCAGGTGGCAACATTAAGGGATTCTCCCCAATAAACGTTCCCAACTAGCCCGTTGACTGTTTGGAATAGGGAATCCATCCGGTTTGCGGTCCGGCTACCGTAGGTCAAGTAACAAACAAAAGCTTTACCGGTTGCGGCCTGGCCCACCGAGTTTTTGTATTTTGACTTAAAATAATGATATGCACGTGCCTAACTAAATGCAGGCTGGTCAAAAAACAGGGAGCGGTCACAAAGTGATGCGCAGGTTCTTACCTTTTGTCTTGCTCACAAGCATTCAACCGGATACAAAAGAAATAAGCTAACTATCTACACTATCCCTAGGGAGCATGGTTATCATTTTGGCTAAGCAATACATTATCATATACAGTAAGAAAAATCACAGATAGCTGATACTTCTCCTAAAGCACATGAACGATTACAAATATTCAAATAACCAGATAGCCGATCATTCTATAACAACATTTATTGCTCTTAGTGAAAATATATCCCAGAAAAACTACTGAAGAACATTTAACAAGAACGTAGGTTCAAAACATCAAATATTCTTACAGCAAATGAAATATAGCTGAAAACGAAATAGTTCCTCTTCAACATTATTCATCGGATTGCATTGGTACATTCCACTTCTTTACTCTTTCCAGCAGACAAAATTGCAGTTCACTTAGCAAAACGAAGTAGTTCCTCTTACAAGCCAACAATTACCAAATTTTCTAAGGGAAAAAGCCCCTATTCAGTCTTCATTCCCCCTATTTAAATTACAGCTGCTGCCCCTTGGGTTGCCCTCAGCGTGTGACCTTTCAGCGCCCTTGACGATTCCTTTCCTTTTCTGGTCGTTGCGTTTTCCTTAATCATTTCCATAGGCATTTTACCTCCTCACAGTAACTGCTGAAAACGCTGCGTCGATGCCCCTATCATCCGTTTGGGTTGTCCTTTTCCTCGCCATAGGCCGCTCTAGCGATCTATGGGATTCTCCCTGCATATAACTTTAGTGCATTATCCACTAACATGAGACATTAAGCATCGAAAACTTTTAACTATGATAAAAAATCCATAAAAAACTGGCTTGGTTCATCCAGGCGAGAACTCACGGTAAAATGAATCGATGGTCAGGTGATACTTGGATCGGACGGGCTGAGAATACTGCATCGGATGGGCAAGGTTTTAGGAGCCGCAACGACGGAGGAGCATAAGAAGCGGGTGAGTGACAATGCAGGCGACCAAGGAAATCGGATGCCGAGAAGGAATGTATCGGAAGCTAGATTGCTCTGCCACCCGCAACGACGGAGGGGAAAAATGCTGAAGACAGGCGACGGAGGCTAAAAAAGACAAAGCTCGGGCGTCGGATGAAACTCGCGTCGGCAGCTGACTTCATTCCCCTGGCCGCAATGGCGGGTAAGTAGAAACTCAAGAGCAAGCGGTTTGAACCAATGAATCGGGCGTCGGATGAAACTTCAATCGGGAGGGCAGTTTGATCTGGGATCTGCAACGGCGGGTGAGTGAGGACTCAACATCTTCTGAAAGAGACCTGATCCAAAGAGAAAACCAACAGCGCTAAGGCCCAATTGCGGCCGAAAATCAATTTCCTTCGTTAAGGCAAAATTTTCAGGCTCTACGGGTACTAAAACAGACCACGCGACTCAAGCTAAACTGAACGAAGCAAGAAAAAGGGTGGGCAATCAACTTCAAATGCAAAGATATGCTCAAAGGCGCCAAGCTTTCAACAATCGATCCCAACAAATAATGGTGAGGAGGGGTCCCAGAGTTTAAGTGAAAAACTAAAATCGGGGAGAAAGGTTGCGGCAGCAACACCTCCTTATTGATCAAGGGTTAAAGTCCCTGCAGTTGTGGAGCCCTAGGGTTATTAGACTCTTCTAGAGAATTCGTCCCTAGTAAGTTATTCTCAACTCAGAAATTAGTATAAATAGAGAGGGAGCCTCTCTATTTATCGCAGATTCTTATTCATTCACTCACACTCAGTTGTAGCACATAACTAAGAGAGAGAGAAGAAGTTGGGATAAGAGAGAGAGAGACTACTACTATCGGGAGATCACCTTACTGCCTTTGGGTCTTATTTTTTTGTGTTGATTCTATCTCTGAGGAAGTTGCAGGGTTTTATCCTTTATGGTTTCCCTGAGGAAAATATGTGTGTTCATTGTCTCTTTTGTTTGATTGATGTGCTTGTTATTCTCTCAGATAAGATCATAAGATCATATAGCTTAAATGTTAAAAATCTAACATGGTATCAGAGCTAAGCTGAGAAGAAAACACCGTCCAGCTGTGGAAACTAGGGATTCCTACTTTTTGGATATCTATCCACATATTTTCAGCAAAAGGAGGTTGGTATGACTCTCATCTCCAGGGCACATCTTTCTGTCAAAGCAGAATCTGATTCTGAGCATTTTCAATTTTTGACCCGACACTGCTACAGAAAATTAGGGCTTTCCACAGAAGTGGAATTTTTGAGTGAGCCCAATCCTGGTTGATATCCTCCCAAAAATAGAAGTTTAGAGATTAAGATCAAATTTTTTGGTTGGGAAGAACTCCAGGAAAGTCAAACCCTAATCTGCTCCTAAACCAACTTTGCAAACATTCAGCTCCAGATCTAGTTCCCACATATTAATCTGGTAAGATCTGAAATATTTTGCATTTCCATTTGAGGTTCTCTATTAAGATGTATCATCATACCAAGCTTGATGAAAATCTTGAGGGAGCTGATAGCTTCCGAAATTGGAAGTATAGGATCTACTTGGTCCCATAAGAAAATGATTTGGACTCTTACATCAATTAAGAGGTTCCAGTTCCAGAGGGAGATGAGGCTAAGTCCTTACACAAGAAGAAATTGGTCATGGATAAGAGGATTATTGCTGATTCAATCAAGGATCACCTCATACAATAGGTGTCATCTCTAAAGACACCTAAAGAGCTGTTTGATGCCTTGACCAAGTTATTTGAAGGGAAGAACATAAACCGAAAGGTGACTCTGAGAAACCAATTGAAGAATGTAAAGATTTAGAATGCGGAGACCATCCATTATTACTTTACAAGGGTCTCTCAGATCAAGGAACAATTGGAAGTAGGAGATGAAGAAGTAGAGAATGTAGAAATTGTGATGAGCACATTGAATGGTCTTCCTAGGGCATGTGACTCTTTCATTCAAGGGATATGTGCCAAAAATAAGCTAGTCAAGTTTAGCATACTGTGGGAGGAATGCTCACAAGAAGAAGCTTGAATATTAGGATGAGAAGAAAAGATGGGAAGTGAAGATCAAGCTCTTAGAGTACAATCCAAGAAAAGTAGAACAGACCATCACAGAGGTAAGAAATCTCACCAGAAGAGAAACACTAGAAAGTATAACAAATATTTATCTAAGTACATTTTCTTTACATGTGATGAAAGAGGACATATTGGAAGTGATTGTCCTAGAAAAAAAGATAGATCTCACAAGAGGAAGGGAAACAAGAAAATACATCATGCTCATGCTGCAGAAGATCATGAGCCTTCCTAGGAGAGAATCAAACAAGAAAGTGATGATTCTTGAAGTGATGAAGAATATGTTTTGATTTCTGCTCTCACGGGAAACATCACACGGGGAAGCAATGATTGGCTTATAGACAGTGGGGCTTCCAAACATTTGATGAGATTCAAAGAATCATTTGTGAAACTATCAGAACATGAATCATCCCACAAGGTGAAACTTGGGGATGACTACCAATATCCAATAAAAGGTAGTGGAGAGTCGTCCTACAAATTAGACTCTGGAAAGTCTATGAAAATGAAGGATGTCCTATTTGTACAAGGATTAAAGAACAATCTTCTCTCCATCTCTGCATTAGATGCAAAAGGTATATGAGTTGCATTTATAGATGGTCAAGTCATCATGTCAGAAAAAGGAAAGATTATTGATGATGCAGTGGTAATTGGAGAACAAGAGGGAGGACTATACAGATTAAAGGGCCAACCAGAACAAGCTTTGGTTCAAGAGTCAGTAGAACCAAATAAACTTTGGCTTAGAAGGCTTGCACAAGTGCACTATAGGGAACTATCACTTCCAAACAAAGCTGTTGAAGGTCTTCCAGAAATGCAAGAAAAACATGAAGGAGTATGCAAGGGATGTGCGAAAGGAAAGAACACAAATAATACGTTTCCAAGTAGCGAAAGAAAGGCTAAAGGAATCTTGTAAATCATTCACTCTGATGTATGCGGTCCTATGTCATCCAGTTCATTAAGCGGGTATGTATACTATGTTTCTTTCATTGTTGATTTTTCTAGGAAGACATGGATATAATTCATGAAGAAAAAAGATGAAGTATTCATCAAGTTCAAGGAATTGAAAGCCTTGATTAAAAACTACACAGAAAAGAAGATCAAGATTTTCCGATCAGACAATGGTGGAGAATTCACATCAAATGAATTCAAGGAATTGTGCAAAGATTCAGGGATTAAGAGAGAGTTGACCACTCCATATAATCCACAATAGAATGGGGTTGTAGAAAGAAAGAATAGAACGATCATGGAAACTGCAAGGGAAATGCTTCATAATCAATATATTCCCATGCATCTATGGGCAAAAGCTGCTAAACAACTATGTATGTAGTGAACCATACTCCACATAGAGAACTCGAGAACAAGACACCTGAAGAAGTATTTTTCAGCAAGAAACCAGAAGTCATTCATCTCAGAATATTTGGTTGTCCAGTGTACATACACATTCCAAAAGAAAAGAGGACAAAATTAGATCCTTCAGGAAGGAAGGGTATATTTGTGGGATACTCGAAAAGATTGAAGGCTTACATAATATACTTTCCAGGATTCAAGAATATCGACATCAGTAGGGACGTAATATTTGACGAAGATTGAGCTTACAACAAATCCAAAAAGAGAGATGTTGAAGAACCTAACAAAATAAAAGTACCCAGAATTCATGACACAACCATGAACGAAGAAATTCCCAAAGAAGATCGAGAAGTAGAAGAACCTCAAGAACCTCTAGATCCACCTCAAGAAAAGAATCCTCACAAGAGGAAACTTTCTTGGGTAGAAGAAGCTATCCAAGGTGCAGAAAGATATGGGGCTCTAGAAGAGATACAAGAGAAAGGAAAAGAACTAGGTCCTGCTCCATTTATGTAGCCTTATTATGTGACTTAATTGACAAATAACCTTCCAACTATGAAGAAGAAGAAGAAAACAAACAATGGAAGGATGCTATGATCGAAGAGTATCAATTGATCATGAAGAATGATGTTTGGGATGTTGTCGCAAGACCAAAGGGGAATTCTATTGTGACTTCCAAATGGATCTATAAGATCAAGCATGCTGCAAATGGTAACATAGAGAAATATAAAGGAATATTTGTGGCTCGTGGTTTCTCCCAGAAAGAAGGAATAGATTATGAAGAAACTTTTTCTCCTATAGTTAGATATACTTCCATCAGATCAGTACTTGATTTAGCTACAGTAATGAAGTGGAAAGTACACCAGATGGATGTCAATACAACTTTCTTGAATGGTGTAGTAGAATAGGAAGTATACGTGGAGAAGCCACTCGGTTTTGAGACACATGACATAGAGAATCATGTGTGTAAGTTAAAGAAATACCTGTACAGTTTGAAACAGGAACCCAGGACATGGTATGCCAGAATTGAAAGCTTTCTATCTAGTTTGGGATTTATCAAGAGTAAAGTATATTCCAACATTTACTACAAGGTTGAAGAAGGGAACCTAGTGATACTCCTACTATATGTAGATGATCTATTTATGATAGGTGAGGATGGGTTGATTGCTAATACAAAGAGGAAGCTTGTTTTCAAGTTTGAAATGAAGGACTTAGGTATGATGGACTATTTTCTAGGCATGGAGGTGTGGAAAAATGCAGTTGGAATTTCCCTGGGACAAGGAAAGTATGCAGTAGATATCCTGAAGAGGTTCGAGATGATGGACTGCAAGGCCATGACCACACCTATGGCATTGAACCTGAAGCTATTGAGTCATGCTTCATTAGAAGTGGTTGATTCTACAACGTATCGTCAGATGATTGGGTCCTTGATGTACCTGATGAATACAAGACCAGATATTTGCTTTGTTGTGAACACATTGAGCTAGTTCCTGATAGATATGAGACATGTTCACTTGATTGCTGCAAAGCATTTTCCAAGGTACCTGAAGGGTATAGTTGATTATGAGCTCAAGTATGAGGCAAATCAGAAGATTAACCTGGAAGGTTGTGTGGATTCGGATTGGGCAGGTAGTGCCATTGATAGAAAGAGCACTTTAGGGTGTTGTTTCAGTATGGGATCAGGTGTGATCTCCTGGTTTAGCAGGAAACAATCCTATGTGGCACTAAGTACAACTGAAGTAGGCTATGTTGCAGCTTGTTTGGCTAGTTACAAGGTTGTGTGGCTAAGAAAGCTACTGTCTGATTTATTCGATCTTCAGATGGATGCTACTTGTATATATTGTGACAACCAAATTTGTGTGAAGATATCGGATAACCCAGTGTTCCATGACAAGTCAAAGCATATTGAGATCAATTATCACTATATCAATGATATGGTGCAGAGGGGAGAAGTGAAGCTCCAATATATTGCGATGGATGAGCATATAGCTGATGTACTGACCAAACCATTAGCCAGAGTAAAGTTTGAGTACTTCAAAGAGAATCTTGGTGTTCTCCAGATCGAGCTTCCCTCCAAAGGGAATTGATGTATCCATTGTCCCTTGTGACATGGTGGAAGCCTAAGCTTCACATTGTCAGATGTAAGTGCATAGATGCACTAATGTGATTGTGGGTTGTGTTACCACATGATCAGTGCAGAGATATTTTGATGTGATTGTGGGTTGTGTTGCCACATGATCAGTGTAGAGACATTCTGATGTGATTGAGGGATGTGTTCCCACATGACCAGATATAAGTGTTGAAGGCCATTCTCTTGGAGAATGGAGGCACCTGGTCAGTTACCGGGAAATTGATTCAGTTTTGGACTAAAACTCAGCTTAGTGTTGAGTGGTCATTCTCTAGAAGAATGGAGGCACTTGGTAAGTTACCAAGAAATTGATTCAATATAGCACTAAAACTTAGCTTAGTGCTAAGAGGCCATTCTCTGGGAGAATGGAGGAACCTCTTCAGTTACTAGAAATTTGGTTCAGTATGGGAATGACACTCAGCCTAGAGCTGAGATCCCTTCTGACATGATGAGGTCAAATGTAAGTGCAGAGCCCTTTTGACATCATTGTTATCTCCCAAAATAAATTTATTTCTATAGTATGAATAATTTAACTCATGCAATGAAGGATATGAATATCACTGACAGTTTGAAAGAAAAACAAAATCCCCCCCCCCTGTTTTTAACTATAGTGACAAGCCTGGGAAAATTACGAGGTGCAATAAGAGCTCCAAAGACTGAAATTGTATATGGAATGAGTCATTCAAAGGATTCTATTTATTAGTTCCATAGACTTCTACGGCAAGACACGGATGCGCGTTGGATACATGTGATTGCAACGGTTTCTTACTTGATGAATATTATTATAGTGAATGATGAAACACAAAGCTCGCCCAAACTTTTTATTTTTGACAGCAGGTCAGAGGTTTAATCCTCTACAACGCTGACATTTCAGAGATTTAGTCCTCTATGTAGCTGCCACTATGGAGGGTCTAGTGTTTTGAAGTTCCGACGCACTAGTGGCTTGTTGTTTCGATCGCCCATCGTTAGTGGTTTTAGATGCTGACACTACGGCAGCATTTCGGTCTAAGGTGCTGATGAGCTAGAGGAAAGAGCTTCCAATCACGGATGAATATTTTAGTGGCTAGAGCGTCCGATCGTCGACAGATTAGTGGATCATCTTTTCAATTGTCGATGCTTAGAAATTAGTGATTTGAACCGCCAACACTGCGGCAGCACTCAGGTATAAGGCACTGATAGGTTAGAGGAAACAACTTTAGATCACCGATGTTTCAGAGTTTTAGTTCACTGCAGAGAATATAGTGATTGAAAGTTCTGATGGTTAGTAGTGTGGAGTTCTGATCGTCGATGTTTCAGAGTTTTAGTACACTGCGGCGCCGCTACTGTGGAGAATATAGTGATTGAAAGTTCTGATGGTTAGTAGTTTGGAGTTTCGATCGCCGACGTTTCAGAGTTTTAGTTCACTGCGATGCTGCCACTGCGGAGAATATAGTGATTGGAAGTTCTAATGGTTAGTAGTTTGGAGTTTCGATCGCCAACGTTTCATAGTTTTAGTTCAATACGGTGCCGCCACTATGGAGAATATAGTGATTGAAATTTCTGATGGTTAGTTGTTTGGAGTTCTGATCGTTGATGTTTCAGAGTTTTAGTTCACTACAGCGCCGCCACTATGGAGAATATAGTGACTGAAAGTTCTGATGGTTAGTAGTTTGGAGTTTCAATCACTGACTTTAAGAATATTAATTTGTTTCACCTCTGAAACAGCGTCAGTACTCAGACTTAGGGCGCCGATGGGCTAGAAGACAGAGCTTTCGATCGTCGAAAATCTAGTGATGGAAAGCGCCGATACATTTAGGCTTGGAGCATCGATGGTCTAGATGATAGAGCTTCCGATCGTCGATGCATAAACCATCGCAACGTTAGTCATTTAAGGCACCGACACTGCAGCAACATTGAGGTTTGGGGTGCCGACAGGTTAGAGGTCAGAGCTTTTGATCGACGACCGCGACAACAAGGTAGAAAACTCCGTCGAGTTAAATAATAAAGGTCTCTTTAGTTAAACACCAAGACACTGGTTGTTGGTGACAATTTCACACTGAACCATTAGTGGTGATTATCAGCGACTGCAGCAACAAGGTAGAAAATGTAGCGGATTAAACAAGGAAAGTCACTTCAGACTGAACCAGCAGTGGTGATTATCAGCAACCACTTCAGTTATTAAACGTTTGCTTAGTGAACTAGATCTTCACAATAGATAGACAAATAGTTATCAAGGGTTTGAAGCCCTAATCTAAGAAAACTATCACTTTCAAGTATTTTTGTGTAAACAGATAGGATTTTTAGGATATGTCATTTTTGTAGAAGGCTATAAAGCCCATGATTGATTTTATAATAGAGGGTTCAAATTCAAGGATTTATGAGCCAATAATGCTTTCAAGCTTCTCATTTTACTTATTCAGGATATAAGATCTTTTGTTGTGATTTGTTCAGCCATCATCTCTTTCTTTACTGTATTTATGCCTGAATGTGCATTTAGGTCATTTTCAGATTTATTAAAAAGTTGATAGCTATCATCCTATTGGTTTATTAGTGATATTTGAATTATAAATACCATCCTCATCAGGATTTATCCATTTATATGCATGTTTTATGTGTGTGAGTCTTCCAACCTAGTGAGTTCTCCATCTCTGCACCTTATTGTTGAACTTTTGAGCAAATTACAACTAAAAGCCTTGTAAACGAGTGAGTTTTATGCATGCCTTGAGAGTGGAAAGGTTACATAGGTTGAATGACTTGACCCATAGCCAAAAACCCTAAACAATATTGTAAGTTACTAGGCATCCTCGAGCTACAACCTAGAGGAGTTTCCTGGAGTGATAACAAAGTGGCATCGTTGCCCGGGAGAGGAGATTGAAGCTCAGCTTCCCTGGGAGATGACATAGATCCATGCTTTGATGATAGATAAAGCTTGGAAATTATGGTTGTAATCATCTATTTGGCGACTCCATTGATATAAGGTGGCTTCAAGAAGACCAAGTGCCAGAGGAAACCCAAAGGGGCCACCAACAACACTAGTTTCAGATCCAGAGGAAATTTTGAGGAAAGCTAGGGCTTTACTAAGATAGACCATCAGTGCTGCACAAAAAGCTAAATCAGGTATTTCAAGAAATATTTCTGCTATTATTTCTTCTATTGAAACTCTTAATTCCTAGGATTTTTTTAAATGCATCAGAAAAGTTTAGGGTATGGGCATCTTCAAGAATGGTTGCTTGTGAAGATCGCATCCCTAGTGACTCCATGAAAGATGAATTCAATGGCAACTCCACAATATTAAGATGTCAAAAGCATTTGCTGTTCTTTTGACTCGGAGGTTCACACCTCTTGACTTCTCTTCCATTCCTAGTTTCCCACATCCAGTACCTGATTTGTCCGAATGGGGATATTTTTTACCTGTCTTCAAGGAGGAGAATGAAGACAATCCTGCAGAACATCTCCTCAAGTTTCATGAATGCATGGATATATTAGATCAGTAGCATGAAGATGTTCATGTATTCATTATATTGCGATGCACGTCAGTGGTATTTTTCTTTACCTCCTTCCAGTTTTTCATCATTGAAATATTTTCACCAAGCATTCACTGAGCACTGTAAAAGGTACTATTAGATGAGTTTGCATTTGATAATTGTTGTGAAGAATATAAGTTGCATTATTAGGATGAAAAGGTAAATAAATAAGAATATCTCCCTTAAGGGCTACCTCGTCTCTCTTATGATCTTCACCATGAGGTACTTTCCCATAAACATAAACTAGAAATGAATTATAAAGGAGTTGAAGGTTTTCCTACCACCATTAAATCCGGTTGTGGTGAATCTGAGGAATTGATTTCTTTAACTACACATGGAAATGATTAGCTTTCTGCTGGTCAAATGATCATTGAAATCCATCAGGCTAGCTCACAGTTTCCAGATTTGCAAATCAAGAAAAGTTGCAGTAACCAAGAGGAACAAGATTTCCAAGGACTATTTAATCTCCAGCTAGAACATCAGGAAGATCTTCCTTCTCCTTATGAACATGATGCTTCAAATCATGACAAGGAACTAGGTAACATTTTTCCAGATCTATTTCAAAATTCTATGGTTGATACTCCTATACAAGAGCCTTCATCTATGTCATTAGGATCTTATCTTGATACTCCTATATTCAACAAACACAGTGATGAGGAAGAATAGGTTAAAATTTGTGAATACTTATTGTTTACGTAAAATCCATCAAGTTCTTCTTTTCAGCAGAGAGATGATAAAAAAGGTGTGAATGCTGTGATAGATGCTTGTTACGAATCTGCTGCTCAAAATTCCAATACATATCTTTTTAGTTTTGGTATATCCTACAAAGATATTGTTGTCGAAGAGCAAATTGTTAGCTATTATAAGCCAGCCTATCATCATGATGAATTCGGATTTTGTGAAGAGGAGAAGAAAGATTCGGATCAACTATTGAGCTTGCATTTTTATCAGACAAAGGTTGAGCAGTCCACATTCAATGTTGACATCAGTGAAGGAAAAGGTTAGCAGCATAAAAGGGTATTTCCTGTTGGTTTTTATGACCCTGTTGCTGATTATATGGAACTTATAAGCAGCATAGATATCAAAATATTTTTGTTAGATGATGGCTCGTTCTGTCACCCTTCAAAACTACATTGCTACATGCTAGGGTTTCATTTATTTTTGGGGTCAAGATGAGGGATAAGTTGAGCAGATCAGCTTATGACCTGACTTCATTGGAAGCATGATGTCACATGATAAGAAGGATCTAATGATTAGAATAAGGAGTAGGAGTAGATAGGAAAATAAGCTCTTGATATGAGTAGCTAGGTCATTTTCAGTTGTTTTCATGAATAAGCAAAGTGGGCTACAGCCAGGGTGCAGCGGATCAGTTATAGAAGACAAATGACTCCATGCCTAATGGAACACTAGAAGATAGCTTTAATTATTCTTTTTCAGAAAAGGCATTTTGGTCTGGGGTTCTTGGGACCTCACAGTTAGGTTCCCATCCCCAAGTAGGAGCCAGATGTTATCTCCCTCAATAAATTTATTTTGATAGTATGAATAATTTAACTCATGCAATGAAGGATATGAATATCACTGACAATTTGAAAGAACAACAAAATCGCCCCCCCCCCCTCCCCCCTATGTTTTTAACTACAGTGACAAGCTTGGGAAAATTACGCAGGTGCAATAAGAGCTCCAAAGACTGAAANGTCATTCAAAGGCTTATATTTATTAGTTCCAAACACTTCTGCAGCAAGACACGGATGGGCATTGGATACATGTGATGGAAACGGTTTCTTACTTAACGAATATTATTCTAGTGTATGATGAAACACAAATCTCACTTGAACTGTTTATTTTTGACAGCAGGTCGGAGGTTTAATCCTATGCAACACCGACATTTCAGAGATTTAGTCCTTTATGTAGCCACCACTACAGAGGGTCTAGTGGTTTGAAGTTCTGAAGCACTAGTGGCTTGATGTTTGGATCATCGATTGTTAGTGGTTTGAGATGCTGACACTGCGACAACGTTTCGGTATAAGGCGCCGATGAGCTAGACGAAAGAGCTTATGATTGTCGATCAAGAGTTTAGTGGCTAGAGCATTCGATCGCCCATAGATTAGTGGATCGTCTTTTCGATCACCGATGCTTAGAAATTAGTGATTTCAACCATCGACGCTACGACAGTGCTTAGGTCTAAGGTGCTGACGGGTTAGAGGAAAAAGATTCCGATCGCTGACGTTTCATAGTTTTAGTTCACTGCGGCGCCGCCACTGCGAAGAATATAGTGATTGAAATTTCTGATGGTTAGTAGTTTGGAGTTTTGATCATCGACGTTTTAGATTTTTAGAACACTATGGAGAATATAGTGATTGAAATTTCTGATGGTTAGTAGTTTGGAGTTTCGATCATCGACGTTTCATATTTTTAGTACACTGTGGCACCCCCACTACAGAGAATATAGTGATTGAAAGTTTCGATGGTTAGTAGTTTGGAGTTTCGATTGCTGACGTTTCAGAGTTTTAGTTCACTACAACACCGCCACTGTGGAGAATATAGTGATTGAAAGTTTTGATGGTTAGTAGTTTGGAGTTTCGATCACTGACGTTTTGGAGTTTTAGTTCACTACGGTGCCGCCACTGCAGAGAATATAGTGATTGAAAGTTGTGATGGTTAGTAGTTTGGAATTTTGATCATCGATGTTGAGAATATTAGTTCATTTCACCTCCGAAACAGTAGCAGTGCTTAGACTTGGGGCACCGATGGGCTGAAAGATAGATCTTTCGATCGCCGACAAGCTAGTGATGAAAAGCACCGATACATTCAGGCTTGGAGCGTCGATGGGATAGAGGACAGAGCTTCCAATCATCGATGCATAAACCGTCACAATGTTAGTCATTTAAGGCGTTGACATTACAACAACATTGAGTTTTGGGGTGCCGATGGGTTAGAGGTTAGAGCTTCTGATCGGTGACCATGGCAACAAGGTAGAAATATCCGATGGGTTAAATAAGAATGGTCGCTTCAGTTAAACACTGAGACACTGGCTGTTGGTGAAAATTTCACACTTGTGACAAAGAGAAATTCCTATGGCTTGGGGTACCACAATAGACAACTTGACTCCAGAAATCAATCCTTTCCAATATGCAAGAGAAATCAAATATCTAACACTAAAGGATCAAAGCTCATACCTTATTCCGGACGGTTGATGTAGATCCCTGTTGAGCTTTCCAAATCCAGCTTGAATTGATAAATTACTTCCTCAACAATCAGTAAACCAGACAAGCGTGCTATATATATTGGTGTTAGATCTACTCTAGCATATATAATCAACAATGTATAAGCATTTGAATCATCCATGGATAAAATATTCATTCAAACATACATTATTGGACAGGAAAAGATATTTCTATTAATATAAAATCAGAGATTACAATGAATACAACCTCTATCACCATGTTTGCGAATCAGAGAAACTGAATCCCCCACTTGGGCCTCCACCACCTCAATCCTCCATCTCTCAATAGCAAGCTCACAACAAAAGATCAAGCTTGGGAAGAACACCAAAGTGCTCCAAGGGACAAAAGGATGTAAACTCAAGCATAAGTTCCAGTAACAATGGACTATAGTTTCTTTGCTCTCAATTCTCACATGTTCTTCAATGTATCCAAAGGGTTCATTATATAACTCTTCAATGGGGCAATGAAGGGTCGAATTCGAGCGATCTCAAGGCATATGGAAGGCTAGGAGATAAGTGAGTTAGATCCATGTCAAGGAAAACTCCAAAATAATTTGGCCTTTTTAACACATCCCGATGTACAAGGTTTTAGGGGTCAAACCCGCGTATATATGTGAGAAAGGGATTAAAAGTCGTGTATAGCAATTTAAGCATGTTTTTAGGGATGATCTTGGAAACATCAAAGGTATAAAAAAGGTCCATGGGGTCCAAAGAGTCTACAGAGGGACAACGGAAGGCCATACAAGTGTGATTCACGAGGTGTGGTAAAATCAGCTATAACATATGCCCCGTAATGTGTGAGGTCAAAGGGGTCATATGATGGCCGAAATACATTATAAGTCCATCCCAAAAGTGGAGTGATGAGGAACGCAGTGGAAGACCAGCCACCCAAATAGCATAGTACAATGATACAACTCTGCATATAATTGTAAATACATAAAGCAATCCTGAATACATAAGAGTACAATGGCCATGAATAGACATCATACAAAATATGACATGTGTGGTCATCGCCACATACAATATACATATATTAGAATCTCCATGATGAAGATATACAAAGGATCATGATCTCCATGATGGCTGGAAATGTCTAACATATACTGGAATCAAGTCATGAGAGCTGAAATCTCATGAACACTGGCACGATCAAGAAGGTAGCATATATGAGATGCCAACAATCTGGAAGGTCTTCTACACAAACTGCTACGAGTACAAGTCCTACTATGTGAATAGAGGTGTCAAGGTCGAACATAGTAGTCCATCGTCTGATTACCATTCATTGATGTATACCATTAATAGACGCGATATCACCCACCAATAATGATAATGGAAATCAAGGTACTAGAGTGCAAACTAACAAGTGTGAATAAATGTGTTGAGGTCAAACACTTGAGAGAATCCATCGATCAGGGGACATTGATGTATTCCCAAAGAACTGTCGATGGCGAGAGAACCTGCCACCGATGACTGCAAGTCTCAAGGCACTAAAAAATGACTCTAGATTCCAATCCTAGACTAAATGATCTGAATTCGATGGGATGAAATCCGCTGGAAGGAGGGCATTAAGGCATCCCCCATCATCCAACATGAGGTACTCAACAAAGATGTATAATGTGGAAGGAATCGATCATAAGGTGCACGAACCAGGAACTATACCGAGAATGGCTGACATGCAAAGTCAAGATAACTGAGGAATGGCTAACTGAGGTTTCAACTTCCTTCGAACAAGAGCATAACAGCGAATGGTGACTGAATGTAGGCAGCATAGATTCAATATACAAAACTTGGACATCTTTGCGACACAGGGGGCATCGACAGAGGCTCCATAGGGACTGGAAGCTTAACCAGTCGGTGGAGATAAACTCAGATAAATTAGTACAGCTCCTAAAGTCAAACTATAAACCCAACTAGTGGATGTGATATACAATTCTATGTTCGAAGGAAACACGACTCGACAGCTACCAAAGGTAACATCTTTCCTTGTCCGGCTTTTTGGTTTAAATTTTTTTTTTGGACTTTCTAAAATATTTAAAAATATTGAAAAAGAATAAAATTGCTTTATAGTTACGGAATAGGAGGAGACGAGTGTCATATGGGAAAACAAACTAGTTCCAAGCAGTGGAACATACCTATGCTCAATGCAAGGATACATGTGTAGGATAGCGACACTCAGGGGAAAGTCCCCTCCCGGTAAAATAGGGAATCAAGATACAAAGGATGTAAAAGATGGCTCTACATGGCTAGACATGAGACAAACCTGGGCTATATGGCTGAAACTCAAATTCAAGGAAGCCAGCTTAAGGCTCCATAAGGTAGGCAAAGCTCATTATAATGCAATTACAACTTGACATAATGGAGTCCCGGGGAAATGGCCAACATAAAGTTGAAGAGGAGTATGAAGCTCTTGCTCAAGGACATGGAAGGACTAAAAGGGAGACCCCCAGACCTAAGAGATGACTCACAACGTGGGTACCAAATGGAAAAGGGAGCTAACTAGGACACCCATGTATAGGAAGGCTCTACCATTCACACAGTACCACTTCTAACAGCAACATGAAGGTTCCCCGATACCATAGAATGGGTTTGTACCTAAGGTTAATATGGAATGGTCATAAGGCAATGCATAAGTGCAAGCGAATGTGATATCCTAACATATATGCCAGTTCAAACATAATACATGTGATAGGAACGAACATATCAAAACCTCAGAGAGAGTGTACAAAAATTGGACCCTACATGACAACCATATTAGTCCAAAAAAACCCAAAATAGTCAATAAAGAATCCAAACTATAGGATATAGGGAGGAATGATCAAGAAAAATTCACCCAAAGGAAACAATGTGGTGAACGATGGGACATAAAAAGGAAAGTCAGTTGTAGACCTAACATTCACGCATCCAATACCACCCTTATGAGGGTGACCACTAGTGTAAAGACCGAGAGAAGGGAGTCAACATCCTCCACAAATGGGGTGGAGGGCAGAATGTGACCACTCCCAAATCTATGAGCATAGTAAGGGGTTGTGATTCCCCCAAGTTTGACACTAGGGTCCACACTAGGACCAAGGACGGGTGATAGGATGCCAGGCATGCCAAAAATAAAAGGACCCAAACTCAAGAGAGCATAAATATACTCACGTAACCACGATCCCAAAGGCCAACTAGTTCATAAAGAGCACACTCATAAGAAAATCTACAGCCAAAATAGAAGCAAAACAAGGGGAGGATATGTGAGCTCCCAAATGCAGCAGGTATGTCTCGCCTAAGAGAGGCTCAAAACTCCCATACACTACAAGCAAAAGTACGTAACCAATTATAGTGGCCCTCAGCTTCAACGCATAAAGCAACTCTGTTGTCCGACCTCTACCTGGCCGGGACACCTAAAGAATAACCTCTGCAAGTACCCCCTGTGATAACCTAGGTAAGGAAACTAAGGTCACCCCAATATAACCAATGCTTAGGCGGACAGTCGTAGGCAGGATTGACCATATGGGTAGGGTAAAAAATCCCAAAACTCTCGAAAGAGCCCCCATATATGAATACAATCTTGGAAATATCTCCGGTGCTACTCGGTTACGACTAGGGGTCATCCCAATCATAACCGCTCACACTACCTTGTGCTTAACTCCCTTGTAAGAGGAGGATCCTCAGAAACACTAATTATACCAAGGAATTTCACACTCTCACCTGGACAGACACAAACATGTTGTTGTTTAGTGGTCTTGGAGAATGAACTCATAATGAACTATTCCAAGAACCTAAAACCTAATCTTGTTGGTGAACCCTATAAAAGGAAACAGTGTAATCCATTTTAATTAAGCGTTGATTTTAATTGGCTGTAATTACTCAAAGGGAAATGGCCATGCAACTAATGACATTATGACTCGGCAGTGAAATAAATATGCACACCATAACAAACAATGCTACGTGCAATCTTTGTCAAATGAAAAATAGGGTATGCCACTACATGATATGCATAAATATATATTCCTTTTCGAATGCCAATGCAATCCTTCCTATATGAAAGCCTAAACACAACTCTCATCCAAGTAATCCAATGCAAGTACCTCCTCAAATCCATATGCAAAAAAATGCAACTACCTCGTATTTTTCAATATAAAAGAATGAAAAATGCAATAAAAGTCATCCAAAACTCTCAGTCTTTGTAGCAAGTATAAAACACAAGACCAACAAGACACTGAGACAAAAAGAGTAATGCACTAATGGAAAAACAAAAAGGAAAAATGACTAAAACTACTTTCAAAGAAAAATCAATGAAAAAGTGGTCTCTGGTCACAAAGGAAGCATCCAACAGACAACATCAGACCCAAGGAAGACCCAACCACACTCACAACCAACCCAAGAACTTCCCACAACATCAAACTCACCAAAAGGGAGGATGTATGCGACTGTTTAAAGAACAGTTGCATATATATGTGACTTTTGGC
The DNA here is from genome assembly GCA_001517045.1 of Pseudotsuga menziesii. NCBI lineage: Eukaryota > Viridiplantae > Streptophyta > Pinopsida > Pinales > Pinaceae > Pseudotsuga > Pseudotsuga menziesii. The sequence continues at coordinate 100,075 of LPNX010994542.1, forward strand.
CAAAACAATGCATGTATCCATCGATTTTGGCCAAAACCTTGCGTGTATAAGCGACTTTTGGCCAAAAATCTGCATATGTACGTGACATTTGGCCAAAAACCTGTGTATACAAAGAAGAGAGTGGTAAAAAGTAGGACAAGGGTCAAACCAATAAAGGGGAGTGTCAATGGATGAACATCCTATAAAATGCAACACAGAAACAAGGAGAAACAAAGAGCAAGTCAAGAATATCAAGCCCATTGTGCCCACAAACCCCAAATAAAAACAAGGAACATCCCCAACGGAGTTGCCAATTTTGTTACGGAGAAAAATTCCTATGGATTGGGATACCACAACAGACAGCTTGACTCCAGAAATCAATCATTTCCAATATGCAAGAGAAATCAAATATCTAACACTAAAGGATCAAAACTCGTACCTTATTCCGGACGATTGCAGTAGATCCCCGTTGAACTTTTCAACTCCAGCTTCAATTGATAAATTACTTCCTCAACAATATGTATATATGGGTTTTAGATCTACTCTAGCATATATAATCAACAACATATCAGCATTTGAAATCATCCATGGATAAAATATTCATTCAAACATACATTATTGGACAGGAAAAGATATTTCTATTAATATAAAATCAGAGATTACAATGAATACAATCTCTGCGGCATGTCTGTGAATCAGAGAAATTGAATCCCCCACTTGGGCCTCCATTACCTCAATCCTCCATCTCTCGATAGCAAGCTCACAAGCAAAAGGAGAGCTTGGGAAGAACACCAAAGTTCTCCAAGGGACAGAGGGATGTAGACTCAAGCATAAGTTCCAGCAACAATGAACTATAGTTTCTTTGCTCTCAATTCTCACATGTTCTTTAATGTATCCAAAGGGTTCCTTATATAGCTCTTCAATGGGGCAACGAAGGGTCGAATCTGAGCGATCTCAAGGCATATGGAAGGCCAAGAGACAAGTGAGTCGGATCCATGTCAAGGAAAACTCCAGAAGAATTTAGCCTTTTGCACAAACCCTGATGTACATGGTTTTCGGGGTCAAACCCACGTATATACACGAGAAAATGTTTAAAATTTGTGTATAGAAATTTAAGCATGTTTTTAGGGATGATCTTGGAAACATCAAAGGTATAAAAGAGGTCCATGGGGTCCAAAGAGTCTGCAGAGGGACAGCGGAAGGCCATACAAGTGTGATTCACCAGGTGTGGTAAAATCAGCTATAACAGATGCCCCCTAATGTGTGAGGTCAGAGGGGTCATACGATGGCCAAAATACATTATAATTCCATCCCAAAAGTGGAGTGAAGAAGAACCCAGTGGAAGACCAGCCACCCAATCAACATAGCACAATGATACAAATCTACATATAACTACAAATACATATAGCAGTCCCGAATACATAAGAGTACAATGGCCATGAATAGGCATGATACAAAATATGACATGTGTGTTCATCGCCATCTACAATATACATATATCAAAATATCCATGATGAAGATATACAAAGGATCATGATCTCCATGATGGCTGAAAACGTCTGACATATACTGGAATCAAGTCACGAGAGCTGAAATCTCATGAACATTGGCACGATCAAGGAGGTAGAATATATGAGATGCCACCAATCTGGAAGGTATTCTACATAAACTGCTATGAGTACAAGTCCTACTATGTGAATAGAGGTGTCGAGGTCGAACATAGTAGTCCATCGTCTGATTACCGTTCATTGATGTATACCATTAATAGACGTGAGATCACCCACCAATAATGATAATGGAAATCAAGGTACTAGAGTGCAAACTAACAAGTGTGAATAAATGTGTTGAGGTCAAACACTTGAGAGAATCCATCGATCAGGGGACATTGATGTATTCCCAAAGAACTGTCGATGGCGAGAGAACCTGCCACCGATGACTGCAAGTCTCAAGGCACTAAAAAATGACTCTAGATTCCAATCCTAGACTAAATGATCTGAATTCGATGGGATGAAATCCGCTGGAAGGAGGGCATTAAGGCATCCCCCATCATCCAACATGAGGTACTCAACAAAGATGTATAATGTGGAAGGAATCGATCATAAGGTGCACGAACCAGGAACTGTACCGAGAATGGCTGACATGCAAAGTCAAGATAACTGAGGAATGGCTAACTGAGGTTTCAACTTCCTTCGAACAAGAGCATAATAGTGAATGGTGACTGAATGTAGGCAGCATAGATTCAATATACAAAACTTGGACATCTTTGCGACACAGGAGGCATCGACAGAGGCTCCATAGGGACTGGAAGCTTAACCAGTCGGTGGAGATAAACTCAGATAAATGAGTACAACTCGTAAAGTCAAAATATAATCCCAACCAACAGATGTGATATACAGTGCTCTGTTTGAAGGTGACACGACTCAACAGCTGCCAAAGATAACATCTTTCCTTGTCCGGCTTTTTGGTTTTTTAAATTTTTTTTTTTTACTTTTTCAAATATTTAAAGTAGTGGAACGTACCTATGCTCAATGCAAGGATACATGTGTAGGATAGTGACACTTGGGGGAAATTCCCAAACTTGTAAAATATAGAATCAAGCTACAAAGGATATAAAAGATGGCTCTGCATGGCTAGACATGAGACAATCTCAGGCTATATGGCTGAAACTTAAAGTCAGGGAAGCCGGTGTAAGGCTCAATAAGGCAGGAAAAGCTCATGATAATGCAATTACAACTTGACATAAGTGAGTCCCGGGGAAATGGCTAGCATAAAGTTTAAGATGAGTATGAAGATCTTGCTCAAGGACATGGCAGGACTAAAAGGGGGACTCCCGGACCTAAGAGAGGACTCACAGCATGGGTATCAAATGCAAAAGGGAGCTAACTAGGACACCCATGTATAGGAAATCTCTACCATTCACATAGTACCACTTCTAACAACAACATGAAGGTTCTACGATACCATGGAATGAGTTCATACCTAAGGTTAAGATGGAACGGTCATAAGACAATGCATAAGTGCAAGCATATGTGATATCCTAACCTATATGCCACTTCAGACATAATACCTGTGACAGGAACAAACAGATCGAAACCTTGAAGAGAGTGTACAAAAACTGGACCCTGCATGACAACCATATTAGTCCAAAACAACCCAAAATAGTCAATAAAGAATCCAAACTATTCCAAGACCCTAAAACCTAATCTTGTTTGTGAACCCTATAAAAGGAAATAGTGTAATCCATTTTAATTAAGCATTGATTTTAATTAGCTGTAATTACTCAAAGGGAAATGGCCATGGAACTAATGACATTATGACTCAGTAGTGAAATAAATATACACACCATAACAAACAATGCTAAGTGCAATCTTTGTCAAATGAGAAATAGGGTATGCCACTACATGAGATGCATAAATATATATTCCTTTCTGAATGCCAATGCAATCCTTCCTATATTAAATCCTAAACAAAACTCTCATCCAAGCAATCCAATGCAAGTACCTCCTCAAATCCATATGCAAAAAAAATGCAACTACCTTGTATTTTTCAATATAAAAGAATGAAAAATGAAATAAAAGTCATATAAAAAACTCAATCTCTGCAGCAAGTATAAAACACAAGCCCAGCAAGACACTGAGACAAAAAGAGTAATGCACTAATGGAAAAACAAAAAGGAAAGATGACTAAAACTACTTTCAAAGAAAAATCAATGAAAAGCGGTCTCTGGTCACAAAAGAAGCATCCAATAGACAACATTAGACCCAAGGAAGACCCAACCACACTCACAACCCACCCAAGAACTTCCCACAACATCAAACTCACCAAAAGGGAGGATGTACACGACTGTTTAAAGAACAGCTGCATGTATACATGACTTTTGGCCAAAAAGCTGCATGTGTACACTGATTTTGGCCAAAAACCTGTGTGTATACGTGACTTTTGGCCAAAAATCCACGTATGTACATGACTTTTGGCCAAAAACCTGCGTATAGAGAGAAGACAGTGGTAAAAAACAGGCCAAGGGTCAAACCAATAAAGGGGAGTGTCAATGGATGAACATCCTATAAAATGAAACATAGAAACAAGGAGAAACAAAGAGCAAGTCAAGAATTTCAAGCCTCAGTGTGCCCGCAAACCCCAAATAAAAATAAGGAACATCCCCAGCAAAGTCGCCAATTCTGTTATGGAGAGAAATTCCTATGGCTTGGGGTACCACAACAGACAACTTGAGTCCAGAAATCAATCCTTTCCAATATGCAAGAGAAATCAAATATCTAACACCAAAGGATCAAAACTCGTACCTTATTCTGGACGATTGAAGTAGATCCCCGTTGAGCTTTCCAACTCTAGCTTGAATTGATAAATTACTTCCTCAACAATTAGTAATCAAGAGAAGCATGCCATATATATTGGTGTTAGATCTACTCTTGCATATATAATCAACAATGTATAAGCACTTGAAATCATCAATGGATAAAATGTTCATTCAAACATACATTATTGGAAAGGAAAAGATATTTCTATTAATATAGAATCAAAGATTACAATGAATACAACCTCTGTCGGCACATTTGTGAATCGGAGAAACTCAATCCCCCACTTGGGCCTCCACCACCTCAATCCTCCATCTCTCGATAGCAAGCTCACAAGCAAAAGGCAAGCTTGGGAAGAACACCAAAGTGCTCCAAGGGACAAAGGGATGCAGAATCAAGCATAAGTTCCGGCAATAATGGACTATAGTTTCTTTGCTCTCAATTCTCACATGTTCTTCAATGTATCCAAAGGGTTCCTTATATAGCTCTTCAATGGGGCAATGAAGGGTTGAATCTGAGCGATCTCAAGGCATATGGAATGCCAGGAGACAAGTGAGTCAGACCCATGTCAAGGAAAACTCCAAAGAATTTGGCCTTTTGCACGCATCCCAATGTACATGGTTTTAGGGGTCAAACCCACGTATATACGTGAGAAAGGGTTTAAAACTCACGTATAGCAATTTAAGCATGTTTTTAGGGATGATCTTGGAAACATCAAAGGTATAAAAAAGGTCCATAGGGTCCAAAGAGTCTGCATAGGGATAGGGGAAGGCCATACAAGTGTGATTCATCAGGTGTGGTAAAATCAACTATAACAACACTGAACCAGCAGTGGTGACTATCAGTGACCATGGCGACAAGGTAGAAAATCTGGCGGATTAAACAAGGAAAGTCACTTCAGACTAAACTAGCGGTGTTGATTATCAGCAACCAATTCAGTTATTAAAATTTTGCTCAGCGAACTAGATCTACACAATAGATAGACAAATAGTTAGCAAGGGTTTGAAGCCCTAATCTGAGAACACTATTACTTTCAAGTAATTTTTGTGTAAACAGATCATATTTTCAGGATCTGTCATTTTTGTAGAAGGCTATAAATCCCATGATTGATTTTATATTAGAGGGTTCAACTTTAGGGATTTATGAGCCATTAATGATTTCAAGCTTCTCATTTTACTTATTTAGGATATAAGCTCTTTTGTTGTGATCTATTCAGCCATCATCTCTTTCTTTACTATATTTATGCCTGAATGTGTATTTAGGTCATTTTTAGATTTATTAAGAAGCTGATAACTGTCATCCTGTTTGTTTATTAGTGATATTTTATTTATAAATACCATCCTCATCAATATTTATCCATTTATATGCATGTGTTATGTGTGTGAGTCTTCCTACCTGGTGAGTTCTCCATCCCTGCACCTTATTGTCGAAATTCTGAGCAAATTACAACTAAAATCCTTGTAAATGAGTGAGTTTAATGCATGCCTTGAGAGTGGAAATGTTACATAGGTCGACTAACTTGACCGATGGCCGAAAACCACAAAAAAATATTGTAAGTTACCAGGCATCCTTGAGCTACAACCTAGAGGGGTTTCCTGGAGTGATAACAGTCATGATTATGTCAGATGTAAGTGCAGATCCTTTCTGACATGATGAGGTTAGATATAAGTGTAGAGCCCTTCTAACATGATGAGGTCATATGTATGTGTAGATCCTTTTTGACATTATGAGGTCGGATGTGAGTGTTGGGCCTTTCTTACATGGGTTTTGGATGTGTTCCTCCCATGGTCAGATGTGAGTGTTGGGTCTGCCTTTCTGACATGGTTCTTTCCATGGTCATATGTAAGTGTTGGGTAGGCCTTTCTGACATGGTTCATTCCATGGTCAGATATAAGTGTTGAAGACAATGAAGACCTACATGAAGGCTAGGAATACAACCAACATGAAAAAGGGCTAGCTATATAGAACTTCCTGTGACAAGTAGAATTGAGATAGCACTAGTGATGATGACCCAGTGATGATCCAATAGTGACAATACATATCAAGTGATGATCCAGACTTGATGTTGATCCAGTGATGCTATAGATCAAGTGATGATCCAAACTCGATGATGATCCAGTGATGATCCATACTTGATGATTTGACGATGCAGATGACTTGAATATGAAGATGAATTGAATATGAATATATGATGATTCAGATGATATTGAGAAGAAGACTTATGTTGATAAATTGTGTCAAGAGAATACCTTCCTGGTTAAGAGGGAGTGTTGATATATTTGTAACTTCAAAATGTATTCACTTGTATATCTTATGCATTATACCCTGATGTTTATTCTGGGAAGTATCTGTGATATAATTGAGTCATTTCATGCCCCAATTTTCTGATCAGGAGATTCAATAATGTAAACAAGTCATGTAAATTCATAGAGTATAACCCTCCTTTTTTATCAAGGGTTAAATTCCCCATAATTGTGGGGCCCTAGGGTTATTAGACCCTCCCAGAGAATTCAGCCCTAGTGAGTTTTTGTCAAGTTGAAAATTAGTATAAATAGAGAGGGAGCCTCTCTGTTTATCACACATTCATATTCATTCACTCACACTCAGTTGTAGCACATAATTGAGAGAGAGAGAGAGAGAGAAGCTGGGACAAGAGAGAGGGAGACTACTGTTGTTGGGAGATCATCTTACTATCTTTGGGTCTTACTTTTGGTGTTGATTCTATTTCTGAGGAAGTTGCAGGGTTTTCTCCTTTATTGTTTCCTGGAGGGAAATATTTGTGTTCGTTGTCTCTTGTGTTTGATTGTTGTGCTTGTTATTCTCTCAGATAAGATCCTAAGATCATATAGCTTAAATGTTAAAAATCTAACACAAAAGTGCTTTTGGGCTACTTGCTTCAGCTATGTTGTGCTCTTTCAGTGGTACAAGAGTGTTCTTGATGCCATCCTTTTTGAATTTATAATAACTTCTTTCTCCATCATCTAACACTTTCCTGCCAAACTGCCATGGATGACCCAAAAGAATGTGACAAGCATCCATTTGCATTATGTCACAAATTACCTTGTCCTTATACTTACCAATATGAATCTCAACTTCACTTTGTTCATGTACCAACAATTGGTTGTTTTTTTGCAACCACGACACTTTATAAGGTGTGGGATGCTTAACCTTTTTCAAACCCAATTTATCTACCATTTCTTGAGAAAATAAATTGTCTATACTTTTGCTATCAATCACCAATTTGCAACACTTACCTCTTTCCTTACACATTGTTTTCAATAAAAATTTTATTTGAACTGGTTCATTAGTCTCCTTTGTTGGTTTCAACAGGACTTTGTGCATCATCAAAACCTCTCTAGTCTTTGGCACATTCTCTGCTTCTGATGCTTGTTCATCTATTGTTTCGATTTGAGATATGTATGCACCTCGCTGTCCCATATTTGCATTCTTAGGACATTCAAAATATCGATGACCCAAACTGTTACATTTGTAACATCTGTAGAAAGTCTCCCTGCTTATTCCTCTACCTCTACCTCTTTAGTAAGGTATTCCTCCCATGCTTCCAGCTTCTTTCTCTAACTGTCTTTATTTATTTGAACTACCTTCATCATTATTTTGTGCTCGAAACTTCCCTCTTCCATTTTACTATCCCTTCCTTGTATTAAACCCATCACCTATGCTAGAGTTTTGCTTCCTTGTTATCTTTTCTTTCGCTTTCAAAGCACACTGGTATGCCTCCTCCATTGTTCTTGGGGAAAGTATGCTGATTTCATCTTGAATATCCATCCTCAAACCATTGGTATACATGGTTGTTTTCTTTGGGGTATCTTCTTTATGGTCTGCTCTCAAGTTCACTTGGTAAACCTCTTTGGTGTACTGCCTCACTATCATCATATTTTGCTTAATATTTTTCACATGTCTCTAGAGATTTAGCTGGTGATTCTACAGTAAGAACTTACCCTTCATTTTTTCCACCATCCTATACTAGCTGTTGATGAATGGTTTGTTCTTCTTTCTTCATTCATCCTGCACATTGTCCCACCATAGTGCATCGTGACCTTTCAACCTTGTCATTGCAAATTTAACTCTTTTATTTTCGTTAATATCCTCGTACTCAAAATACTTGTCCATCTCACTGATCCAATCTATTATGTTCTCATATTTCAAACTATCATAATAAATGGAGAGTTCATGCTTTGGCCGGAAACTTGAGCCCAATACTGCCCTTAACAATCTAACTTCAGTACGTACTACTTCTTCTTCTTCAGGTACCTCTGCAGGATCACTAATATCTCCACCTTCAGGATCCTGCTGTCTTTCGATTTCCATGGCCTTTAATCTAGCTTGCAGTCTCCTTATCTCTTCTCGAAGTTCTTTGTTTTCTTTAGGTCAACCTCTTTGACCTCGTCCTCTTCCTTATTGTCTATTCATCTTTTTGGCACTTATAGGAAAACAACAATTTTATGGCTCTGATACATCAAATTGATGGAACTATGGTTGAAAATCCCAAAATAATATATTCAATGAGCCTGGCATGCTAAGGACCTAAACTGAAATTGTCTCGCTATCAACCACGTGCTGGTGTTAGTTGGAATAACACTTCAATTTCATCCAAAAACAAAATAATTCACTCAATATTAAAATCGGCTTCCTTAAACCTTCTCACATAGGATTGTTTCTATTTGTTCAAGCAATTCACATCCAAAACTATTAGCGGAAGAAAAAACAAAATCAATAATCAATTCTAATTTCACTTCAATATGGCGATCTCAAGTCAATCAATTTACACTGTGGTTTACTCTACATGCTACTCTCACGTTTTTCTCCACATATAGGTAATAAGATAGTAATAAGCGCGTGATTTCCCCAACGCTGTCAGCAAAGAAAAATGAATGGAAGCTATAAAGAACTCAAGTTTAACACGCAGTCAACTGCAACTTGCCCATCAATTTCCAGTAATCGCACTTCACTGTATTCCCACATTTTCAATTAAGTTTTTTTGTTGCCAAATAAGAAGTATAACAAATACAATAGAAACCACTTGCGAATTTCTGCATCTGGAGCAGTCGCTTAACATAATTTTTGCAGAGAACTGTCAATCATATTAAATTCCAAAGATATCTTTGATTCCAAAATGCTTAAACAACGTACAGATGTAAATTTTTTTTCATATTTAGTTTTCAATCTGCAGAGAGGACATTTACAAAGTCTTGATCTTTTACGAGAATTTTCTTTCTTTCTCCTTCCCCCAAAAAAGCTTAAAAAACAAAAATAAATTTCCCCACATTTAAAACCACAACCCCCTTTCCCAGAAACAATGAAACTACCTTAAGTGTTTTGTTTTTGTTTTAATTTCAATCTTTATTTAAAACCTAACTATATCCTAACTAGATGTCCAAAATATTTGCTTCAGCTTCCGCATATAACCAATCAGTCACAGTGCTAAGCCTTTTATTCAAATGTTTGCCTAATGCACCTCCATCACACTCTCGCCTTACTATATTCAATGAACAAATGAATATGGTATATTGATTTTTTTAATAATTGTTATATAACCAATAACTATAAATTTTCTCTCCCTTATTTTGTAGGTCACTTTGATATCAATTTAAATTAATTAGCCCTTTATTTTAGTTTGACCCAATTTGTCTATTTTACATTAGAAAATATGAAATTTTTTTATTTGTTAATTTCGATTTTCTTTGATAGTTAAGGCAACAAATTCTACTCCTAAATCTAGGATTTTAGTTTTAAGCTTGTATAGCGGCATTTCAGGAATTTGACTCGCATTTATGTAATCACATAATGTAACTTGTTATGTTTTTTGGGGGCTGTTAACACCTTGTAATTTGCTAGTACTTGGAAGGACATGGGAAGCTTAATTTTTTTCTTCTTATAAAGGCTATATACTTAATGATTATGTAATACATAATTAGATTTTGTTTTCTTCTCAGTTATTTTTCCTATGAAAGTTATATACAATTCAGACATAACGATTTTGTAATGGATAGATTGTAATTTTGTTATTTAATAACATTCAAATTTTTTAGTGTGTACAAAATTAACAACATTCATGTATAATTTTGTTAATTAATAGCATTCCGGTCATAAAAAGATTGGATTTATCCTTTCTAAGGGTGCTTCTTCCGCCTTCAGTTTCTCAAGATCGCGTGGTGTAACATCTTATCTGGTAGAGGTTGGAGCATTGCAGGTAACACTAAAATCTATGGACTTGAGGTTTTGTCATGCATTGAGGACAATAGGAGGGATTTCTAATCGTCTAGAACTCTATGAAAGGTTGGCCGAGTGTCTTATACAAGTATTACATGTGCCCGGTCTTTTATGATAGATGGGGGGAATTTATTTTAGTGATATACATAAATAAAATTAAGAAAATATTTCTTTTACATTAGAAACTGAGAAAAATACATTCATACTTTCAAATTTATGGGAGTTATATTCTAGCTATTCTTATGGAATTGCTCTATTTGAATGAATGTGATTACACCTACGTGTCTTTGATTCAATTACGAGGATAAATTAAAATTAGATATTGGAAAAAATCATAGATTAGATATTAATGTTTGATGGTGGTTTGATTCTTTATATTACTGTTCAAAGGACATTTGGCTGAATGTGTTATTCAATTCTTATTATATATGTTAATTGTTAATGAGGATGTGTTGTTAATTATTAGGTAATAACTTGTATGTTAACTATTATTAATGAGGGTATTATGTATGGAATATGAAATTATATGTAAAGCATGATATTGTGGTTATGGTTTTTTGTTAAAATTATTTTTATTTATTTAATAGAAGTATTAAATTATTTGTTGAATTTATTTTTAAGAATTAATTTGTTAAGATTTCATAGTAAATTATTTCAATATATTAATAGTTCATATTAAAATAGTGAAATAATTATAGAATAGAAGAATATTGTAGTTATCAAAGACTTGTGATGTTATTACATGTCATTTTTGTATATTTTACCATTTTTCATAGAACTAAATTGTAATGTTCTATACCAAATGCAGAAGACAAGTAATTGTAAATATAAGATGAATGCATAATCAGAAAAACCGGTAACATACCCAGAACTGAAAAATAAATATTTATTATTTATTTATTTGTTTCAGTTAAAACATTATGTTAATTTTTATTGTAAAGTTTATGACCAGGTGGGTCAAGGATGAATGTAATTGAAGAATTATTTATTTTTATAATTAATAAAAGGAGACACCTATCCATGGAAAACTATTAAGTAAGTGTTAACTAACCCACTAGGAGGAAGGAGGAGTTGTAGAAGGTTGGTTTACAAGTGGAAGCTTTAGCATTCACTTTCTAGCGGTTGCAGGAAAGCACAATCCCTAAAAAGTGGTCATGTTCCCTGAGAGAGGGAACTAAGCTGGTGGCTCATTTATTTCCAAAACTAACCTAAATACCTAGGAAATCTTATTTAAACCATCAAATTGAGTAGGAGGCTCACTACTCATTTTGATTTCTGAAAGAATGAACCTTGTGACTACATTAAAATGAAAAGTCAAGCACAAAAGGAATTTGATGAGGATATAGCTAAAGTGAGTTGCTAAGATAAGTATGCTACTGAGTACTAAGCTACAGAAGTATGTTGTGCCACGAAGAAATTCGTCTTAGTGGTTGAGTGAACAGGCTAAGGGATCCTAAGTAAGTAAATTTGGCTGCTTCAGGAGAAGGTTGGGTGGAACAATCTCTTGTGGGTGTTTTCCGTGTTTCTACATTTTGTCCACGTTCAATTGCTATTTAATTTTTGAATTGGTTCTTTCATTTTGAATTATGCTAAGGAATTGTAATTAGAATGTTTTATAATATCTTTATCTGAATTTTGTTAGGAACTATATTTAATCGTATTCCATTTAATGGATAGATCTAGTGGTTTAGTATTCTCTATAAAAGTATTTCATAATCTAAGCAATGTTCTTTCTATATCAATTTTAGATTGTATCTATAGGTATGACAAGCTATTAAAATGTTAGTAATAGGAACATAAATCTGTAGACTAAGCTTAAATCAAATACAGTAAATACTTGTAAAGGTCCCATAGTAAACAAACATAGAGATCTAATATAACATAAATATTCCATTTATAAGTATCTATATACATCCACTTAAGAACAGAACCCTGTTCATAGCACTGCAAACTATTTAGGGTAAAAACCTAAAATAAGATTATACACATTTAAACATAACCTAAAATTTATTTAATTTTTAGATCTAAGTTTTATCCTTAATACTTTTGTTTACAATTATCTTTCTAGGATCAAGTCTTATCCCCTTAAATAAACTATAGGATTAATTTAGAATAACTAGGTTTTTAAAATGAACAGTAATAACTAAGTTGGTTCACAGAAGAGAATATTAAGTCCAGTTCTTAATGATTAAATTGTTTAGTAGCACCAAGTCAATATTATCGACATACCATAGCACTAGTTATAGGATTTAGGGTAGGCTAGTGTTGTTATTTGCATTATTCGATTACAAAATTAATATTACTGATAGCCTTAGGGCTTAAAATTATTTTCTAAAATAGTTCTATAGCTAAACAATGTTTCAATCTTTGAAAACGGTGGTTCTAATGTAAAAGGGCCTTACAGCCTAAACTCTCTAATAGAGAGTATATGGAAGTATTACCTATGGCCTTATGGCATACTAATATTATTTTAACAATTTAAATGCTCAAGGTAAGCCTCAAATCCCTTTATAGGATTTTCACCATTCTCAATGGTATATTATGGGTTAGACAATTCATGGTCATTTTTAAATATTTTAAACATACAATAAAACCTTAAGATCATTTCTAACTTAAATTTACATAGTGATACTGTTAGCAACTTCCCTCGCGGCCCTTAAAAATTCTTAAAACTAGAATAATATCAAGAGTGGCCTCATGACCAAATCTGTACCAAAATTTATCGATTAGTAAAATAACCTTGTAATGTTTTATAATTTAAATAAACTACTTTAGGACTTCACTGTTTAATAGAAATGCAAACCTTGTAAACAAATGAACATTTTATATACTAAACATTTCGTAATCTTTACACATAACATCCAGTTGTTAAAGAACAAGGAGATATATAAACCCTCACGCGTATCAATAATCGATATAACCATTACAATATCGAAACCAGTAATGATTTTACAGCAGAGGCTTCTTAGCCCAAACCAAGAATTGGTAGTAAGTTTGCATGACCCTATCATGTTGCAACATAAAAAAGTATAAGAAAACAATGAAATAATCCCATGTATCAATAGTCACTACATAAAAATAGTATTATAACCTTTAAAAGCATTTTTATAGATAACCCCGATGGGTTTATTACATAGATACTTTTAATTCTTTATCAAAATAATAAACTGTGTTTAGAGTGGATTTCGAAGCCCAAAGACGAGCTGAACAGGTTAAGGCTCATGACCACAATAAATTAACTAACTAAAAGTTTGTATTATATAAATAAAATTTCCAGAATCAAACAGAAGTATTTTAAAACCCCATATCTTCCAAAGGGAAGTGGCATAGTCGCAAGACTCTAAAAGATAGCGGTTTATTTACATTCTAAATTTACAGAGTCGCTTAAAACAAACTGAGTTTGCAGTATTGAAACTCTTATAGGTTCTTACAAGGTTAAATCTTTATGAGATTAAGCAACAAAAGAATTGAGATATTTTTATACATTATAACTCTACAAGTGGCATAGTCGATTAGGAATCCACCCATAATCAAGTATAGGTATACCAAATTATTTGTTATCGCTTTCTTAACAAGGAATAAGGAAAAGAAAATTAGGACCAAACTACAGAGGTTTTAACACCCATCAAGAAACCTATATTTTCTCCATAGACCCACAATAAGGTAATACTATGTCTCTTACTGGTAAAATTGACTCCTTAGTTAGATGTCCAGTGAGGATCACTTCGCAAAATACTATTTGTTTTTCATGCATGCACATTTTGTAGGGGTTAAAACAAAAAGAAACCTAAATGTTAAACTGTCACTAAACTTTTAAAATATAGAGCATGAGTTTAACAATGGAGACTTTACCTCATTGTCATTTTAGAACGGGACAGAGCCATCTAAAGAAAATTAGGACCAAACTACGAAGGTTTTAACACCCTCCAAGAAACCTAGTTTTTCTCGACAGACCCACAACAAGGTAAGACTATGTGAATTACTTGTCAAATTGACTCCTCAATCTGATGTCCAGTGAGGATCTCTTCGTAGAAGAATGTTTGTTGTTCCTGAATGCACATTTTGTAGGGGTTAAAACAAAAAGAAAGCTAAACGTTAAACTATCCATAAAATTTTAAAATACAGAGCACGAGTTTAACAATGGAGAATTTACCTTGTTGGAATTTTAGAACTAGAGAGAGCCACCAAATATTTTCTAGTTTCAATCTGTGGGTTTCCACTGCAAGTAAAACAACCATGGTCAAAGTTATGAAGGAGATAGGAGCCCAGTTATTTAACCCCTCCATCTCTGCTCTCTGTTAAGAGTGTTGCAGAGCCAAACAACAAAAAGATGAGAGTGTTTTCCAGAACACCATAAAAACCAAACAAGACACTGTAAAAATGACAGTAGAAATACTTGAGGCTCCTTAAAAACATAGGGCCTCTCTTGTTTTCCTTCTGCCATGGAGGAGTGTCATTAATATAGTCACATGGATGGCATAAGGGTTGAGCTATGATTCGTCCTTCGCATGAAGATGTCACCATCAAACGATTAGTGCCTAAGTCAACCATCGTATAATATTCAAACCACTTTTTGATGAAGTTTAAACCATATCATTTAGGTTTGTAGTATAGTTTGTTTTAGGTGTAAGTTGTGTTTTTAAACTTTGGTGGCACTTGTTGTTGTAGGCTTGTAGTTTGGTAGTCTAAGATCCTTTTACAAGGCAAGGTTGAACTCTTTAACCTGCACCAAGGAAAGAAGAATTTTCATGTGTTAGCTCAGGATTCTAAGTAATACTATGAAACTTACTTATGAGCTATGTATAAACTAAACAAAACAGCAAATGGTTGCTATGACAATACTTGAAAGAGAATATATAAAGCAATGTTGCCACAAGTTATTATCAACCAATATGTATGACATAGTATCGACCAATGGTCATAAGAAAACAGAATAATGATGCAATTTAGACATAATTATATAAATCATGCAGGTTACTAAATCCCTTGCCCTTACGATAGAAGTCTAAGAAATATAACATCTCTATAAATATTTTCTAGGAACTTCTAATGTTACAAGAAGGAAATAATTTTTTGTTTTTATTTATGAATTTTTAGAGATGTTTCATGTGCTATAAGAGAGATTTTACAAACACTAGGCATGATTGGTTCACTCACATATATGTAACAAAACCAATATACGAATTTTTATTTGCATTTATTTATGTACAGAAATATAAAATCTATTTTGGATGAAAATGGAAGGTGTTGAAGCATCTGCTGAAAATGGTTCTAAACACAACAATCCTGAAAATTTTTATGTATATTTGAACAACCCAAAGTTACTACAGACAGTTAAGGAGTTAAAACAATAACTGCAAACTGTAAAAATATACAATGAAAGAATTTTGGAAATGCATCAAATGCTACTAGACAATATGCGTAACAGAGGAAAAGATAAGCAAAATGTTTATGAAACTGATTCTGAAAAAATGTCTTATAAACATAAAAGAAAAAAAGAAAAATATTGTGATAGTGAATATTCTTCAGAGTTTATTACAAGGTCTCACGTAAGGGAATGTATAAATACATAAGTGATAGTAGTGAAAGTGACCATAAACCTATGAGAAGGAAGTATAAACCCTATGAAGAAATTTCTGGGGAATTCAAAAAAATAAATCCTCCCATGTTTAATGGGGAAGTAGAGAAAGCTGAAGAAGCAGAAGCTTGGATGTCAGCAATGAAGAAATATTTCCAGATTTACAACTATTCTAACAAACTAAAGGCAAGGATGGCTATTTACAATTTGATCAAAAAAGTTGATATCTTGTGGCAAGATATAAAAAGGGTCAAAAATATTAAAGAGAATTAGTTAACCTAGAGAGGTCTTAAGAAATATTTTAAAAGGAAGTTTTTATCTGAACATTATTACGAGAAAATACCTAAGAAGTTCTATGAATTAAAATTGGGTTCCATGTCCATGAAAGTGTTAAGAAGAAAGTCTCAAAGTCTGTTAAGATATGTACCTTAGATAATATATGAAAAGCCTAAAATAAAATGATTTTAAGTTGTCTTCCTACCAATTTCAAAGACAATATTGCGTTTTATAATCCGAAAGATTTGGAGGAAGGCATGAGAAAGGGTGATTTCTGTTATGAACAAAGTAAGAAAAGAGAAAGTTTACCTAACTGGAAGACTAAAAGGACCAGTCATTTTGACTAGAAAAAGAGATGGTTTAAATCAAACAAGAGTTTTGGGAATAAACATGAGAATAACTATCACAAAACTAATTTTAAAAATAAAGTACCCCATAATACTACAACACCAAAAAGAAGGGATATGCCTAACAAATTTGTTAAAAATAATGAACAAAAGGAATCTGTCAAACACTGGGATTGTCAAGGAGCACATTACATGAAGTACTGTCTCAACTGGAAGGGGAACATCAACAACATACACATTGTCCACGAAGAGGAAAAAATTGGAGATGTGGAAAACGAGATGTAAAGGATAAATGCAGCTCTAGAGAACTGACAGGAGGATCATCAGGCTTCCCTGGTGGAAGTGCAAGGTATGATACAAAATTATTATGGTTCTATCTTAATTCATCTACGTGCTAGTTTCAGTTATATATGTACTAGCATAGTGGAAAAGTGCAGCTTATATTTAAAAAAAAATTAAAAATCTTGCGTGGTCCACTTAGCCACGGGAACTAAAAGAAAGGGGGTAAATTATGTTGAAAGTTGTAATTTGATTTTGAGTCAGTTTGAAACTTAGGTCAAGATAAATGTGTTACCTTTAGGATCTTATGATGTCTTAATAGGAATGGATTGGCTGGAAAAACACCAAGTGATTTTAGACCATTTCAGAAAACTTTTGTTTGTTTAAATAATGAAGGAGAAAGAATTACTGTCACATGAATACCTAGGAAAATATCTGTTAGACAAATTTAAGCCTTGTAGATGAAAAATGATGTATGAAAGGGTTGTAAAGTATTTTTTGTAGACATAACAAATAATGAACAAATTGGAAAAGAAGACAAACCAAGATTTGATGGTATTTCAATCCTGCAAGATTTTGCAGATGTATTCCTGGAAGAAATTCCAAGATTACCACCCAAGCGAGATATGTATTTTACAATCGAATTAGTACCAAGAGAGGTAACTTACTCGAACTATCCCTATCGAATGAATATATTGGAGTTGAACGAATTAAAATTACAATTACAAGAGTTAATAGATAAACATTATGTAAGACCAAGTGTATCTCCTTAGAGAGCACCAGTCCTTTTTGTTAAAAAGAAATATGGTACTTTACATCTATGTATACACTACCGTCAACTTAATAAAATGACAATTAAGAGCAGGTATCATGTACCCCGCATTGATGATCTGTTTGATCAGATACACGGAGCGACGATATTCTCAAAGATTGACTTAACATCTGGGTATGACCAAGTCATAATTAAATATGAAGGTATCTTTAAAATTGCGTTCAACACAAGATACATGCACTAAGAATTTGCGGTTATTCCCTTCAGGCTAACTAATGCACTAGAAACATTTATGTGCTTAATGAACAATGTCCTAAGTAAGTTCTTAGACAAATTTGTAGTCATCTTTATAGATGACATAAATTTATTTTAAGAAAAAAAAAGAACATGACTAACACCTAAAGATAATACTACAATATTTAATAGAACATCATCTATATGCTAAGTTCAACAAATGTGAATTTTATAAATATAAAATACATTATTTAAGGCACGTAATATCTGAAGAAGGAATATCGGTGGACCGAGATAAAATAAAAGCTATAATTGATTGGCTTGTTCCTAAGCATGTAACTGATGTACAATCCTTTATGGGAATAACATGTTATTATAGAAAATTTATTCAAGTATTTTAAAAAGCTGCAAATCCTATAGCTTCATTACAGAAAAAATATAATAAATTTGTTTGGGATCATAAATGTGAAGACAATTTTAATAAATTAAAAGCGTTATTAACCACTACACCCATTCTAAAAATAGCAAATCCAGACAAATATTTCATCATATGCATTGTTGCATGCAACAAAGGTTTGGGTGGAGTACTGACACAAGAAAGTGATGTAATTGCATATGAATCAAGAAAATTAAAAAGTCACGAAAAGAAATATGCAACTTATGACTTAGAGTTGGCTGCCATAATCCATGCTTTGAAGATGTGGTGCTATCACTTAATAGGTAAAAGATTTATGCTAATGTCTGATAACATAAGCCTAAAATACATGTTTGATCAACAAAATATAAATGGGAAGAAAGATAGATAGCTAGCTTTCCTTAGAGAGTATGATTTCAAAATCAAACACATTAAAGGAAAATAAAATAAAGTGGTTGATGCCTTAAGCAGGAATGCAGTAAAAAGTTGTTTAGCTTCCATTAGCAGTTATCAGACTGATTTAGAAGATAAATTGGAAGAAGGAATAAATCGGAACCCATAATACCAGATTTTAAAAGAAAAGGTAACTCGAAATGTATCTGAAAATATGATTATAGATTACAGTTTTAATGAAAAAGGTCTAATACTATATAAAAGTAGACTTTATCTGCCAAACATACTAGAAGTTAAATTGTTGATTTTGAATGAATTACACAAAATTCCTTATTCTAGACATTCAAGTTATCAACAAATGATAGCTATGTTGAGAAAGAGATTACTTTTGGTCCAATATGCAAAATTAAGTTGCTGAATTTTTAGCTAGGTGTATCGAATGTCAGCAAGTTAAAGCTGAACATTAACACTCAGCAGGCCATTTACATCCATTACCAATTCCAACTTGGAAATGGGAAGTCATCAATCTTGACTTCTTAACTGGTTTAGCTAAAAAAATAGAAACAACATGATTAAATAATGGTAGTTGTGGATAAACTAAGTAAACCAATACACTTTATCCTTGTTAAAAAAATTATAAAGCTGCTAATATTGTTGACATTTTTATGAAAGAAATCTTTCATATGCATGAAATTCCAAAGATAATAATTTTTTACAGAGATCCTAAATTTACTGTTAATTTTTTGAAAACTATATTTAAAGGATTAGATACTAAATTGAATTTCAGTACTGCTTACCATCTGCAAATGGATGGAAAAATAGAAAGAGTCAATCAAGTATTAGAAGATTTGTTACGAATGTATGTTAGATACTATCCCAAGAAGTGGAAAGGCTATTTCCACTTGGTTGAATTTTATTATAATAACCATTATCAAGCTTCAGCAAAGCTTAGTCCTTTTGAAATATTATATGGTAGAAAATTTAACACTCCTATTACATGGAGTAATCCAGTGGATAGATTGATGTTAGGACCTGACATGTTAAAGAATCAGAACTAATAGTGAAGCAGGTACAAAACAATTTAAAAAATGCTCAAGACAGACAAAAGAGTCATGCCGACCTTAAAAGTGCTCCAAAAGAATTCCAAGTAGGTAAGCATGTGTTTGTGAAGGTGAAACCTAGAAATATTTCCTTTAAAATAGGGAGTTGTGATAAATTAGCACTCAGGTATTGTTGACCATTCAAAATATTAGCAAGGATGGGGCCAGTGGCATATCAATTCGATTTTCCACCAAACCTTAGAGTACATAATGTTTTTCACATTTCTAATTTGAATAAATATGTACACAATGCTACTCATGTGATCGATTGGAATGTGATTAAGGTAAAACTAGAGGGATGTTATCCAGTGGAACTGGACTATATTCTCGACATGAGGAAAATTTTTCTCCAGAATCACACCATTAGAAAAGTAAAGGTGTAGTGGAAACACCTCAGTCCAAATGAAGCAACCTGGGAATTAGAGAGCAATATGTGGGTGGCATATCTATCTCTATTCCAAGGAGACTCAAAATAACTTTAGAAACATCGAGGATGATGTTGAGATTAAGGGGGATGTTTGTAACATACCCATAACTAAAAAATAAATATTTATTATTTATTTCAGTAAAAACATTATGTTAATCTTTATTGTAAATTTTATGACCAAGTGGGTCAAGGATGACCGTAAGTGAAGAATTATTTATTTTTATAATTGAAAAAATGAGACACCTATCAAGGGGAGACTATTAAATGAGTGATCATTGACCCACTAGGAAGAAGGAGCAGCTATAGAAGGCTGGTTGACAAGTGCGAACTATTAATTCTTGCACATGATCTAGGAACTAAGAATCAAAATCATCAAAGAATTATTAACAAATAATCATGAATTGGAAATAACTAGAATACCAAGTAGGTTTCCTCTCTGTATATTATATGAACAATAAAGGATTACAATACCATGCATGAGCAATGGCTTAACTCAATGAAGAATTCGAATACCTAAGGGACA
>LPNX010994542.1:121339-141128 GCA_001517045.1 Pseudotsuga menziesii
AGGGAAATTCTTTTCTGAAAATATCTTGGTGAAGATGTCTGGAGGAATCTTTCACTTTGGAAGAAAAACAATGCACTCAACTGAATCAGAAACATAAACAGCTGCACGGTGAAAACTAGACCCATGTAGAGCAACTGAAATCATCTGAAGAGAGAGCAAAGGTTCTTGAGGATTTGAACCATGTGTGGAACACTCAAGAAACTGATATGTTTCAGCCTTGAACAGCAAACCATGGGTGGTAAAATCAGCCCCAAATCTTAGGAGCAAGTGTCCATGCGGATGCAGAATGTCTTCCTCTTTACTAGTTCTGTGAGGAGATGAGCTTGTGACCAAAGGTAGAGAATCCCTGGGACTCTGGAGAGCGAATGCTTGAGATCCATAATATGATATAGATTCTGAAATAGCTAATGAATCACAAAATAAAATATCAGCAACCTCACAAGAGAAAACTAACACCAAATCCCCATAAGCAAATTTGAAGAAGAATTGCAATACTTGATTTTTCACACCGAAATTGGTGAGAGCAGCTACAAGCATGACTGAAAGCTTTTGGATTTTAAAATATGAACAAAATAATATCAGATCAGAATGTAAATCAGATCTAAATAAGTTCACAACAGATCCAAAACTGTGAAACGAAATGAAATCCCCAGCAACAGTTTCGAAGGAGACTTGTGGTACTTGTTTCTTCACACTGTTGATGAGAACAGCTACAAGCAGTACTGAAGGTTTATGAACCTGAAATTTTGAACCAAGAAATATCAGATCAGATGCAAATAAGATCATATCAGATCTAATAAGGTTCATATCAGATCCAAAATTATGGTCAACTGAGACGGTGGATGCACAGTGTTCTTCTTCTTCAAAATTCTGAATTTTGGTGCATGCAATCCTGCAGGAATTTGCTGGAACATCTAGATCATGGGGAAAGAATGTGTCACTCCTATAATCTAATATTTTTTCCAAAATATCCAAGGTATTACATATTTTCACACCAGCAGCAACATTAGAGGGATAAAAATCAAATTTCTCTTCACTTTCGGAAGCAATTACTAGTAAATTTTGCACAGAATTCAAAGGAAAATCACCGGTGAATGTTTGCATGGAAGTGCAGCAGTGCTTTTCTTCAATATCAGAGATTCGAATGTCTTCTTCTATTTCAGCAATATGAGAATATGAGATATCAGATATCTCATGAACTTCCGGAGCATCAGGAGAAGGAGTCACTTCATGGAGACTTTCTTCAATTCGAATTGAATGTGTAGAAGATTCTGCTTCATCTTCATCTTGAACAAATTCATTAGAGAGAGTAGTGGCTAATATTTTTGAGTGAATAACTCTTGTGGTGCTGGTCGTGATCTCCAAAGTACTATTATGATCCTCATTTTTCTTGCCAAAGGTTCTGTCCAATATTGTCCAGACTTCCTTTGGGTATTCAACAGAACAAATAAGGTAGCACAAGCTATCATCAAGGGCCAGATCTATTGTTCCATAAGCTCTATCACAGTCATTTAACCAATTATTCTCATTCTCATAAGACTCTCTTCCAATTCCAATAGACACCTCATAGAGACCTCGTCTCTTGAGAGATGCAATCATCTTCAGCTTCCATTCCGAATAGCTTGTGAATGGGGTGAGAAGAGGGATTGATGAGTCCATTCGAAGTTGTACCTAATAAAACATGAAAATCAAAACAAAAGGGGCACCGTAAGGTCGTACAGACTGCACATTCTAGGCTTTCATCACACCCAGCATAGTCAATCAAGTAATCTTGATCAACAAGTTCTTTACTTGGGATATTGAGTGGTAAGCCTTGGCTTCTGGTGCTGTGCCAGATTTTTGAGCTATTGCTCACTTTCCATGTTAATTTTGAGCATATAGATCTGTAGACAAACACACAACTCACAAAGAAGATCTCACAATTTACTCAGCCATTGAAGAATGAAACAGTGCAAAAGGCTTGCAGCTGTGAATGCTTTCATTAATCAAAAAAGCAATCCAGATAATAATTACAATGATGTAAAATGGATTTAATAGCCACAAGCAATTCGAATCCACATGAGGAAGTTTGAATTGATGACTCTACTTGACTGTAGGTAACCAAGACTTGTCTAAATCACAATTGGAGTTCTAAAACACAACTAACTGTTACATTTAGTATTAAATAATGGTTAACTGACTGTGGTAGGTGAGAAAAATGCCCCACATGTGTGCAATTAATTAAACCATTATTTAACTGAATGTAGAGAGCTAGAACTGAATGTAACTGACTCCTAACTTGGCTTCTGGTGCAGTGCTAGATTCTTGAGCTATTGCTCAAATTTCATGGAGAAATCTGTCAAAAAGCTTGTTCTTCGTCCTGCTGCATGCTCTGATACCATATTAATTCTTGCACATGATCTAGGAACTAAGAATCAAAATCATCAAAGAATTATTAACAAATACTCATGAATTGGAAATAACTGGAATACCAAATAGTTTTCCTCTCTGTATATTATATGAACAATAAAGGATTACAATACCATGCATGATCAATGGCTTAACTCAATCAAGAATTCGAATACCTAAGGGACAATTCGAATTCAATGAGTGAGTCTAGCTTAACTGACTCTTTTCCATGCAATCTCAATCACTTAACCACTTGACCAAAACCCTAATTGACTCACCAAACCCTAACTGAAGTTGGAGTGCAATAAATGACTTAATCTCAACTGAAGAAGATCAAACACATGTCATAGCAATCCAATCATCAAGTGCTAGTACTGCATGACTCCAATAAACCCTGATGAGGTTAAATGAAGCTGAATTGACCATCAAAAGTTGGTGAAGGCGCCTTGTTCACTCCAGTTCATTAAAATAATAATAAATAATCATTAAATAATATATTTAATGAATGGAGGCGCCTTAACTGACTGTAACTGATTGGTTGAACTGAAAGTAACCCCTAGTTAGAAATTAGGTGCATGAATGTCACACAGATCACCCTTGGAGTGCTCCAGTTAGCCTCCTTGACTATAGGAAAGGCTAAGTTAGCCTCCTTGACTATAGGTAGGCATGGGAGTGACTGGGATGATGGTAATTAATGATCCACTCATGTCAATTAAACTTAGGATAGTGGTTTAACTAGGCCAATTTGACCGAAGGAGTGAGTATGAAGGTAAATGTCTTCAACACCAACACTAGCATTCACTTTCTAGTTGTTGCGCGAGCATAATATCTAAAAATGTAGCCATGTTCCCTGAGAGAGGGAATTGAGCCGGTGGCTCATTTAATTCCAAAACTGACCCAAAAACCTAGGAAATCTTATTTAAACCATAAAATTGAGCATGAGGCTAACTACTCATTATGATTTCTGAGAGAACGAACCTTTTGACTGCTGCAAATAGAAAAGTCAAGAACCCAAGGAGTTTGATGAGGGGATAGTTAAACTGATTTGCTGAGATAGGTCTGTTACTGAATGTTAAGTTGCAGAAGTCTGATGTGTGATAGAGAAATTTGTCCTAGTGGTTCAGGGAACAACCTTGAGGTTCCTAGGCAAGTAAATTTGGCTACTTTAGGAGAAGGTTGAGTGGAACAATCTCCCATGGGTGTTTGTCCCCTTTCTGCATTCTGTCGAGGTTCAATTTCTATTTAATTTTTGAATATGTTCTTTCATTTTGAATTATGCTCAAGAATTGTAATTAGAATGTTTTATAATCTCTTTACGTGAATGTTGGTAGGAAATAGATTTATTGGTATTCTTTTTAACGGATAGATCTCATGGTTTAGTATTCTCTATAAAACTATTTCATAGTCTAAGCAATGTTATTTCTATATCAATTTTAGATTACTTCTATAGGCATTACAAGATATTAAAATGTTATTCATAGGGACGTAAATCTGTAGACTAATATTAAATAAAATAAAGTAGATACTTGTAAAGGTACCATAGTAAAAAATATCGGAGATATACTATAACATAAATATTCCATTTATAAATATATATCTACATCCACTTAAGAACAAAAACCTGTTCATAGCGCCATAAACTATTTAGGGTAAAAACCGAAAATAAGATTATAGAGATTTAAACATAACATGAAATGTATTTAATGTTCAGATCCAAGTTTTATCCTTAATACTTCTGTTTACAATAATATTTCTAGGATTGAGTCTTATTCGATTAAATAAACTATAGTATTAATTTAGAATAACTAGGGTTTTAAAATGAACAATAATAACTAAGTTGGTCACATCAGAGCATATTAAGTCAAGTTCTTAATAATTTAATTATTTAGTAACACCAAGTTGAGATTATCGACAGACCATAGCACTGGTTACATGCTCTAGGATAGGCTGGTGTTGTTATTTGCACTATCCGCTTACATAATTAATATTATAGAAAGAAAAAAAGACACCATGCTCATATTTCCAAAGACAATGAACCAACAAACAAAAGATTCAGAAGAGAGAAGGTTGATTCAAATGAAGAGTATATAATAACCTCAACACTCACGAGAACTATCTCACATGAAGATCAATGATTGTCTTGTGGATAGTGAGGAATCTAAACACATGATGGTATAGAAATAATTATTCGTCAATATTTCTAAACACAAGTCACCTCACAACGTGAATCTTGGGGATGATTATCAATACCCCATAAAAGGGAGTGGATAAGCTTCATACAAGCTAGAATTCGAGCAATATTTAAATATTAAGGATGTGCTATATGTTACACGATTGAATATTCTCTCCATCTCTTAACTAGATGCAAAGGGAATGAGAGATGCATTTGTTGATGGCCAATTTTTGATGTGTCCTAACGGAAATACAATAGATGATGCAGTAGTGATTGGAGAAGAAGACCAAGTCTTGTACAAGCTAAAGGGATAGCTTGAAAAAGCATTGGTTCATGAGTCAATAGAATCAAGTGAACTATGGCACCAAATGATTGTACATGTGCACTATAGATCACTATCGATGGAAAGCAAAGCAATCTCTATACTTCTAGAGATCTGAGAAAATCATGAAGGAATTTTCAAAGGATGTGCACAAGGAAAGAATGCAAAGAAGAAATTTCCTAGTAGTAAAAGAAAGGCTAAAGGAATACTGGAGATATTACACTCGGATGTATGTGGACCCATATCTTCTAGCTCACTAAGTAGTTATGTGTGCTATGTTTTCTTTATAGATGATTTCTCATGTAATACTTGGATATATTTCTTGAAAGGAAAAAATTAAGTATTCATTAAGTTCAAGGAATATAAATCCTTGGTTGAGAACCAAACTAGAATGAATATCAACAATCTACAGTCAGATAATGACTAAGAATTCACCTCAGAAAAATTTAAGGGGCTCTTCAGAGAGTTTGGGATTAAGAGAGAATTGAGCACTCCATACAATCCTCAAACGAATGGGGTTGTGTAAAAAAAGAGTCGAACCATAATGGAAGCAACGAAACCAATGCTATAATACTAGGATCTTCCTATGTACCTTTGGGAAGAAGCAACAAGGATGTATCTGTATGTACATAACCACACTCCTGATCAAGTACATCACAACAAAAATATGGAAGAATCTTTCTCTTGATAGAAACCAAAAGCCATCCATCTTCGAATATTTGGTTTCCTGGAGTAGATACATATCCCAAGGGAGAAGAGGACCAAGCTCGATCCTTCTAGGAGGAAGAGTATATTCATAGGATACAGTGATGCATCAAAGGTGATACAAATTTATGTGAGAACAAAATCAAAGATCATATATATATATATATATATACATATACCAACTCAACAGAGTAAGGATCACAGCCACAATAAATAAACTAATTGAAAGTATATATTATATAAATAAAAATTCCTTGAATCGAACATAAGTATTTGAAAACCCCATATCTTCCAAAGAGAAGTGGCATAGTCGCAAGACTCCACAAGATAACAGTTTATTTACTTTCTGAATTTACATAGCTGCTTAAAACAAACAAAGTTTGCAGTATCGAAACTCTCATAGGTTCTTAGAGGGTTAAATCTTTATCAGGGTAAGTAATAAAAGAACTAATATATTTTTATACATTATAACTCTACAAGTTGCATAGGTGATTAGGACTCCATCGATAATCAAATCCAAGAATACCAAATTATTTCTTATCACTTTCTTAACAACGAATAGGAAAACAAAAGAATTAGGCCCAAACTACGGAGGTTTTAACACCACCCAAGAAACCTAGTTTTTATCCACAAAGCGACGATAAGGAAAGACTAAGAGTCTTACTGGTCCACTTGACTCCTCAGTTAGATGTCCACTGAGGATCTCTTTGCACAATACTGTTGTTGTTCCTACATACACATTTCGCAGAGGTTAAAAAAGAGAAAGTTAAACATTAAACGATCCCTAAAATTATAAAATACAAAGCATGATTTTAATGATAGACACTTGACCTCATTGGCATTTTGAACCAAAAAGAGTCACCAAATATTTTCTAGTTTCAATCTATGGCCTACCACCGCAAGAAAAATAACCATGGTAAAAGTTCTGTAGGAGATAAGGGTTGAGTTCTTGAACCCCTCCATCCTTTCTCTCTGTTAAGAGTATTGCAGAGCCAAGAAACAAAAAGCCAAGAGTATTTTCTAGAACACCATAAAAACCAAACAAGACACCACAAAAACAACAGTCACAACTTTAGAGGCTCATTAAAAACCTAGAGCCTCGCTTTTTTGCTTCTCTCTCATAGGGGTGTCTTTAACACAACCACATGGATAGCATAAGGGTTCAGTTACGATTCTTCCTTTGCATGAAGATGTCACCATCAAAAGATTAGTGCCTAAGTCAACGATCATATAATATTCAAACAAATTTTTTATGAAGTTTAAACTATATAGTTTAGCTTTGTAGTATAGTGTGTTTTATGTATAAGTTATGTTTTGAAACATTGGTGGCACTTGTTGTTGTGAGCTTGTAGGATGGTATTCTAAGTTTGTTTCCAAGCCAAGATTGAACTCTTTAACCTGCACCAAGTAAATATGACTTTTCAAGTGTTATCCTGGGAGGCTAAGTAAGGCTAGGAAACTTACTTATCAACTCTGTATAAACTAAATAAAAAAATAAAAAAATAGGTACTACGATAATACTTGTAAGAGAATGTATAAGGCAATGTTGCCACAAGTTATTATCAACCAATATGTATGACATAGTATCGACCAATGGCCGTAATAAAAAATACTAATGATGCACTTTAAGCATAATTATGTAAATCATGCAGGTTACTAATTCCCTTGTCCTTACGACATAAGTCTAAGAAATATAACGTATCTATAAATATTTTCTAGGAACTTCTAATGTTACAAGCAGTAAATAATGTATTTATTTATTTATGAATTTTTAGGGATGTTTCATGTGGTATGAGAGCAAGCTTCCAAACATTAGGCCTGATTATCTCACTCACATATAATTAAGAAAACCAATATACTAATTTTTATTTGCATTTTTTTCTGTACAGAAATATAAAATTTGTTTTGCAGGAAAATGAAGGTGCTAAAGCATCTGCTGAAAAAAGCTTCTCAACACATCAATCCTGACAACATTTATGTAGATTTGAACAATCCAGAGTTACTACAGATAGTTAAGGAGTTAAAAGAGGAACTGCAAACTGTAAGAATAGACAATGAAATAATTCTGGAAATGAGTCAAATGATACTAGACAATATACATAACAGAGGAAAAGATAAGCGAAATGTTTATGAAACTGATTCTGAAACATCTTATAAACAGAAAGGAAAGAAAGCAAAATATTCTGATAGTGAATCTTCTTCAAAGGTTAATACAAGGTCATGTAAGGGAAGGTATACATACATAAGTGACAGTAGTGAAAGTGACCATAATCCTAGGAGAATAGATTATAAACCCTACAAAGAAATTTATGGGGAATTCAAAAAAGTAAAGCCTCCCATGTTTAACGAGGAAGTAGAGAAAGGTGAAGAAGCATAATCTTGGCTATTAGGAATGAAGAAATATTTCAAGATTTACAACTATTCTGACAAACTAAAGTCTAGGATTGATATTTAAAATTTGATCAAAAAAAGATTATATCTGGTGGCAAGATATAAAAAGGGTCAAAAATATTAAAGAAAAGTATTTAACCTAGATATTTTTTAAGAATTATTTTAAAAAGGAAGCTTTTGTATTCAAACAAAAATACGAGTGGTACCTAACTTGAAAGATCTGGATTTTACAATAGAATTAGTACCACGAGTGGTACCTAATTTGAAAGATACATATTGAATGAATAGATTTGAGTTGAACAAATTAAATTTTAATTACAAGATTTAATACATAAACATTTTGTAACACCAAGTGTATTTCCTTGGGGAGCACCAATCCTTTTTATTAAAAAGAAATACGGTAAATTACATCTATGTATAGACTACCATCAACTTAATAAAATAACAATTAAGAATGTGTATCATGTACCTCACATTGATGATCTATTTGATCATATACATAGAGCAACAATATTCTCAAAGATCGACTTAAGAGATGGGTATCACCAAGTCAGAATTAAAGATGAAGAAATATTTAAAACTTTCTTCAGGACAAGATACAGGCACTATGAATTTTTGGTTATGCCCTTCGGGATAACTAATCCACCAGCAACCTTTATAGGCTTAATGAACAGTTTCCTATGTAAGTTTTTATACAAATTTTTAGTTGTCTTTACAGATGGCATATTAATTTATTCTAAGAAAAAACAACAACATGATAAACACCTAAATATAATACTACAAGTGCTAAGAGATCATCAACTATAAGCTAAGTTTAGCAAATGTGAATTTTATAAAGATAAAATACTATATTTAGGGCATGTAATATCTAAAGAAGAGATGTCAATGGACCTTGATAAAATGAAAGCTATAATTGATTGGATTGTTCCTAAGGATGTGACTGATGTACGATTGTTTATGGGAATAACATGTTATTATAGAAATTTTATTGAGAGATTTTAAAAAATTGCAAATCCTATAACTTCATTACAGAAAAAGAGTTAAAAAATTTATTTGGGATTACAAATGCGAAGACAGTTTTAATAAATTAAAATGATTACTAACCATTACCATTCTAAAAATAGAAGATCGAGACAAAGATTGTGTCCTATGCAATGATGCATACAATGAAGGTTTGGGTGGAGTATTGACACAAGAAGGTCATGCAATTTCATACAAATCAAGAAAATCAAAAACTCATGAAAAGAAATACGCAACTTATGACTTAGATTTTCCTTCCATAATCCATGCTTAGAAAATGTGGCTCCATCACTTAATAGGTAAAATATTTCTTCTAGTGCTCGATAACATAAGCCTAAAATATTTGTTCAATCAACAAAATATAAATGCGAGGAAGGCTAGATGGCTATCTTTCCTTAACAAGTATGATTTCGAAATCAAAAGCGGTAAAGGGAAAGAAAATAAAGTGGTTGATGCCTTAAGCAGGAATGCATAATTTTTTTTTGTAGTTGCCATTAGCAGTTATAAGACTGATCTAGAAGATAAATTGGAAGAAGGAATAAAGCGAGACCCAAAATACGAGAGTTTAAAATAAAATGTAGCTTAGAATGTATCTAAAAATATATTTACAAATTGCAATTTTAATGAAAAAGGTATAATACTGTATAAAAATAGACCTTATGTGCCAAACATACGAGATGTTACGCTATTGATTTTGAATGAATTACATAAAAGTTCTTATTTTGGACATCTGGGGTATCAAAATATGGTAACCATGTTGAGAAAATAGTACTTCTTTTCGATATGAAAAATGAAGTTGCTGAATTTTTAGCTAAGTGTATCGAATATCAGCAAGTTAAAGTTGAACATATACATTTGGTGGGCCTTTTACAACCATTACCAATTCCAAATTTCTGAGAGAGATTTACTATGAATTTTTGGAAAACTCTATTTAAAGGATTAGATACTAAATTGAATTCCAGTACTGCTTACTATCCGCAAATAGATGGACAAACGGAAAGAGGAAATCAAGTATTAGAAGATATATTACGAATGTATGTTAGAGACTATCCTAAAAAGTGGAAAGAATATTTGTAGTTGGTTGAATTTGCTTATAATAACCATTATCAAGCTTCAACAAATCTTAGTCTTTTTGAAATATTATATGGTAGAAAGGGTAACACTCCTATTACATGGAGTAATCTAGTAGACAGATTGATGTTAGGACCAGACATGTTAAAATAATTGGAACTAATGGTGAAACAGGTACAAAGCAACCTGAAAACTTCTCAAGACAACCAAAAGAGTCATGTGGACCTTATAAGAACTCCAAAATAATTCCAAGTAGGTGAGCATGTGTTTGTTAAGGTGAAACCTAGAAAGAGATCCTTTAAACAAGGGAGTTGTGCTAAATTAACACCCAAGTATGGCGTACCATTCAAAATATTGGCAAGGGTGGGGCCAACGACATATCAATTAGCTTTTCCACCAAAGATTGTATTACATAATGTTTTTCACTTTTCTATTTTGAAGAAATATGTACATGATTCTACTCATGTAATTGATTGGAATGTGATTTAGGTAGAACCAGAAGGATATTTTCCAATGGAACCATACTATATTCTCAATAGGACAGAAAGTTTTCTCTGGGATCACACCATTTGAGAGTTAAAGGTGTAGTGGAAACACCTCAGTCTAGATGAAGCAACCTGGGAATTAGAGAGTGATATGCGGGTGGAATATCCAGCTCTGTTCCAAGAAGACTCGGAATAATTTAAGCAACAATGAGGACGATGTTGAGCTTAAGGGGGGGTGTTTATAACATACCAAGAACTGAAAAATAAATATTTATTATTTATTTCAATAAAAACATTACGTTAATTTTTATTATAAAGTTTATGACCAAGTGGGTCAAGGATGATTGTAATTGAAGAATTATTTATTTTTATAATTATTTAAAGGAGACACCTATCCAAGGTAGACTGTTAAATAAGTGTTCATTGACCCACTAGGAGGAAGGAGAAACTAAAGAAGGATGGTTGAAAAGTGGCAACACTAACATTCACTTTCTATCTATTGCAGGAGAATAATCCCTAAAAAAGTGCTCATGTTCCCTTAAAGGGGGAACTGATCTTGTGGCTCATTTAATTCAAAAATTGACCCAAAGACCTAGGAAATCTTATTTAAAACATCAAATTGAGCAGAAGTCCCACTACTCATTCTAATTTCTGAGAGAATGAACCTTGTGACTGCTACAAACTGAAAATTCAGGCACATAAGGAATTTGATGAGGCAATAGCTAAAGTGATTTGCTGAGATAAGTCTGCTACTAAGTGCTAAGTTGCAGAAGTGTGTTGTGTGACAATGAGCATCATCCTAGTGGTTCAATGAACAGGCTCGAGGGTCCTAAGCAAGTAAATTTGGCTACTTCAGGAGAAGGTTGGGTTGAACAGTCTCCTATGGGTGTTTGTCCCCTTTCTCCATTCTGTTGAAGTTCAATTTCTATTTATTTTCTGAATGTTTTCTTTCATTTTGAGTTATGCTCACGAATTGTAATTAGAATGTTTTATAATATAATTTAATGAATGTTGGTAGGAACTATATTTATTAGTATTCCATTGAATGGATAGATCCGTTGGTTTAGTATTATCTGTAAAAGTATTTCATAATATAAGAAATGTTCTTTCTATATCAATTTTAGATTGTTTCTACACGTATTACAAGCTATTAAAATGACAGTAATAGGGAGGCAAAATCTATATACTAAGCTTAAGTCAAATACAGTAAATACTTATAAAGGTCCCATAGTAAACAAACTCACAGATCTATTGTAATATAAATATTCCATTTATAAGGATCTATATACATTCACTTAAGAACAGAACCTTGTTCATAGCACTATAAAGTATTTAGGGTAAAATCTTAAAATAAGATTATACAAATTTAAAAATAAACTAAAGTTTATTTAGTGTTTAGATCCAAGTTTTATACTTAATACTTTTGTTTACAATAATCTTTATAGGATCGAGTCTTACACCCTTAAATAAACTCTAGGACTAATTTAGAATAACGAGGGTTTTAAAATGAATAGGAATAACTAAGCTGGTTCACATAAGAGCATCTTAAGTCTAGTTCCTAATGATTAAATTGTTTAGTAACACTAATTCGAGATTATCGACAATCCATAGCACTGGTTACAGGCTTTAGGCCAGGCTGTTGTTGTTATCTGCAATGTTTGCTTACAGAAGTAATATTACAGATAGACTTAGGGCTTAAAATTCTTTTTCAAAATAGTTCTATAGCTAAACAAAGTTTAAATCTTTCAAAACAATCGTTCTAATGTAAAAAGGCCTTAGGGGATAAACTCTTTAATAGAGAGTATATGGAAGTATTACCTATGTCCTTATGGCCTATTAATTGTTACATTTTTATCATTTAAGCAGTATGATCTTAGGATATTATCTGAGAGAATAACATGCATAACAATAAACACAAGAGACAAGAGACACAAAGAATTTTCCTTGGGGAAACCATAAAGGAGAAAACCCTGCAACTTCCTCAGACATAGAATGAGCACCAATGACACCAGTAAAACCTGAAAACATAAAGATGATCTCCAACAACTTGTTCTCTCTCTCTCACTTGAGAGAGCTTCTTTTATCTCACTCATGTGCCCGAATGAGTGAGTGTGTGTGTAATAAATAGAGAGTCTTACTCTCCATTTATATTCTTTCTTTCACTTAACCTTTGACCCAATTATGGAGGCTTGAGTAAGCCTAACTCAGTTATGTAGGCTCAAGTAACCACAACTAGGGTACTAATGGCCTGACTTGACATTAAATCACCAAGGCCAACTTCTCTAGGAGATTCTAATAACCCTACTGCCCCACAACTGTGGGGACTTTAACCCTTGATCGATAAGGAGGGTTACCCTCTATGACTTTACATGACTTTTTTACATTATTGAATCTCCCAATAGGAACATCAGGGCATGACATGACTCAATTACATTACATATACATCCTGGAATAAACATCGGAGTATAATACATAAAATATACAAGTGAATACATTCTGAATTTACAAATACATCAACACTACATCTTAACTAGGAAGGTATTTTCTCGACACAATTTATCAGCACAAGTTTTCTTCTCTGTATCATCATCATGAGGGATTCACTTGTTGAACAATATCCTACCACGTTAGTTCATATTGTGGGTTTTAAAATTATCAAAAATTGAACCAATATATTGTAGGTATTGGGGGGATGAGGGGTTTAAGGTGGGGGTGGGTAGGGTGGTTTATAAGGATTGAGGTATAAAAAGGGGTGGTGAGGAGTTTTAAAGTATTGGGAGGGGGTTTCAACAAAAAGAGTTTGGGTCAATATCTCTCGAAATTAAGGGTATTCTTTAATATCCCACGATCGCACATGTTATGTGAGAGGTTCACTAAGTGAAGTCCCCATGATTGTCATTAATTCATATTCATCATTAAGTCATATTCATCTTCAATTCATCTTCATCTTCAAGTCATATTCATCGTCAATTCATCTTCATCAATTCTGGATCATCACTTGATCTAGAGCATCATTGTATCATCATCAAGTCTAGATCATCACTTGATTTGGAGTATCACTGGATCATCATCAAGTCTAGATCATCACTTGATCTAGAGTATCACTATATCATCATCTAGTATCGATCATCACTTGATCTGGGTCATCATCAAAGCAGGATCATCACTGGATCATCATCATCATCATTGCTTCCACCATCTCAATCAAATGGTGCTATCTCTTCATTCTTCTTGTTATAGGAAGTTATACAGAGCCAACACTTTTTCGTGCTAGTTGTAGGCCTAGCCTCCATGTAGGTCTTCTTTAGAGCTTATATCTAACCCTAAATTAGAATGGCCTGCCTAACCCTTACATCTGAGCATGGAAGGAACACATCCAACAACCATGTCAAAAAGGAATGCCCAACACTCACATGTGACCATGGGAGGAAAAAATCCAAGAACCATGTCAGAAAGGCTCAGCACTCACATCCGACCATGGGAGGAACACATCCAAAAACCATATCGGAAAGGCTCAGCACTTATATCTGACGATGGGAGGAACACATCCAAGAACCATGTCAGAAAGGATCAACACTTGTATCTGACCATGGGAGGAACACATCCAAGAACCATGTCAAAAAGGCTCAACAATTATATCGAGCCATGTGGGGAACACGTCCCACATCCATGCTAGAAGGGCTCAACACTTATATCTAATCATGTGGGAACACATCCCACAGTCACATCAGAATGGCTCTGCACTTACATCTAATCATGTGGGAACACATCCCACAATCACATCAGAATGGATCTACACTTACATTTGATCATGTGGGAACACATACCACAGTCACATCAGAATGGCTCTACACTTACATCTGATCATGTGGGAACACATCCCACAGTCACATCAGAATGGCTCCTACACTTACATCTGATCATGTGGCAACATGGCCGACAGTCACATCTAACCATGGAATGAACCAATCCTGTATACATGTCAGAAGGGCTCTTGGACTCATAGCTTCCCTTTGGAGGGAACCTCGATCTGGAGAACACCAAGCTTCTCCCTGAAGTACTCAAACTTTACTCTAGCCAATGGCTTGGTTAACACATCAGCTATCTGTTCATCCGTCCCAACATACTGGAGCTTCACTGCTCCTCTCTGCACCATATCCCTGATATAGTGATATTTGATCTTGATATGCTTTGAATTTTCATGGAACACCGGGTTCTCAGACAACTTCACACAACTTTGGTTGTTGCAATATATACAAGTAGCATCTAACTGGAGATCAAACAAATCAGACAGTATCTTTCATTAGAGGAAATTTCAACTCAAAATGGGCCTTTTAACTTTAACTCAAATTCCATGTCATTGTGTGTTAGCCAATGAAATTGCTTTAAATTTGAAATACCATATAGGTCTTAAACACTGTTTTAATATAAATTTGGGGATAGTTTTCATAAAAAGAACTACTCATTTTGTTTGTATTTTTGACATATGTCCCACTATTTTTACGCAAATTTCGATCAGGAGAGATCGTTGGAAGCAGAATTAAATTCCACATCCAATGAGCACCCACTCGGCATATTTTTGATGGACCCGCTACCCCAAAAACAAGAAATACCTGAAAAAATGTGATGATTTTTTTCAGGTATTTTTTGTTTTGGGGTAGCGAGGTTCGTCAAAAATATGCCGACTGGGTACTCATTGGATACGGAATTTAATTCCGCATCCAACGAGCTCTCTCGATCAAAATTTGAGTAAAAACACAGGGAGATATGTCGAAAATACAAACAAAAGAAGTAGTTTTTTTCTTTTCTTCCTCCAAAATTAATAAATATTATTTTATTATTTTAACTATTATTTTATTAATTTTTTTTAGGAGGCTTATTTTGAGTGGAAATTTCCTCTAATGCTTAGCCATACTTCTTCATAACTAGCTGAACAAGCTACGACATACTCTACTTCAACTGTTCTTAGTGCCACACAAGACTGTTTCCTACTAAACCAAGAGATCACACCTGATCCCATACTGACATAGCACCCTGAAGTGCTCTTCCTATCAAAGGCACTACATGCCCAATCTGAATCAACATAACCTTCCAGGTTAATCTTCTAATCCGCCTCATATTTAAGGCCATAATCAACTGTATCCTTCAGGTACATCAGTACATGCTTTGCAACCATTAGGTTAACATGTCTCAATGTGTTCACATCAAAGAAAATATTTGGTCTCGTATTCGTCAGGTACATCAAGGAACAAATCATCTGATGATACATCGTGGAATCAACCGAATCTAATGAAGCATCACTCAATAGCTTTAGGTTCGATGCCATAGGTGTGGTCATGGCCTTGTGGTCCATCATCCTGAACCTCTTCAGTATCTCTACCACATACTTCCCTTATCCTAGGGAGATTCTGTCACACCTCCATGCCTAGAAATTAGTGCATCATGTCCAAGTCCTTCATCTCAAACTCGACAATAAGTCTCCTTTTTGCAACTTCTGTGAGGAACAAGTCATTGACATATAACAGAAGCATCACTAGTCTTTCGCCTTCAGCCTAGAAGCAACGGTTGGAATCCGCTTTACTCTCAGTAAAGCCTACAGTCATTAGTAATCTCTCCATCTTGTTGTACCATGTCGAACCTCATGATCTTCTACAGTCACTCCCTCTGAAGCGAAGCATTATTCTTCCCTTGTCTTTCATACTGTATGTATCCTGTACTGGAGTGACAAATAGCTTGCTCTGCTACTATTATTCTATGTATCCATCTAGGGTCACTGGAAACGAAGATCCTCTATCCTAAAAGCATTCTTCTCGCACCCATTTGTGAGCATTTTATCCTTTATAGGATTTCATCTTCAACCTTGTAACAATGGTTAAGATATTCATCACTCTAGGTGATATTCAAGCTCCTCATGTATGTGTTATCCCATGGGTGCCTTCTGAGCTCATGCAAAGCCTTCTTTCATTTGCACACATGATTCTTCCTGTCATGTGTCTTAACTTCTGGTGGCTGCAAATATCTCTTCGTATTCAATGCCTTCTTTCCATTAGAAGTCTCATGCTATGAATCTTTCCTTGTATCCCACAAACTTCTCTGCATCCTAGACATGATTCTTCTTGAACTGGTGTTCTCCTTCCCTTTCTTCTTGGTTGTTTCTTCATAGCTGGAAGGCTCTGCATCAATGATGTCGTTCAACAGTGTCACATAACTCGAGTGTATTTGAGGCCTCTTTCTTTATTTGAAAGTATCGTCATATTCTTATTCATCTTGTATTATTTCTTGAATTGTCGTCACTTGTTCTTCAGAACAAGTCTCATCCTTCTTTTCTTGTAGGTGATTGTACACGATCTTTCCTACAAGTCAAATGCACTAGTTGTATGATTAGAAACATTTCATAATGCATATTCACAATGGTAAATTCTTATGCATCAAAATATGATCATGCAACTATTTTATCCAATACAACATTCATCTGTACCTCACGGAAACTTTTCTATATGCCTTCCATATCTACCAAGACATCACTGATATTGTGCACTAATCCAATATGTCAGCAACGAGTTTTCATTCTAGATAAGTAGTAATGGAGAGTTATATAGAACCATGAGCTACTTACCCATCACATGCATATTAGTAGTATACTGTCATTAATGCAAACATTCTATCATGCATAACACATCAACTGAATATAAACAAGTGCATAACAAAACAATATCATGTAATGACAATTGAATACTTATCGTTATTTGTTTCGTGGGTAGACTCCTTCTTGATCCTTCAGCTTCATCATATTCTTCATTCATCATTTTTTATCCAAATATTCAATATGGATAAGAGGCTCTTCAAGAATTGAGTTCTTCATATTCCTCATCGCTTGAGGGATCTTTTTTGGATGGTTAGATCTTGATCTTCAGTGGCTCCCATCTTTTCTTCTATTATTATGAATCAAGCTTCTTCTTATGTGCACCCTTCCCACAGTTTGCTGAAAGTAATCACTTCCTTCTGGCACACATTCCTCGAATGAATGAATCCCATGATCCTGGGAGTCCATTCAAGGTGGTTATCACAACTTCTGCATTTTCCACTTCTTCTTCTACTGCTTCAAGTTGTTCGTTTATTTGAGAGAACCTTGTAAAGTATGACTCTATGGTCTCTGCATTCTGGATCTTCACATTCTTCCACTATTTTCTCAAAGTCATCTTCTGATTTATGTTCTTTCCTTCAAATAGCTTGATCAAGGAATGAAACATCTCTTTCTGTGTCTTTCAGAAGACAGTTGTGGTATAAGGTGATT
This sequence comes from Pseudotsuga menziesii, assembly GCA_001517045.1. NCBI lineage: Eukaryota > Viridiplantae > Streptophyta > Pinopsida > Pinales > Pinaceae > Pseudotsuga > Pseudotsuga menziesii. Next base: position 139,189 of record LPNX010994542.1, read on the forward strand.
CATAATTGAATCAGCAATGATCTTCTTTTCCTTAACCAATTTCTTCTTTTGTAAGGAGTTTATCCTCATCTCCCTCTCGAAAAGGAACCTCTTTACTTATGTAGGTGTCCAATTCATTTCCTTCAATAAATAGTGAGATCCTATGCTTCCATGCTTGGAAGTTGTCAGCCTCACCAAGCTTTTCATCAAGCTGGTGTGATTAGTCATCTTGAAATACGAACCTCAATGTAAATAGCAAAATATTAGATCTTACCGATTTGAAGTGTGAGTCCTTATTTCGTAGCTCGCTGATCTAGGGTTTGTCAGAGAAACCCTAATTTTAAAAACTTGGAATATTTAATATTTAATTATATAGAAATATAGACCTCTTCAAGGCAATCTTTTCAATGTACTCATTTTCTAAAAAATGTAGAGGGAAGCTCCTGGAACAGGAAGCCCTAGTTTACCAATTTCTTCTACAAAAATTCCTGATACTGTTTCTGCCGTATCTCCAAAAGTACTGCTCCTCTGTGTCTCAAATTTTGTACTGAGATATCCTTGTCTATCCTTGTTCCAACACCATAGGTTTCAACAGAATTAGTTTCACCCATTGGAACTGATGATATTTTTCCCAAGGTGACCTGTTTCATGACTGTTCAGCATAGAGACGTTGTATGGACTTCCACATGTCACTATTTGATCTTCGGAATCTAAAACTTTGGCCATAAAAATTACAGTCCGTTCCCTTTCTGGAACATCTTCATAAATGTCATTTGTACCTTCATAGCTGGAGATATAGAAATTATCCCCAGGTTTCCTATTTGGGGAGGAATCATGGGAGAGGCTCGAACCCTAACTTGGAGGAATCATATATCCTAGAATATAGCGAATATGAGGCTGAAACTTGGACATAGTGTACATATGGAATTTATCTTCTACCTGTGAAAGTTTTGGAACCTAGCCCTTCTCCAATCTAGAGATATAGCGAATATACCAAAACTATGAGTTTTAGTATTTTAGGGTTTTTCATGCACGGGGTCAAACTAGGGTTTGACTTTCCCGTATTTTCAACCAACCAAAAATATCGACTCAAGTCTCTAAACTTTGATTTTGATGAGGAGAGAAATCCTATGCCAGGCTCATGCAAAAATTCCTCTTCTATGAAAAGCCCTAATTTCCCGCACCAAAAACTAAAAATACCCGGAATCAAATGCTGCTTCGATAGAAACATGCAACCTTCAATGGAGAGTTAGCCTAGCATCTTTTTGCTAATGAATTGTGAAGAGAGACCCAAAAAATAAGAAGCCCTAGCTTCAAGAGTTGCATAGTGTCTTGTTCTAAGGTTAGCTCTCATACCATGTTAGTTTTTTATCATTTAAGCAATATGATCTTAGGATCTTATATGAGAGAATAACATGCATAGCAATAAACACAAGAGACAAGAGAGACAAAGAATTTTTCTGGGGGAAATCATAAAGGAGAAAACCCCACAACTTCCTTAGAGATAGAATGAGCACCAATGCCAGCAGTAAAACCCAAAAACATAAAGATGATCTCCAACAGCTTGTTCTCTCTCTCTCACTTGAGAGAGATTCTTCTCTCTCACTCATGCACCCGAGTGAGTGAGTGTGTGTGTAATAAATAGAGAGTCTCACTCTCTATTTATATGCTTTCATTCACTTAACCTTTGACCCAGTTATGTAGGCTCGAGTAACCACAACTAGGGTACTAATGACCCGACTTGACATTAACTCACGATGGCCGACTTCTCTAGGAGAGTCTAATAACCGTAGTGCCCCACAACTGCAGGGACTTTAGCCCTTAATCAATATGGAGGGTTACCCTTTATGACTTTACATGAATTGTTTCATTAGAGGAATTTTGGGGTCTAAAATGGGCCTCCTAAGGAAAATAATAAAATAATAGTTAAAATAATAAAATAATGGTTAAAATAATAAAAT
>LPNX010994542.1:151455-194278 GCA_001517045.1 Pseudotsuga menziesii
GCATTTTGTTTTGAGTGAGAACCTCTAGAGTATTAGAATTTGAATGTCGTTAAGATATTCAAGCAGAGAGTTCTGATTATGTTGTAGAAATTGAATGGAGGATGAAAATACAAACCAACCAAAACAAACCACACATGAAACTGACAAGTATTGCTTAGGAATTTATAGTATATTCATCATAAGAATATTTGGTGTACAATAGATTGCAAATCAGTAGAATTCGAATGCATGAGGAATCAATTTGAATCCTCGAAGTGGATAAGACTGTATCTAACTGAATCTCTAACTTAAGGTCTCTCAATCAATATCAGAGTCCATCAAATAAACTCTTTGATGACCAATAACTCCAAAAACCAGTAACAACTAGTTAACTCAATGCAATTGACTGTGGTAGGTGAACAAAAGCAGTCCTCCACATGCATGCATGCATTATCCATGCAAAGCATGTGCTAGCTAACTGATAGTGAGTCATCTGAAGGTAACTGAAGGCTAACTAAGGCTAACTAGTTTTAACTCCAACTAACTGAAGTACATTGGTGACAGGACTCCTAATGGCTCCTAAAATGTAGGTATTGGTATAATAGATGCCCCCATTGATGCATTCACATGCAGTAAGTGGAATTTAACCTCTAGCATTGTCCCCCACCCTTCAATTACTGGTACATGTGGCCACATTGGGCCATGTGGACCCAATTTCACTAGTGGACCCATTTAATTAATTGAGGTTACTATTTTAGGCTAATTAATCTAATAGAACGTATGAATAAGAGAGGACTAATAATCCTAACACCCCCACTGAATCCTAGCTTGGACAACTTGTCGGCCTTGGTAACGAGACCAGAGGTCACCCAATATAAAATCGAAGACACATAATACAAATGAGGTAGGAAAACCTCTTGGGAAAAAACCCCTCAAGATGGGAACTTAGAATCAATTCTTAATGCCGAAAAGAGACCTCAGAAAGGCAAATCTATTTTCATTAAAAGACATGGTAAACATATATGCAATTTGATCCTCTATTCGATAGTAGTGCAGTGTGATGGTTCTTTCATGCCCTAATTCCCGAATGTAGTGCATATGAACTTCTATGTGATTTGTCCTATGCTTCTAAACAGGATCACTAGAGATCTTCATTGTACTCTGGTTGTCAGAATAAAGATCTACACTAGTTGAAGTCTGAATTTTGAACTTTGTCGAGATGTCATTAAGCAAAAATACCTAAATAGCTGCATTCACAGCTCCCCAATACTCTGCATCCATGGAAGAAAGTGCAAGGGCTGCTTGGTTCTTGTTGGACCAACAAATTGGTCCAGATCCAATCATGAATACAAAACCCAAGGTGGATTTCCTATCATGTCCATATCCTTCCCACTATGAATCTGTAAATCTTGTGAGATCTAGTTGTGCCCTAGTAGCATATTGGATCTCGTAATCAATAGTAGCCTACACATAGTGCAAGATCCTATTTGTTTCCATCCAATGCAGTTCATGTGGCTCCTACATATATCTTGCAACAAAACTCACAACATAGGATATTTCTGGTCTCGAATGAGTGAGATACAGAAGGATTCCAATGAGTTTTCCATAGAGAGTGTTTCCCACCAATGGTGTGGAATCACCTTGTTCAATCTTGATGCCTAATAAGAAAGGGCAGTGGGTTGCCTTACAATCCTCCATGTGGAACCTCTTAAGCATATATGATGGATACCTCTACTATGAGATCATGATTTCCAAAGTCTTGTAACTTAATTTGAGACTAATGAACTGTCTTAACAGTCCCACGTCAGTCATAGAAAATTATTTATTAATAGTAGACTTGATACTTCTCAATCCAGTAGCAAAGTTGCTATTAAAGAGTAATTCATCCACATATAATAAAACTAGAAGAAAGAACCCCTCCTTCTTCTTCATGTAGACATTGCAATCAGATTTGCACCTTTCAAACTTCTTAGAGATGAGGAAAGCATCCATCTTGGATTACCATGGCCTTAGGGCTTGTTTGAGTCCACACAATGATTTCCTCAGTCTGCAGACTAAAGAAGGATCATCAATAAACCCCTTAGGTTGTTTTATATAGATCTCCTCCTTCAAAACTCCATGGAGGAAGGAACCCTTCACATCCATGTGATGTACTTCCTATCTCTTGGAAGCAACAATGGCCAATACCCGCCTGATGGAGTCCATTCTAGCTACTAGAGCGAATGTCTCATTGTAGTCCAAGCCTTGGACATGAGAATACCCTTTTTCCACCAACTGAGCCTTATACTTGGTTGTGGTCCCATCAGCAGCTTTTTTGGCTTTGTAGATCCATTTTCATTGTAACATCTTCCCTCTTGGAGGTAAGGGGACAAGTTCCCATGTCTGGTTGTCATGTAGCAAATCAAACTCCTCATCCATGGCTGCCTTCCATCTAGGATCATGGCGAGCCTCCCTGAAGGATTGAGGATATGAGCCAAGCATCATAAAGCACCTCTTAGTAAGAAGAGGTTCTATGTGAGACAATGCTACACTCTCCTTATGATATTGGGACCTCATTCTTCTTTTGTCATCTGGATCCCCAGCACCATCTCTAGCTACTTCTATGAGGTTCTTGGACCATTTAGGTTGCTGGAATGAGGTAGATGTTGGATAAGGATATATATCCCTTTGACTTGCAAGCTCAATGTCTGTATCAAACTAAGATGAATCCTCTTCTAAATATGAATAAGAAATGTCAGGATTTAAAAGTAAAACTACAATAGGAAGCGAGGGAATGTTTATACCTTCATCAGTTTCAAATGGAAGCTGTGATGTTGCTGGAACTAAGAATGGGATGAAGTGAGAGAAATATTATGCCTTGGAGGCATGATCAACAATCCCTTTCACTACAATCTCCCCAGTTGATATATTGGTGATCTCTACTGAGTTAGGTCCAAGCAATACTTGCTTTGGTTAGTCAGTATGGGTCATTTTGTAAATAGATAACATATTAGCTACAAGTGAGGGCACATATAGGACATCTCTTAACACACCATGCTTCATTCTCATGGTGCCCTTCCCTATTGCTAGGATTTGGGAATCATCTCCCATATGAATAGTGGGCCCTTCTTTGACACAGAGAGGAGAAGAGATCCTTGGAGGAAACCATGTGGTCGGAGGCTCTGGAATCAATCAAATAGGTTGACAACTGAGGTAGTCTTGCTTTCAAAGCATGACATATTTCATGTCCATTATCAGACTTTTTTTCTCTTTGAATGTTATGCTGCTTGAGAAGAACAGACATTTCATCAAGTTATTTTCTCATATAGTGGTCTTTAAGGTGATACCCTTTTTCATAGTAGGGACATAATTTTTTCCCAAATTTCTTCTTCTTAGATCCAAGGGCCCTTTCAGAAGCTTGTTGATTTTGTTTAGGCTTCAAATCAGATGCCTTTGGATCCTTCTTATTTCATTTCCCCTTTGCTTGCGATTTGGAAGAGTAAGTAGCCAATAAAACTCGATCTTTGGAGGTTTAGATGACTCCCATTCGAATCAATTTGTTTTGTTCTTTGATTAAGGACTTGAAGAATGAATCTAGAGAAGGTAGTTTCCCATCAGGAAAGATTTCTCATTTTGAATGAAACATAGAGACATAGACAGAGTACTGAGGGCCTAGTTTGCTGAGTATAGAAAGGACGTTATGCTCATCCTTTCGTTCTATCCCACATTGTTTGCATTGGAGTACTAGATACTTGAATTTGGAGAAGATTTGCTCAATAGTTTCGAAACTGCTCAAATGTAAAGATATCAACTCATTCTCTAGAATGTGTCCCCAAAGCTCATCTTGTTTGTTAAACAAGCTATCAATATTCTCCCAGGCTTCTCTGGGATTCCTCAATCCTTTCAGATAGAAGAGGATATCTTTGGAAATATAAGTACCGAAGTACCTGAAATCTTCATCACAACGGTTCATAACATTCTTCCACTAAACCGGATGATGAGGCTCATCCTCCCATCCATGGATGATCCTATGGTAGCCATGCTTATGCAAGGCCAACCACATATCAATCCTCCAATCAAGGTAATTATAAGTTGTGAGGATTCATGGCTCATGAGTTTGAGAAGTCATATTTGCTTCGGATGGAAGACTGTAAATGCTTCTCTCAAGCTACGTAGCACCTATCAATTTCACTGCAAATAATAATAAAAAATAGGAACTACTAGAATCGCACTTTTCCTCCAGACATGTAAATGTTTTAAGTGTCCTTCAATCCCTCTCCCATCCTTTGAATGAATCCAGAGCTAGAAAATTTTCATAGGGGACTTCTATGGAAACCTAGTTACTTCTAATGTTCGTTGAGGAGAAACAAGCATGAAACCTTCCTCAGAAGGCTCTGATACCATATTAATAATTTGAATTCCATTAAGATATTAAAGCAGAGAGTTCTGATTATGTTTCAGCAGTTGAATTGAAGATGAACATAGAAACCAAGAAAAACAAACCACACAAGAAACTGACAAGTCTTGCTCAGGAATTTATAGTAAATTCATCATAATAATGTCTAGTATACAATAGATTACAAATAGGTAGAATTCGAATGCATGAGGAATGAATTCGAATCCTCCAAGTGGATAACACTGTGTCTAACTAAACTAACTCAAGGTCTCTCAATCAATATCGGAGTCCATCAAATCAACTCTCTGATGACCAATAACTCCAACAAGTAGTAACAACTAGTTAACTCAATGCAACTGAGTGTGGTAGGTGAACAAAAGCGCTCCTCCACATGCATGCATGCATTATCCATGTAAAGCATGTGCTACCTAACTGATAGTGAGTCATCTGAAGGTAACTGAAGGCTAACTGAGGCTAACTAGTGCTAACTCCAACTAACTTAAGTAGGTTGGTGATAAGACTCCCAATGGCTCCTAAAATGTAGGGATTGGTCCATGAGGTGCCCCCACTAATGCATGCACATGCAGTAAGTGGCAGTGAACCTTTATCATTGTCACCCACACTTCAATGACTGGTACATGTGTCCCAATTGGGCCATGTTGACCCAATTTCACTAGTGGAACCATTTAATTAATTGAGGTTGCTGAGTTAGGCTAATTAATATAATAGAAAGTATGAACAAGAGAGGATTGATAATCCTAACATGGAGCACATGAGTAATTGATGTTTAGTGTTGAGCGAGGATCTCTGGAGTACATGAGTGATTGATGTTTGTGTTGAATGAAAAGTTCTATAGCACATGAGTATTATATTTGTGTTGCGCATAAAGCTCTAGAACACATGAAAAGATAATTTGGAAGTGTTGGGAGTAAGCCCAGGAGCCTTCCATGTTGATGTTGAGTATAAGCTCTGGAACATCAGATCCTTGGGAATTGTATCCCTAGGTGTATCTCGCAAGTACATCCTAGCATTAGTGTTGAGCGGAGAGCTTTGGAATCACACTCAGTTTGTAACTCCCTATTTTTAGCATTGAGTATGGGATATGCTAAGTGCTAGGAGTTACTGAAAAGAATCAATGATTCTCGAGTGAAAAATGACTCGACAAAAATATGATCTTATCTCACTAATTTACAAGCGATTAAATGATATTTTGAATTTATGTATACTAATCAAATACTGAAGAACTACCATGTTATACGAGGGAATCCAACATGCAAGGATGTTTAGAGTTGCGTAGCCTAGTATACCTAACCATCTACCTGATGACCTTAATGAAGAAAGTGTCATAAGTCTAGGGATCATAATACATGATGCCCAAATAAAAATGTTAACAAATATTATATTATTATGTATTTTATACATGCTATGTATAAAGAATAAATATAGTAATAATATTAATATTATAAGAAAGAAGAAAAACTTCATCTATTATTATTTATTACTAAAAGATAATAAAAAGTATAGCACTTACAAAGGTCTAAATAAGAACTAGTTAAAAGTTCATAAGTTAATGTATTAAAAATACCTAAATTAACTAAAAAGGTTAAATCAAGAAGTCCAGGATTCTTTATTTAACTACCCCTTTGATTGAAAAGTATGTCTATAAATTCCCAAGCCAAAGAGAGGCTTGGGGATCTCATATATCTTATTGGAGTCATTATTCTGCATGTTTATTCTCTAGAGAGTTCTTGGAGAATATTTTTCTAAAAGAAAAAAGGAGAAATGATCAAGACCTGATATACCAGTTATGGAATCCTTACCTTAACAACTGTAAGCTACTTGCATGCTGGAACCATCTCAGGGGGATCCGTATTGAAACCAGGAATGGTTCTGGATCATGGTTAGGTCGAACGTGGTAGTTCCCAAGTGATTTTGTCATCTAATATAGAGGTCAGATCTGCCTATGAATTATTAGTGATGGTAAATTGAGTGTGTAGGTTTCAGCCATTAAAGGAGCTTCAATTTTTAGGTATGAGGTTTTGGATTGTCTATTTCATTTTCTAGAATAAGTATTGGCTAGATTATGCAAGGGTTTATATTATAGGTTCTAGCCCTAGGTTTTTTGTTTTACATCTCAAATTTTTTAAAGGGTTTATATTTTAATTTAGAACCCTAGGCTGTAATTTAATTCCTATAATATATTTATCCAAGGTTTTGTTCATTCAGTGTTCTTTTGTAATTAAATTCCTGTTTCAAAATTTATCAAGGGTTTTGCACTTTTAGTTTTACTCCTATATTGTCTTCTACTGTTTACACCATGTTTTTCTACAAACTAGAAATTAGTTCAAATTAAATACATAGTTGTTTATTTACCTATATACTCTACTCACAAATTTCATATTGTCACCATAGCCATGTTATAAATAAAAACACTAGTTCAGAATTAAGTTTCAGACCTATAATAATCTTACAACACAGTTAACTATTTCTAATAAAAAGATCCTAACAAGTATATATATATATATATATATATATAGTATTAGGTATAAAACATAAATATAATTCTAATCTATCAACACTATAATTACATATAAGAATAAGTTGTAAACCTCACATACTAAGTTAAGATAGAAACCAGTAAAGACCTCTCAGGGTCTGTATAATAAAATCATGCTAAAATCCAAGATAAACATTATCATAAACCATTTAATATTCCAAGTATCCAAATCATATAAATGGTCCATGATTATAACATCTATACTATCTATATCTACAAAGTATAAAAAATAATATTATTATCAACATTCTAAAGCCATGGCATAAATAAAAATTCAAACCAACAAATATTATAATCCACATAATAGAAATCATATGCCACGTAATAAAAGGTCCAACATATATTACTTACAACAACCAAAATATCATTATAGAAATAATTTAAAAACTATATAATTATACAAGAGATTACAAGATCAACTCATGTGGGAACTTAAGCCCCAAATCACAACTGATATAAATATAAACCCTCTTTACAACAATTGACTTAGGATCAAATCCTGTAGGGTCCTTAAACATTTATACAATGCCACACTATACACAGTTTATACGTGGGCTATAAATAATAGCTAATTCTTTACACAGAGGTAGTAAGACCCATTGTATTTCTTTTATGCTATAATCCATGTCCATGACCCCATAAAGAACCAAGAATGAACTAAAATAACTATTCCATGTTTAAAACCCTGTCGACAAAACAACCTACATCAACAATTGCCAACATAGGGTTTATACCCACAGTATGTAATACATTTCATTTGTGTATTATAAAAACAAAGTGTAAAGTCTAAATCTATTTCGCTATCACAGTTACAATGGTGAGTGCCAAATCTATTCATGCCATGGCCCCAATGCCATCAATGCTAACTGTTATTCATTCTTTTAACCAATACAACAAATGAAGGAGAATTTTACATAAACCACAAGCATAAAATTATAAGCACAGTCTCTATAAAATCAATGCTTACAATGAATGCAAAATACAGACGGTCCAAGAATAATAACCATTAAAATCAAACACAACATATATTCACAAACTCATTCATTATAATCCATTAATAATTTACAGAGTAGGTTGCTTATGTACTTGCACCATTGCAAGCAATGGTGTTTCCCATGGCAACTATAAATAACCAAAACACTAAATACCAAAATGCACAGATCATGTCAAGCTATTTACAAAGCCTATTTCAATTACATCAAGTGCCATTAATAAACCCCTATACATTTAATTAATTCAGGATCGAAGGAGAAATTTAAAACCTCCCAATGCCTATAGCATTCCAATGTAGAGTTACTCAAATTTATAGTCAAACCCCCCAAAACCAAAACGCATCGATCAAACACCAAATTCAAGCAAGCCAACCCAAGATGAGAGGCAACTCAGTCACAACCACAATACCATAAGAGGAAACGAGTAAAGACTTACACAATAGGCTTACCAAGGGAGTATGGCCATGCCCATAAACCACGACTCACTCCTTTAATCGCCCCTCTGCAACCTTGCCAGAAAATGAAAGCACCATGAAAAGTAGGACATGGTAATACAAGCTATACAACAAGCAACTGATGTGCAAAATCAACCATGTCTTACCTATCTGCTAAAACCATCGAAGTCGTTATCCTTCACCCAAACCAGAGCCAATAGAAAACAACAAGTGATACGAAATGACAAAATAGCGCTTGGGCCAAGCCCTAAGCTTTCCCACCACTTCTCTGAAGATTCATTGAAAGCGCCACTCTGGCCACCATTTAATGAACACTAGTCCCTTAATTCGTCTAGTCTATGGACTACAGTATAAAATTTCCACCCTAAATTTTAATACAAGGCTTAATTTATCACATGCGTGGCATACCTTAGGCTATAAGCATTAGAACCATGTGCACCAAAGTCTTTAGGCTTTAATACCTAAGACCATATAATTTTACTTACAAGCTCAGGTTTCTACCAAAGTATTTCAAACTTTAAATTAAACATATAATGAAATATGTTAGGCAAGGAACGGTTTTTAATATTTCACCATGAAATATAAGTTCCATGTAAATAACAAGCCTGTGTCATACAAATAATATGTGCGGTAGTGACCCCGTCTCTAGCGTAAAGTCTGTAAAGAAAAATAATAATGATGAGTGAATGTCACTAGGACAAAGTTCCAAATGTGAGCGCTAGTGATCAAACGTTGAACACTCTTTGACAAGCTTTCCATCTGTAGGTATACCTGCACGTAATAGGACAAGAATGAATTACTTCAATAGAATGAAGTAAGGCAGTTGTGTCAAGTAGAAATTGTTACCTCTTAGTTAGTTACATGGGAGAACTAGTCCCGCCACTCCACCCACTTTCATTCCAAGAACAAAGTTAAGTTAGAAACATGTATACAGCAATAAGCACATAATATAATCAATGAAGTACATAACCAAATATCTAACATACACAACAATACATAACCATTATAATGAGCATAGTAAATGACATTACGACATCATAAGTAAATACCATAATAATCATAGATAAAAGTAAGAAGTAGGATGAAGAATATATTACGACAAAACAACAGTACAAATAGAGTACAACACATTTCATAAGTCTGATAATGTCCAGCATAGGTAGTTTTGACTAGCCTAATAAAAAAAATATTTTCAATTTTTGGGGACATTATAATTGGTATTAGATCCCAGTTTCAACACTAAGAGACCAATGGGAACACCAAAAATTCGTTGCAAAGAAATAAAGTATGTTTTAAATTTTGTTAACTAACATAAATTTTCCTGTTATTAAGTTTTGGAATTTATAAGAATTTTTACAGAAACAGTTTAGATTATGAATATTGAAGAGGAAAACAACTCGTAAGGGAAGATGAACACCCCCACCTAGGAAGCAGTACTGGTTGTGGAGATGAATTCTGATATTATGAATACCATACACAATCTTCAAGCTCAAATACAAAGTTTCAAAGATGATAGTATGAACAAAAGAAAGTAACAACAAGCTATTAATGAAGCATTGTTGCGAAATATGATCGGAGGAAGCCCGCAGGGAAAACCCACTCATTCCACAAACAAGTTCAAGGAGGAACCTTATCATAAACGGGCCAGCATCCAAATGAAAGAAGTAAAAGAGGCAGATACCCCTAAACCCCCAGAACAAGGTTATCATAGTCCTTCCAGTGACAACTCTCTTTCTCCATGCAGAAAGAAACAAACAAGCGATGACAATATTCAGGGAGAATTTAGAAAACTAAGAGGCCCAACCTATGAAGGTGAATTAAACATGGGGGAGAAAGATGAAGAATGGTTGTTGGGTATGAGAAAATATTTTTGAGTTCATAACTACTCAAGTGATATGGAGGCTCGGCTTTCCATCTATAATTTAAATGGCAAAGTAGCAAGATGGTGGAGAGATTTGAAACATACCAAGAAATATGAGTTAAGAGAAATACGTTGTAGTAACTTCTACAATATATTTCAACAAAAATATATGTTGGAAATTTTCTTCGACAGAAAATTTAAAGAGTTTCATGAGCTACGTGTGAGATCCATGACTATGGATTCTTTTATTAACATATTTCTAGATCTGTTACAATATGTGCCATACATTAAGGATTAAAAGGTAAAGATCCAATAGTTTTTAGGATGTATTCCTCCCAAATTTCAGGAAAGGATTGAATTCAACATGCCAAAAACTTTGTACACTACATTGCACAAGGCTAGGATCTGCTATGAGCATGGGAAACTACAACAAGGTAAATTAAACTAAAACAGATATTTGACTAAGAATTTCTCTGATAACCGCAAACCTGGGTTTAACCCACAACCATACCCAAAATAGAATAATAGTTTTCCATCGAACAAGAACTTAAACAAATAGGGTACAAAGCCATATGTACCAACTCCAAATGTTAACAAACTAGTAGCAAATGGGGCAACCAATGCTACCCCACCACAAATCAAGTGTTGGAAATGGAGTGGGCATCATTATGCCTATGATTGTAAAAAAATAAAATTGGGTATTGCAAAAATTACAAGAAGAAGCAACAATAGAAGACATAGCTAGAACACCCCGGATTTATGCAGCCTTGGATGGCTGACACGTAGACCATCAAGCTACCATGGTTGTGATAAAAGGTAAGATCTTGAACACTTCTATTTCAATACTTATTGACCCCAGTGGTTGCTGGAGATATGTATTTCCTAAAATTGTTTATGTATGCAAACTAGAAAAAATAAAACATGATAAACCTTGGCTGGTTCAGTTAGCCATAAGTATGAAATGGAAGGTTTCAAAAATAATTAAAGATTGCCAGGTAAAATTGAATGGTTTTTGAACGAAATTAAGGTTGAACATCCTACCCTTAGGATCGTATGATATACTTATCAGCATGGACTGGCTGGAATAACACCATGTCATGATCAATTGCTTACACAAGTCAATCTTGTGTATAGATAGCCAAGGGAATCAAGTAAAGATTCAAGGCATTCCAAAGAAAGTTTCTGTAAGGAAAATATCTTCCTTACAAGTAAAGAAATGTGTTAGGAAAAGTTGCAAGTTGTTTGTAGTAAACATCCAAGACATAGATTCTAAGAGAGAACAACACATGGACTTCTGATTCTTGTAGAATTCAAGGACCTATTTTCCGAGGAAATCTCAGGATTACCTTTGAAACAAGACCTATAATTTTCCATAGAACTGACACCAAGATCAGTTTCGGCTTCCAAATCCCCTTACCGAATGAGTGCACTAGAATTGGTGGAACTCAAACTGTAATTGCATGAGTATATCTAACCAAGTGTGTCCCCTTGGGGAGAATTGATAATGTTTGTAAAGAAAAAAGGATGGTATGATGAGGATGGGCATCGATTACTGTGAGCTTAACAAAATGACTATCAAGATCTGATACCCACTCCCTAGGATCGATGACTTGTTTGATCAAATAGGAGGAGCCAAAATATTTTCAAATATTGACTTGCGATCTAGGTACCATCACTTGCGGATTCGCGGTGAGCATATTCACAAAACCACCTTTCGTACAAGGTATGGGCACTATGAGTTTTTAGTAATGTCGTTCGGGTTGACCAATGTGCCCACGAACTTCATGTGTATGATGAAAAGTATATTCATAAGTATCTGGATAAAAAAAAATTGGTCTTTATAGGCAACATCCTAGTTTATTCGAAGAATAAAGAGGAACATGAAGAAGACCTTCGTATAGTACTACGAGTGTTATGAGTAAACCAGCTTTACGCTAAGTTTACTAAATGTGATTTTTACAAACCCTAGATACAGTACTTGGGTCACATTATCTCCGAGACAAGAATAGCTATGGACCTGGAAAATATTAGAGACATAGAATGTTGGCCTACCATGACTAGTGTCACCGAAATTAGGACCTTTTTGGTATTAGCTGGATATTATCGAAAGTTCATTAGGAAATTATCGAGAATATCTTGTCCCATGACCGCTTTGCAAAAAAAATCAAATAAGTTCTTATGGACTACCAAGTGCGAGGAAAGTTTTCAAAATCTTAAGCAGATTTTGATGATCGCACCGATACTACGAATTGCGGATCCTGATGGTGATTTCGTTGTTTGCACAGATGCAATCAAGGAAGGACTCAGAGGAGTCCTCTTGCAAAATGATCAGGCGATTTTTTATGAATCATAAAAGTTAAAAGTGTGTGATACGAACTACCCCATACATGATCTTGAGTTAGCAGCCATCATCCATGCCTTGAAGATGTGGATGCACTAGCTCATGGGAAGGAAACTCCTTCTGAAAGAAGACAATATGAGTCTGAAGTATTTATTCGATCAAGTGGATCTAAATGTGAGGCAAGCCAGATGGTTGGATTTCCTTAGTGAGTACTATTTAGAGCTAAATAATATGAAGGGAAAAGAAAACAAGGTCATTGATACTTTGAACTGATGAAATCATATGATATATCAGGTAAATTTAAGTAAAACCGAAGCAGATTTGCACAATAAGATTAGAACGACCAACATAGTTGACCCTTTCTATGTAGAAATATTCAAAAAAGTCAAAGAAGACAGGTTGTTTCAACAACAAAAAGTGTACAAGATAGATGAATCAGGATTGCTATGGTCCAAAGAGAGGTTGTACATTCCAGAAGGAGAGGACATTCAGTCCAACATCCTCACAGAATTTCATCGGGCACCCTACTCATCGAATCCAAGATATGTCCCATGATCGCATTCTAAAAGAAACCAAATAATTTCTTATGGACTACCAAGTGTGCGGAAACTTTTCAAAATCTTAAGAATATTTTGATGACCGCACTGATACTACGAATTGCAGATCCCAATGGGGATTTCGTTGTTTGCACGGATGAAAGCAAGGAAGGACTCAGAGGAGTCCTCTTGCAAAATTATCACGCGATCTGTTATGAATCGTGAAAGATAAAATAGTGTGATAAGAACTACCCCATACACAATCTTGAGTTAGCAGCCATCATCCATGGCTTGAAGATGTGGAGGCACTAGCTCATGGAAAGAAAATTCCTTTTGAAAAAAGACAATATGTGTCTGAAGTATTTATTCAATTAAGTGGATCTGAATGCGAGGTAAGCCAAATGGTTGGATTTCCTTAGTGAGTACTATTTAGAGCTAAAGAATATTAAGGGAGAGGAAAGAAAGGTTGTTGATGCTTTAGACTGAAGAAATAATATGATATATGAGGTAACTTTAAGTAAAACCAATGTGGATTTGCACAATAAGATTAGAACGACCAACATTGTTTCCCCTTTCTATGTAGAAATCCTAAAGAAAGTCGAAGAGGACAGGTTTCAACAATAAAAAGAATACAAGGTAGAGGAATCGGGACTGCTATGGTCGAAAGAGAGGTTGTACATTCTAGAAGGAGAGGACATTCAGTCCAACATCCTCATGAAATTTCATCAGGCACCCTACTTGTGGAATCCAGGATATCAAAAGATGATATCCACTATTAAGAGAAATTTTTTTTAGCCTAAGTTAAAGGATGACATTTCCTTGTTTATCCTGAAATGCCAGGAATGTCAATTGGTTAAAGATGAGGATTAGCATCCTTTAGGATTGTTGCAGCCATTACCCATTTCGTAATGGAAGTGGGAGGTCATTAGTATGGATTTTATCACCAGTCTACCGAAAAGTAAGAAAAAAAATGATTCTATCTTTGTAGTAGTTAAAAAATTGTCAAAAGCAACACACTTCATTCCAGTGAAGTCAACTTACAAGTTAGTGCACATTTCTAATATCTTCTTGAAGGAGATATTTAGATTGCACGGGATACCCAAGTCAATCATCTCGGATTGAGATACTAAGTTACTGGAAACTTTTGGAGATCTTTATTCTCTGGATTAGGGACGTAGTTGAACTTTAGTACTGCTTATCACCTGTAGACAAATGAGAAAAAAACAAAGGGTAAACCATATTGTTAAGCACATGCTTCGGATGTATGTCATGAATAACCCTACCAAGTGGGAATACTACCTGCATCTTGAATAGTTTACGTATAATAATGGATACTAGGATTTCACCAAGATGAGTCCCTTTGAGGTACTCTATGGACAGAAGTGTAGAACACAGGTTACTAGGGATAGCCCAATGGATCTACTCAAGTTAGGTCCTAACTTGTTGAAGGACTTGGAATAGCTAGTCACCAAGGTTCGGCTAAACCTTAAAGAAGCACAAGACTTGTAGAAAATCTAAGCAAATAAGAAAAGAAAATATAAGGAACATGAAATAGGTGATCATGTCTACTTGAAAGTAAAATCAAAACGAATCTTATTGAACTTGGAAGGTATGGTAAGTTAGCACCTCAATTTTTTGGACCCTTCGAAATACTGGCCAAGAGAGGTCCAATGGCATATGAACTAGTGTTACCCAGTCACATAAGAGTCCATAATTTTTTCCATGTATATTTATTAAAGAAATATGTTCATGATACTAAACATGTGATTGATTGTTCATTATTATAGGTGGAATCTTATTGGGATTTTTTGCCTGAACCTCTTCAGATATTGGACAAGAAGGAGGTGTAGCTTATGAAGTGCACCAGAGTCCAGTTGAAAGTGCAATGGAAGAACTTCAAACCCGATGGGGATACTTGGGATAATTAATCCACCACGACAAATTCTTACCCTGCTTTGTTTCATGATTTCATTTCAATTCCCCAAAACACCAAGGGTGGTGTTATTCTAAGCAGGGAGGGATGTAATATCCTAAATTTTTGACCTAACACTTATATGCATGAGCCTATTTATTATGATGTTATCTTGATGTTCTAATATTATATACTATGTTGAAGACCCCACTGCATATGAACATGATGATTTGTTTTATATATTGGACGTAAACCAATTGTTGATGATATATATATGCTTATTTTGTGTCAGGCATGGACCATAAAGCACGTGATTGATGAGTTGTTTTATGTTGAGCCAGGAACTCTGGAGCACATGAGTCATTGATGTTTTGTGTTGAGGAAGGATCTCTTGAGCACATGAGTAATTGATGTCTTGTGTTGAGCGAGGAGATCTGGAGCACATGAGTGATTGATGTTTGTGTTGAGCAAGAATCTATGGAGAACATGAGTATTATATTTGTGTTGAGCATGAAGCTCTAGAACACAAGAAAAGATAATTTGGAAGTGTTGGGAATAATCCTTGGAGCCTTCCACGCTGATGTTGAGCATAATATCTCGAACATTGAATCCTTGGCCATTGTATCCCTAGGTGTATCGTACGATACGTATTAGCATTAGTGTTGAGTGAAGAGCTCGATCACACTAAGTTTTTAACTCCCTATTTTTAGCATTGAGTATGGGATCTGGTAATCTCTAGGAATTACTGAAAATAATTTATGATTCCCAAGTGAAAAATGACTCAAGAAAATAATTGATCTCATCTCACTTATTTATAAGTGATTAAATGAAATTTTGAATTTCTTTTTACTCATCAAATATTGAAGAACTGTCATGTTATACAAAGGAATCTAGCATGCAAGGATGTTTAGAGTTTCCTATCCTAGTAGACCTAACCATCTACGTGATGACCTTAATGCAGAAAGTGTCATAAGTCGAGAGATCATAATACATGATGCCCAAAAACAAATGTTAACAAATGTTATATTATTATTTATTTTATACATGGTATGTATAAAGAATAAATATAGTAATAATATTAAAAATATAAGAAGAAGGAAAAACTTCATCTATTATTATTTATTACTAAAACATAATAAATAGTCACTAGTTTAACGTTCCTAATTTAATATATTAAAAATACGTAAATTAAATAAAAAGGGTTAAATCAAGAAATCAATGATTCTTCATTTAACTACCCCTTTGACTGAAAAAGTATGTCTATAAAGTCTCGAGCCAAAGAGAGGCTTGGGGATCTCCTCTATCTTGTTGGAGTCATCATTTTGCATGTTTATTCTCAAGAGAGTTCTTGGAGAACATTTTTCTAAAAGGAAAAAGCATAATTGATTCAGAACTGATTTACCAATTAGGGAAACCTTACCTTAGGAGCTCTAAGTTACTTGCATGTTGGAACCAACTCAGGGGGATCTATATTGAAACTAGGAACGATTCCAGGTCATGGTTTGGTGGAACATGGTTGTTCCCAAGTGATTCGGTCATTCAATACAGAGGTCAGATCTACCTATGAATTGTTAATGCTGGTAAATTGAGTGTGCAAGTTTCAGCCATTAAAGTAGCTTCAATTTTCAGGTATGAGGTTCTGGACTTTTGATTTCATTTTCTAGAATAAGTACTCGCAAGATTATGCAAGGCTTTATATTATAGGTTCTAACCCTAGGTGTTTCTTTACCTGTCAAATTGTTTAAAGCATTTATATTTTAATTTATAACCCTATGATGTAATTTAATTCTTGTACAATATTTATACAAGGTTTTGTGCATTTAGTTTGCTTCTGTAATTAAATTCATGTTTAAGAATTTATCAAGGGTTTTGGACTTTTAGTTTTACTCATGTATTCTTTTTTATTGTTTACACCTTGTTTTTCTACAAACTAGAATTACTTGAAATTAAATACATAGTTGTTTATTTACCTAGATACTCTACTAACATATTTCATATTGGTAGCAGAGCCATGTTATAAATAAAAATACTAGCTCAGAATTAAGTTTCAGACCTAGAATAATATTACAACACCCTTAACTATCTCTAATAAAAAGAACCTAACAAGTATACTATTTATATATATAGTATTACTTATAAAACAAAAATATAATTCTAATCTATCAACACTATAATTACATCTAAGAATAAATTATAAACCTCATGTACTAAGTTAAGATAGAAACCAACGAAGACCTCTTGGGGTATGAATAATAAACTCATGCTAAAAACCAAGATAAACATTATCATAAACATTTAACAGTCAAAGTATCGAGACTATATAAATGTGCCACGATTATAACATCTATACTATCTATATCTACAAAGTATTAACAATAATATTATTATCAGTATTATAAATCCATGGCATAAATAACAATTCAAACCATCAAGTATTATAATACACATAACAGAAATCGTATGACACTAAATAAAAATTCCAACATAATATTACTTACAATAACGAAGAAATATCGTTACAGAACTAATTTAAAAACTATATAATTATAAAAGAGATCACAGGATCAAATCGTGTGGGAACTTAAGCCCAAACTCACAACCCATATAAATATAAACCCTCTTTACAGCAATCGACCCATGACAAACTATTGTAGGGTCCTTAAACATTTATACAAAGTTACGCTATACACAGTTTATATGTGGGATGTAAATAATAAATAATTATTTACACAAAGGTCGTAAGACCCATTGTATTTATTGTACACTATAATACATGGCCATGGCCCCATAAATAACCAACAGTGAACTAAAATAACCATTCCATGCTCAAAACCTTGCCAACAAAACAAACTACAACAACAGTTTCCAACACAGGGTTTATACCCATAGTCTGTAATACATTTCATTTACGCATTATAAAAACAAACTGTAAAGTCTAAATCTATTTCGTTATCGTAGCTACAATGGTGAGTGCCAACGCTATTCATGGCATGGCCCCAATGCCATCAATGTGGATGGTTAGTCATTCTTTTAACCAATACAACCAATGAAGGATAATTCCACATAAACCACAAGCATAAAATTATAAGCACAATCTCTATAAAATCAATGCTTATAATGAATGCAAAATACACATGGTCCAAGAATAATAACCATGATAATCAAATGCAGCATATATTCACAAACTCATTCATTATAATCCATTAATAGTTTACACAGTAGGTTTCTTATGGCCTTGCACCGATGCAAGCAATGGTGTTTCCCATGGCCAGTAAACCAAAACATTAAATACCAAAATGCATAGAGCCTGTCAAGGTATTTACCCACTTTTCTTTTGATTACATGAAATTCCATTAATAAACTCTTGTACATTTAATTAATTTAGGACCAAAGGATAAATTTAAACCCCCCAACTCCTATAGCATTCCAATGCATAGTTCCTCTAAGTTATAGTCAAACCCCCCAAAACTGAAACACATCCATCAAACAATAGATTCAAGAAACACAACCCATGATGAGAGACAACTCAGTCGTAGCCATAATTGGATAAGAGGAAATGAGTAAATAATTGCATAGTAGGATTACCAAGGGACTATGGCCTTGCCCACGAACCATGATTCACTCCTTTACTTTCCCCTCTGCAAAATTTCAATAGAACAAAAGCACAATGAGAAGTAGGATATGGTAATATGAGTTGCAACATGCAACTGATGTGAAAAATCAACCACATATTACTTGTCTACTAAAACCATCAAAGTTGTTCATCTTCACCCAAACCAAATCCAAGAGAAAACAACCAGTGATGCGAAATGCCAAACTAGCACTTGGGCCAAGCCCTAATATTTCCTGCCACTTCTCCCAAGATGCATTGAAAATTCCACTCTAGCCACCAATTAATGAACACTAGTCCCTTAATTCCTATATTCTATGGACTATAGTATAAAATTTTCACCCCAACTCTTAATACAAGGCTTAATTCATCACATGCATCGCATACCTTAGCCTATAAGCCTTAGAACCATGTCCATCAAATCCTTTAGGCTTTAAGCCCTAAGACCATGGCATATGAAATATGTCATGGTATAATTTTATTTACAAGCTAAGGTTTCTACCAAAGTAACAGCTCTTAATATTTACACCATGAAATATAGGTTCCATGTACATAACAAGGTTGTGTCATACCAATAATACGTGCAGTAGTGATCCCATCACTAGCGTAAAGTCTTTAAAGAACAGTAATAATAACTAGTGAATGTCACTAGGGAAGAGCTACAAATGTGAGCGCTAGTGATCAAATGTTCAACACTCTTTGACAAGCTTTCCGTCCCTAGGTATACTTGCATGTAATGGGACAAGAATGAATTAGCTCAACATAACTAAGTATTCTAGTTGTATTAAGTAGAAATTGTTACCTATCAAGTATTTATATGGGAGAACTATTCCCTCCACTCCACCCACTTTCGTTCCAAGAAAAAAGTTAAGTTAGAACCATGTATACAACAATAAGCACATGATATAATCAATGAAGTACATAACCAAGTATCTAACATACACATCAATACATAACCATCAGAATGAGCATAGTAAACGACATTACGACATCATAAGTAAATGTCGTAATAATCATAATTGAAATTAAGAAGTAGGACAAATAACATATTACGACAAAACAACAATAAAAATAGAGTACGACACATTCTGCAAGTCCAATAATGTCCAGCATAGGTAGTTTTGACTAGCCTAGTAAATTTTTTTTAAATTTTTTGGGGACATTACAAGTGGTATTAGAGCCCAGTTTCAACACTATGAGGCCAATGGAAGTACCAAACATTTGTTGCAAAGAAAATAAAGTATGTTTTAAATTATTTTAACTAACATAAATTTTCCTCTTATTGAATTTTGCAATTTATAGGAATTTTTACAAAAATAGTTCATATTATGAATACTCAAAAGGACAACAGCCATAATGGAAGATGAACACACCCACCGAGGATGTAGAACTGGTGGTGGAGCTGAATTCTAATATTATGAACACCATAGACAATCTTCAAGAAGAAATGCAAAGTTTCAAATATGATAGTCTAAACGAAAGAAAGGAACAAGAAGCTATTAATGAAGCATTGCTGCAAAATATGATGGGAGGAAGCTCGCAGGTAAAACCCACTCATTCCACAAACAGGTTCAAGGAAGAACCTTATCATAAATGGGACAACAACCTAAGGAAGGAAGGTAAAGAGGCACATACCCCTAAACCCCCAGAAAAGGTTATCACAGTCCTTCTAGTGATACCTCTCTTTCTCCATGCAGAAGGAAATAAAGAAGCGATGACAATATTCATGCAGAGTTTGGAAAAATAAGATGCCCAACCTATGAAGGTGAAGTAAACATGGGGGAGACATATTATGAATGGTTGCTATGTATGGGAAAATATTTCTAAGTTCATAACTACTTAAGTGAGATGAAGGCTCGGCTTGCCATCTATAATTAAAATGGAAAAGTAGTGAGATGGTGGAGAGATTTGAAACATACCAAGAAATATTAGTTAAGAGAAATACACTGTAGTAACATCCACAAACTATTTCAAGAAAAATGTACATCGAAAAGGTTCTTCGACAGAAAAGTGAAAGAGTTTCATGAGCTACGTATGTGATCCATGACTATGGATGATTTTATTAATAAATTTCTATATCTATTACATTTTGTGCCATACATTGAGGATGAAAAGGTAAAGATCCAACAGTTATTAGGATGTCTTCCTCCCAACTTTTTGGAAAGAATTAAATTCGACATGCCAAAAACTTTGGACACCACACTGCATAAGGCTAGGCTCTTGTATGAGCATGGGAAGCTACATCAAAATAAATTAAACCAAAACTGAGATAGGACTAAGAATTTATCTGATAACTGTAAATTTGGTTTTAACCCAAAACCATACCGAAAATAGAATAACAGTTTTCCAGTGAACAAAAACTTCAACAAATTGGGTTGAAAGCCTTATGTATGAGCTCCAAATGTTAACAAACTAGTAGCAACTGGGGGAGCCAATGCTACCCCACTACAGATCAAGTGCTATAAATGTAATTGGCATCATTATGCCGGAGATTGTAAGAACAAGACCAATAGGCGGCTGATGCACAATCATGGACTCCTTTAAAGACACTTTGGATGTCACATAGTACTGGAATAAATGGAAAACTATGACTTTAGGTGACAATTAGGGGTACTTCCCTAACTTATTTGAAGATGAAGTGAAAATAAAGAAGATAGGAAATTAAATCAGCTTTCATAATATATAGCATTTATGCATTGAAAATATGTGTAAATGATTGTAAAATTAATTTCCGTGAAAGTGGGTTTTCAAATGTCCAGCACATCTTAACATATATGTTTGTGCGGCTGCAACAATATATGAGGTAAATGATGTCAATTTGGGATAAAATATTGCAAACATATAAAGGACATATGGGCCTAGTGCAAAACTATTTATTCATAATTTTTCATGAATTATTTATTTTATTATTAATTATTGAATTCACAAAAGCTTGAAATTAAAATCTTATGTGTGGGTGCAACACTTTAGGGGAAAACATTAATGAAATCCTTGATTTCTAAATATAAGATCATAGATCTTGATCTTGTCTAGTCCACCATGTAGTTTTATTGGGAAATGGTGATGGAAATCAAAAGTTATATAACAAACAATCAATGTATCTATTTTCAAAAATTGACGTGTGTCATTTAGAAAAATAATTATAAATAAATAAAACATAGTTTTGAAGGAAAAAATTACATATTCAAAACTGTAAGATCGTACTCTATAATGTCCTAGATTTTCATAATAAAATATTATGTATGTCATAGCAAAACACGCCATCTATACTGAGCATATTGATAGAGTTCTAAAAGACAAGCAATAGCCCTGGTTGATTTGTCCTAGCCAATAGGTTCAGTAGTTCGAATCTATTTTCAAACATAATGCCAAACCTTATTCTTATCGATTAATTTAATTTTAAAATAACACATATGCATTATAACGCATATGCGTTATAGCTTATTCATATCGCATATGCGATATTAATAAGCTATAGCACATATGTGTTATAATGCATATGCGTTATAGCTTATTCATATCGCATATGCGATATGATAAAGCTATAACGCATATGCATGCTTTCGTAACTAATTTTGTATGAGAGTAAAAAGAGTAATGGTATCCTTATCCCATTATAATACCATTTAGACAAAACTATGATGGACACAAATAATTCCTCATTTTAACGTTGAACGAAGCCATGGGCTATGCATCCAAGAAAATGGGGCAATGAATGAAGCCATGAGCTATGCATCCAAGAAAATAGGGTGGTGAACGAAGCCATGGGCTGTGCATCCAAGAAAATAGGGTGGTGAACAAAGCCATGGGCTGTGCATCCAAGAAAATAGGGCGGTGAATGAAGCCATGGGATGTGCATCCAAGAAAATAGGGCTCTAAATGAAGGCATCATCATCATAAACCTCATCATCATCATCATCACCACCACCCTCATCCTTATCATCATCACCATCATCATCACCATCATCATCAACCTCATCTTCATCATCATCACCACCACCCTCATCCTCATCATCATTACCATCATCATCATCCTCATCATCATCATCATCATCATCACCACCCTCATCCTGATCATCATCATCATTCTCATCATCATCATCATCATAATCACCCTCATCCTCATCCTCATCATCATAGTCACCCTCCTCCTCCTCCTCATCATCATCATCACTGTTCATCATCATCACCATCATCATCCTCATCGTCACCATCATCACCATCCTCATCCTCATCATCATCATCATCATCATCATCATCATCCTCATCCTCATCCTCATCATCATCATCATCCTCATCATCATCATCATCACCCTCATCGTCATCCTCATCATCATCATCATCATCATCATCATCATCATCATCATCACCCTCATTCTCATCATCATCATCATCATAGTCATCACCATCATTGTTCATCATCACCTTCATCGTCACCCTCATCCTCATCATCATCACCATCCTCATCATCATCATAATCATCATCACCCTCACCCTCATCATCATCACCCTCACCCTCATCATCATCATCATCACCGTCATCCTCATCATCATCATCGTGGTCATCATCATTATCATCATCATCCTCATCATCATCATCATCATCATCATCATCACCATCATCTTCCATCATCATCGTCATCATTTTTCATCATCATCGTCGTCATCATCATCAGCATCATCATCATCACCATCATCATCCTCATCATCACCATCTTCGTCATCATCATCATCATCACCATCCTCATCATCATCATCATCATCATCATCACCATCATCATCCTCATCCTCATCCTCATCATCATCATTGTCAACCTCATCAACATCATCATCATCATCACCACCCTAATCCTCATCATCGGCACCATCATCATCCTCCTCCTCCTCATCATGATCATCATCATCACCACCCTCATCCTCATCATCATCACCATTCTCATGATCATCATCATAATCACCCTCATCCTCACCATCATCATCATAGTCATCCTCCTCCTCCTCCTCATGATCATCCTCATTGTTCATCATCATTGTCATCCTCATCCTCATCCTCATCATCATCACCATCATCACCCTCATCCTCATCATCATCATCATGGTAATCATCATCATCATCACCACCCTCATCCTCCTCCTCCTCCTCATCATCATCATGGTCATCATCATCATTATCACCCTCATCCTCATCATCATCATCATCATCATCATCATCATCCTCATCATCATCAGCATCATCATCACCCTTATCCTCATCATCTTCATCATGGTCATCATCATCATCATCATCATCATCATCACCCTCATCCTCATCATTACCATCATAGTCATCATCCTCCTCATCATCACGATTATTGTTCATCATCATCACTCTCATCCTCATCATCATCATCATCATCACCCTCATCCTCATCATCATCATCATGGTCATCATCTTCATCTTCATCATGATCATCACCCTCATCCTCATCATCATCATCATGATCATGATCATCATCATCATCCTCATCATCATCATCATCATAGTCATCATCCTTGTCCTCATTATCATCACCATCATTGTTCATCATCGTCGTCATCATCATCCTCCTCCTCATCATCATCATCGTCATCACCATCATCATCATCACCGTCATCCTCCATCATCATCATCATCATTGTTCATCGTCATCGCCATCATTGTCATCATCATCATCACCATCATCACCATCACCATCCTTGTCGTCACCATCATCATCATCATCAACAACATCATCACCATCCTCATCATCATCATCATCATCATCACCATCATCATCCTCATCCTCATCCTCCTCATCATCATCGTCAACCTCATCATCATCATCATCATCACTGCCCTCATCCTCATCATCATCGCCATCATCATCACCATCATCATCATCCTGATCATCATCATCATCATCACCACCCTCATCCTCATCATCATCACCATCATCATCACCATCATCACCATCCTCATCATCATCATCATCATCACCACCCTCATCCTCATCATCATCATCATTATCATTATCATCATCGTTGTCATCATCATCCCCATCATCATCATCATAGTCATCCTCCTCCTCCTCCTCCTCCTCCTCCTCCTCCTCCTCATCATTGTTCATCATTATCATCATCATCATCATCATCATCATCATCACCATCATCATCCTCATCGTCATCACCCTCCTCCTCATCACCCTCCTCCTCCTCCTCATCATCATCATCATCATCATCATCCTCATCATCATCACCCTCATCCTCATCATCATCATCATGGTCATCATCGTCATCATCATCATCATCATCACCACCCTCATCCTCATCCTCATCATAATCTTCATCATCATCACCCTTATCCTCCTCATCATCATCATGGTCATCATCATCATCATCATCATCATCATCCTCATCATCATCACCCTCATCCTCATCATCATCATCATGGTCATCATGGTCATCATCATCATCATCATCACCACCCTCATCCTCATCCTCATCATAATCTTCATCATCATCACTCTTATCCTCCTCATCATCATCATGGTCATCATCATCATCATCATCATCATCATCATCCTCATCCTCATCCTCATCATCATAGTCATCATCCTCCTCATCATCACCATCAGTGTTCATCATCATCTTAATTATCACCCTCATCCTCATCATCATCACCATCCTCCTCCTCCTCATCATCATCATCACCCTCATCCTCATCCTCATCATCCTCATCACCCTCATCCTCATCATCTTCATCTTGGTCATCATCATTGTCATCATCATCATCACCTTCATCATCATCATCATCATCATCATCATCATAGTCATCATACTCCTCATCATCACCATCATTGTTCACCATCATCTTCATCATCACCCTCATCCTCATCATCATCACCATCCTCATCCTTATCATCATCATCATCATCCGCATCCTCCTCCTCCTCCTACTCCTCCTCCTCATCATCACCCTCATGCTCATCATCATCATCATGGTCATAATCATCATCATCATCATCATCATCATCACCGTCATCCTCATCATCATCATCATAGTCATCATCATTGTCATCATCACCATCATTGTTCATCATCATCTTCATCCTTACCCTCATCCCCATCATCATCATCATCATCCTCATCATCACCGTCATCCTCACCATCATCCTCATTGTCATCATCATCGTCATCATAATCATCACCCTCATCCTCATCCTCATCATCATCATCATCACCATCATTCTTCATCATCATCTTCATAAGCATAGATAAATGTAAATTGCATATGTGATATATCCGGTATGCACTAAATTGCATATGTGATATATCGCATATGCCTTTTGGAGAACATGTAAAAAACCAGCTCATTCATTAAAAAACATTGTATCAATATTGCATATGCGATACATCAGAGGTGCGTATCGCATATGCGATATGTGTTGTAAAACAAATGTTGGGTTCCGTCCTATGGGCCAGGTTTATTGTAGCAAAAGATATAATTCGTCTGAACCCACACACAAAGAACTGTTCAACGTGCAATTTTTAAATCATTACTTACATAATTCCATAGTTTTGTACAGGTTTGGGTGGATTTCAATTGAGAATGTATGTAATAGAGGTCGAAAGTCAGCAAGGAAGGTGCTTACACTGGAAGAAGCACAAAATAAAAAAGAAAAAAAGAGGGAAGATTCAAGAAATCGTCAACATTCATTACATGAGCAAATAGTTCCCATTCATCCTCAACAGATACCTGACGTAGAGGCTGAGGAAGATAATTCAACATTAAAGGAAGCTGGTTATATGGAAGTTGATATTATTGATCCATTAGTAAATGGACAATCTTGTGAAGAGTTCAATAATTATGTTACTCCCGATGCAAATGTGACTCAGCAACAACCATGGTCGATGGTTCAATCTCCTAATCGAAGTTGTCAGCCTGTAGTGGATGTAAACGTCACTCCAACATTTCAAACGGCAACAAATTTTGCATCAAAATGAAAGAGAACTCCTAAATGAATACAATTGGATGAGAGCGGATTGACTTCCACGGAAGGTAAGGTGGCTAAACGCACTATCCTTCGTCATTATTCTCAAATAATGAAACAATATTTTGATAACAAATCCGAAGCCAGTAAATGCCAATTGTTTTTAGCTTTGCTTAAATCTAGAAATATGGCAACTGTTAGAAGAAATTTAGGAATAACAACAATGAAGAATATCGAATCAAGTAATCACATTGTTAAATCTTTTGTTGCAGAATTCACATCGATTGGTAAAAAAACTCGTTCACAAGACTGTAATGTGGCTCATCATGTATTGGCTAAATCAATTATATGTAGATCCACAAGACAACGTTGTTTACTTAAATGCACATCACAAATTGTGCCTTTACATCCAAAGACACTTAAAAAATATTCAGTAAGAAGAGACAACCTTGATCTAGAGGGACAAATGGAAACATTATGGGCATTTAGTGGTAGGTTTCCCCGCAAAGACATGAAGTTAGTCGAAGTAGTGAAGGGCTTGGTGCAAACGTTTTGGCATGATAACACTAGGCCTTCTTCTAACACGAAGGATGTGTTAAAACATTGTAGTGGTTCTAGAAACAATGAACCTCATGTTAAACATTATCTTGACATGACACAAACTCAATTGTTCGAGATGTTTAAATTTGCCCATGTAGAGCTAAGGCTCGGGCAAAGATCTTTCGAAAAATGCAAGCCTTGTTATGTTAGAATAAATACCATCCAGAACACTTCTTGTTGTAGATACCACATAGAGTTTGACCTATATTACCATACATTTGCACATATACCTCGTTTTTTGCATCCTAACCATGTGCAGGAATGCTCAAGTATAGTACCACCAATGTCATCCAGAGATTTCATCCATAGAATAATGTGTCTGGGGAAAGATGGGAAGACACATTTCTTAAAAAAATGTGTAGATAGTTCTTGCAACAATTGTGGTGGGCTATCATTATGGTGTGATTTCATCCATGAAAGTGAATATCAAGCATTCAGTAATGCAATTTTTGAGAAGCAGAACTATCAGTATGAGACATATCACCTACATGATGGGAAAGAAAGCAGGAAGATTAAATTGGTGACTTCACAGGTAAATTGTCAAATATTGACATATTAATATTCATGTACACAATTTTTTATGTGGTTTATTGGCATATTAATATTCATGTACCAGGTGCGAGTATGTGATTTTATTCCATAGTTTTGTGGAAAGATCCAAAAGTACATTCAACATGTCGATATGGAACGGTGGCAAGATGAGAAATTCATAATATGCCAGGACACATTCCCTCTGGGAACAATACTATTAGTGGTTGACTTTGCGGAAAATTACATCCTACAACCACAAAATGAAATTCAAAGTCAATACTATCACTGAGAGTAGGTGAGCATAATGGTGCATATCACATATCGACATGGGCAAGATAGCAATGAAGAGAAAAGTGTGATACTGAAAGAAAGTCACTTCTACATAAGTGACGACCGGACCCATGACATACATTACATGTAGAATTTAATTTATGTAGAAATTAGAAATGCAAGACCTTATTTACAAAATGTATTTTTAACTCCACCTATTTCCTTTCATAGGTCAGATATATGCAGTGGTTGCCCCAAAAAATAATGAATGGGGTTCTGACTATTGGTTGGAATGTTGCTTAGAGGGGAAACAAACCATTCTCGAACCTGTTACAGATGATGTAAATATTGAATTCCCAACCGGCTCGATGGTTATAAAAGGGGAGTACTTGACACTTCCAGCACAACAAAAAAGGAAGGGTGGGTATGTATATCATTATTATAGACCAAGAGCTATTGTATACCACTTCACCAACCTAGTAGTTGGTATAAACATCAAGCTGCGTACACTTGGTCACAAAAATAGGTCACATGTACGATACTTGCTACCTCATATAGAGCACAAAATATTGATGGACACCATCGGCACCAGAGATGATCTGGATGGCCTACTTGTATGAGTGCATATCCAGGTGCATTATTTATCCTTTAAAGTGAATTCTGAAGCACAGTTTAAATTTTAGACCTCAAATTTCCTCTAATAACTGGACACTATAAACACGACAGTACAACCTCAAGTGAGTTGTCTATAAATAATGTTTGCACATTTTCATTGGGTTCTCTTTTCTTTCTTATGATGTTACTAATCTCTAGCCTTTCGTGTGACTAGGATACAAACACCATCTACGGCACATTGGAGGCACCAAGAATGGTGTCTTTAGACACCAACAAATAGAGTTCAAAAAATAACAAGCTCTCGAGTTGTTGAAATTCACATTTCTTGATGCTTTTAGTTTAATATACATTTAATTACATTGCCATGTACAAATCAGAAACCAACTATGCTTACATGATCACCACTACTTGCATGCACCAACTAGGCTTTCATGAAAACCAATTTGCGTGCACCAACTAGGGTTGACAAGGTATGAGATGGAACTAGGGTTTAGTGAGCAATTTGAAAGTGAGGAGAGGGAACTAGAAACACATGATCACCAATACTTGCATGCACCAATTAGGATTTCATGAACACCAATTTGCATGCACCAACTAGGGTTGATAAGGTATGAGATGGAACTAGTGTTTAGCGAACAATTTCCAAGTTAGGAGAGGGAACTAGAAACACATGATCACCAATACTAGCATGCACCAACTAGGCTTTCATGAACACCAATTTGCATGCACCAACTAGGGTTGACAAGGTATGAGATGGAACTAGGGTTTAGTGAGCAATTTGCAAGTTAGGAGAGGGAACTAGAAACACATGATCACCAATACTTGCATGCACCAACTAGGGTTCATAAGGTATGAGATGGAACTTGGGTTTTGTGAGAAATTTGCAAGTTAGGAGAGGGAACTAGAAACACATGATCACCAATACTTGCATGCACCAACTAGGCTTTCATGAACACCAATTTACATGCTATCACTAGGGTTGACAAATAATGAGATGGAACTAGGGTTTACTTCAAGAAATTTACAAGTTAAGAGAGGGAACTAGAAACACATGGCCATGTACAAATCGGAAACCAACTAGGCTTTCATGAACACCAATTTGCATGCTATCACTAGGGTTGAGAAATAATGATATGGAACTAGGGTTTAGTGAGCAATCTACAAGTTAGGAAAGGGAACTAGAAATTGGAAACCAACTAGGGTTGACAAATAATGAGATGGAACTAGGGTTTAGTGAGCAATTTACAATTTGAGGGAACTAGAAACACATGGACATGTACAAAATGGAAAGCAACTAGGGTTTCATGAACACCAATTTGCATGCTATCACTAGGGTTGACAAGTTATGACATGGAACTATGGTTTAGTGACCTCTTTACAAGTTATGAGATGGAACTAGAAACACATGGATGTATGTACATATTGATTACCAACTAGGGTTTTTAGGGTATGATTTTAGTATTGTAGGGTATTGTAGGGCATGATGTATGCTAGTATGGTATGATGTTTGTATGTTATGTTATGGTATGTTATTTATCTTAGTATGGTATGATGTTAGTGTCATAGGGTAATGTAGGGTATGTTATTGTATGTTAGTATGGTATGATGTTAGTATCATAGGGTATTGTATGGTATGATATGGTATATTACACATGCATGCATGACTTAGTGTTATGATGTTAGCGTATGGTATATTAAAATGGTATGGTATGTTACTATGGTATGATGTTAGTATGTTATGTTATGGTATATATTACACATCCATGCATGACATAGTGTTATGATTGTTAGTGTATCTAATTTAGTTAGTGTATGGTATGGTTATGATGTTAAAAAGTTGAGGATATCCATAATGTTAAAAAGTCGATGAGTCATGAATTCTTCCTTTAAGTTATTGGAAATTCATAAGTTAGCACACATGTGAACCACACATATCATGTTCCAAGATCAAGTCAAACATATATGTATAAATTTGAACCTTGCTTTATACTATATATGTATAGAAATAATGTTACAAAAATTGTCATGCCACATGGCCATAATACAAAATAGTGGATCAAAAAGTACATCTACGTGTATATGAAGAAAAATTTACATCTATGTATCCCCCATATACATTTATTCTACTTATCCCCCCTTTTGCTGCCACTGCCAATGTCTTCGAAGAAGTCTAGCTTTCTTTTTCGACTACTCATTGGTGATCCCCATCGCTGAACAAGAGGGATAGGTGACATCAGTGGAGACTATAGAAAAACCAAATTTTGTAAGTTAATTTACAAACCTTTAAAAATTCTATGTACATTTGTTCAAATTCCAAAACTAAAATAACATTTTTACTTATTGTATGTGAGTAAGTAATGGTGGGTCGTGGTGCCTTATTCACAACAACCCTGATTGGGTGCTCTTCAAGCACCACTTGCTCACTATCAAGCTGCATGAAAATATATGTATATGCCAATGTCAACAAATATACATGTACCTTGGGAGGGAAGAGGTGGGTCACCGATTTGGGTCTCTTCAAGCACCAAATCAGAGAAAGCGATACACAAACATACAAAGAAAGAAATATATAAGCATACCTGCTGGCTAGTCAAAGATGGGTCACCGATTTGGTGCTCTCCACGCACCGGTGCCTCACTAGGGGCCTTCATAAAGTAAAATATATGTCAATTTCAGATAAAATAGTGAATCAAAGACATATATACTACATGGATGGAAAATGATGTTACCAAAGAAAGCAAAACATACATGTACCTAAATGGGGGAAGAGGTGGGTTGACAACAACCTCGCTTTGGTGCTATTCAAACACCACTATCTCAATAGGTTCCTGCATAAAGTAGCATATGTCAAAGCGATACATAAACTTACCTGCTACCTTGTCAGAGGAGGTTTGTAACCAATGGATTGATTAACTAGGAACGAGAGAAAAGGACTTCTATTTGTACTAGCGAAGAAGCTTTCTTTTTGGACAAGTTCATCAAACTCATGTTCCTATGTACAAAAGGATAAATATACAATTAGACAATTTCAAAAAAATAAAAAAGTACATGTTGAATCATTAAAATCACAATCAAAAGAAAGTGATACATAAACGTACCTGCTGGCTCATGATAGGTGGGTCATCAATCTGGTTCTCTTGAAGCACCGGTGCCTCAATAGAATCCTGCATAAAATAACATATGTCAAATTCAGATAATAAAAAGAATATTAGACATATATACTACATGGACGAAAAATGATGTTTTCAAAGAAAGCAAAACATAAACGTCCCTGGTGGCTCGTGATAGGTGGGTCATCAATCTGGTGCTCTTCATGCACCGGTGCCTCAATAGAATCCTGCATAAAATAACATATGCCGAATTCATATAACAAAAATAATCTTAGACATATATATTACATGGACGAAAAATGATGTTTTCAAAGAAAGCGAAACATACATGTACCTGGCGGGGGGGAAGAGGTGGCTCAGCCACAACCTTGCATTGGTGCTCTTCAAGCACCAATGGCTTAATGGTTCCCTGCATAATGTAACATATGTCAATGTCAGATAATACAAAGAAAACGAGACATCTACAAGATGGATGAAAAATGATTTTTCCAAAGAAAGCGAAACATAATTAAAAGCATATTTAAAATAATAACTGTGTTTGGGAATATACCTCTGCATGAGAGGGAATAGGATGAGATTCAATGTACTCATCCTGATCACTATGAATAAAACATGTTGTATCCAAATTAGGATGTATTGAATGTTACAATCTATACTATAAATATGTAAATAAATTTGACAAATTAACAAGTATAGTTCTTACCCCTATTGGTTAAGAACCAAACTCATATGCAATATTGACAGCCGCATCAATGTTCTCAACATTGATCGGCAGACTATGTGACTCTGGTGTGCCATGGGACACTAGCTATATATTTGTTCACATAGTTTGTTATATAGTTAAATAGAAATAAATTGCAAAACAATTGAAAGTTGTAATATGAAACAAAATATAATATGAAAATAATTAGTTTTACTTACAAATCGAAGTAATCCATCATCTCGAAAGTATGAAGCAAGGCCATAGCATATGCCTCCACATGATGTGCAAAGGTGTGGAGTAACACAATGCTCTGAATGCTTTAAATCTCCTGTGTGATCTGTAGATGGTCCATCCTTAGAAGTGCAAGCCCCTGGTCTACATTGCCTTGGACATCGGTCCCATGCTGAAGTGATGTATCTGCCAAGTCAAATAATGCCTCATGTGTATCCTCAATCACAAGACCCACAGGAGGACATAGCCGAGGGGGTTTTTTTGTGCATGGAGGGTGTGGCATATAGTTAGAATCCATCCTGGCCCCTTCCCTATCTTGGGGCATCCCATGACCAACACCCTGGAATCCTAAGATATTGAAGTAGTTAACATGTTTCCCTAGGATGAATTCTACATACAACTTCCTAAGGAAATAAAATGGGATGTCCCTATTCCCATGAGGGTATTCATCAAATACCATATACCAATGATCCACCCAATTGGCCTTTATATTTGGTTCAATGCACCAGTCTATGAGGGGTGGCAAGAGCGGGGGGGGGGTCCTTCTGGACCCCAGTGGAAATATAGAACAATCCTTTTCCTGGGGATTAGGGAACAGAACCAATAACGAAGCAGAATGGCTGGCTCTTCTAAAAGGTATTCAGATATTATAGGCTGAAAACTATCGCAAGGTTTTAATTCTTGGAGACTCAAAGCATGTCATCTCCAAATTGATTAATGGATACCCCTCGGGAGCGATTAATTGTCGTCGCCTGTACAACAAAGCAAAACCTCTAATGCACCACTATTATAAGCCTCTGCATATTCTCCGGATAAACAATAGTGCAGCTGACGCTATGGCCAATATTGGGGATTCTCTTCCGCAAGGTATTTATGAACAAGATGGGAACCCTCCTCTCCACAAATTCATCCCATAATGATGAAGAAGGTCTCCCTTTGGCCTAATTTCCCCATTGAGTTTTGGATTGCCCTCATGATTGGGCATTGTAGGCTTAGTCTCATGGTTTTACCCTTGGTACTTAGTCTCCTTTTTTCTTTTGATTTACCCCACCCCTTTATTCCCCTTCTCCCCCCGTCCCTAGCTTTCCTTTGTCATTTCATCCCCCCCTTCCCCTTGTCCTTTGCCGGCTTCATGCATTTAACTCCCAGCTCTATCATCCCTGCCGCGTGGCCTCCTCCTCGGTCCTCCCTCCATCCGGTCGACTCAGTTTCAATGGCATTAAGGCCCTGGGTTAATGGCATTTATCCCTTGCACAATCTCCATCCCGCTTATCTTTGTCCTCCTTCTCTCTTTGGATACAGAATGCAACTCCTTAACAACTCCTCTGGAAGCCCTGGTTTCTATGAAATTCAGGGACTTCTGTGGCAGGTATTTTTTGGCGTCAGCGAAGGGTGGCTCTAGGGCCTCCCGTGGCCGGTCCTCCCCCTTTCACGTCCGGTGGTGAAAGAGTGGCTTGCCTCCGCAGCCCTCTCCTCCTTTGCAGGAATAACCCATTCAGTGTCTCGGGTTGCAGCTCACAGCATAGGTGCTCCAGTGAGTAATTGGGTCTTGGATTCTGGTCTTTTCCAGGGCCAGCTGGAAGGTGCTGTGGGAACACTGGACATTCAAAAGCAAGGTGAAGTTTCTCTATTTCAATAAATCGTTGTGATTAGTTCGTTTCTCAAGCATTCCTCGGTGGATCAGCAAGGCAGAGTTCCTGGCAATTCAGCCAGCATCCCTCTCAATCTCTTTGCTCGTTTGAGCATTTCGACTGAAGCATCCAGAATGGCGCAGGGTGGAGAATGGGTGGATATTAAGAAGAATTTGTGCAGACTATACGAACTTCTGGCTATCAATGTTGTGGACACCAAAGAAATGAGCATGGAGGTAAAGAAAATGGCTGACACTGTCAGCTATACTTCACTTCAAATAAGCAATCATGATGCTCGTATAGACGACAAGGAGAGAAGTCTTCGGGAAATCCATGGGAAAGTGGACAGGATTCAGGAGGATCTCTAGTGATTCATAGAATTGAACCAGGCCAGCAGAGTCAATGGTGAAGTTGCAAAAGTTGTTCTTCCTATGGAGGAGGAATCTGTCGTCCAACCTAGAAACAACATAGGTAATCAGTAATTTGTCCCCTTTTGTTATGTCTGAATGTTTTTTTGTCTCCTTTTATGTAAGTTGTTTGTAAGGGTATACCCCTCTAGCACTTTCCGAAGTTTTGAGCAGAATGTATGCAGGGTTTTTTGGACAGCTCCATGGCTAGCTTTTCTGTGCAGCATTTTTGTTGTTCGTAAACTTTCGAAGCTATCTATCTTGTAATGAATGGCTGTGCACAACCTCCTTTTATATATACCTCTTTTTAGTTTCTGTTAAAAAAAAAATGCACCAGTCTATGGAAATGTGTGCTCGACTGGTGGGTCGAACCAATCTGGTGCTAGGGTCCCGGAATAATGAAAATAATTGGTCTTTTGTAAATTTTAAGGTCTTTGATGTCTTTATAACTCAATCCATCAGAGTAGTATTGCCTCCTCGATTCTCTATACGAGCTAATGTTGTACAAAGATCCTTGGGCATTGGAAATTATGTTTGTTATTATTTCCACTGCATCGGCTAAAGATTGTCTCAAATGATCCCCCCCTCCAATAGATGAGCTAAGGCACCTCAAAGACGCCAAACGTGCAATAATCTGTGAGTTTTGATCTTGTTCCCTCTCTGGGTTTGGGTTTGGGTTAATGTTGGGGTTAGTTTCTGGGTTATTAGAGGGTGGGTTTTCCACATTGCCTTGTTCATTTCTGTTATCTGTTAAAATTTAGACAAAAAAATACAAGTTTTTTTACTTAATCATTCTTTGATTTCATTCAATTTTTTTTATTAAATTTGTTTTAAATAATTAAAAAAAACTATGAAATTAAGAAAATAAATAAGGAATTGATGACTAACTGAAATGGATAAGAGAATTTACCTGCCATTGGATCCTATTGACCTATAGCTCAACCTCCAACTCAACCTCCAAAAGATAAAACCTAAATCGCCTCTGCGTTTTTTCATCCACACGCTTTATCATAGTCCCGTTGCCTGACTGTGCAAATGATATTTGAGGCCCGCAGCCTCTATTTTGTTTTTTTAGTTTTCATCGCATATGCGATATATCGCACTTACGATATATATCATATATGCGATATATATCACATGTGCTATATATCGCATATGTGATTTTTAAAACTAAAAAAATAAAAACAGTATATGCGATATATCGCATATGAGATATATCGCATATGTGATATATCGCATATGTGATATTTAACTTTTACAAATTGCATATGTGATACTTCCTTACGAACCTTAGCCTTGTGTTTGGGCTCGGGTTGTTCCAAACATACCATCAATAATGCATATGCGTTCTTGAGTTACACTTTAGAAGTGTGTTTCGGATTTATTAAGTGGCACTAAAAAGTCGAACCAACTTCGTACTTCCTTACGAACCTTAGCCTTGTGTTTGGGCTCAGGCTATTCTAAACATACCATCAATAATGCATATGCGTTCTTGAGTTACACTTCAAAAGTGTGTTTCAGATTTATTAAGTGGCACTAAAAAGTGGAACCAACTTTGTGCGAGCACCCTAAGGTCTTGCACCACTTACAAGAAGAACCAACAATAGAAGACATAGCTACAACACCCCAAATTTATGGAGCCTTGGATACTTGACATGCATACCATCTGGCTACAATGGTTGAGATAGAAGGTAAGATATTGAACACTTCTATTTCAATACTTATTGACCTCGGTGGTTACCAGAGCTATGTATCGCCTAAAATTCTTGATATTTGAAAACTAGAAAAAGTAAAACATCATAAACCTTGACTGGTTCAGTTATCCATAGGTACGAAACATAATGTTTTAGAAATAGTTAAATATTGCGAGGTAAACCTGAATTTTTTTCCAACGAAATTCAACCTGAGCATCCTACCCTTAGGATCGTATGATATACTTTTCGACATAGACTAGTTGGAACGGCACCATGTCATACTCGATTGCTTACAAAATCCAATATTGTGTACATATAGCCAATGGAATGACGTAAATATTCCATAAATTCCAAACAAAGTT
The DNA here is from genome assembly GCA_001517045.1 of Pseudotsuga menziesii. NCBI lineage: Eukaryota > Viridiplantae > Streptophyta > Pinopsida > Pinales > Pinaceae > Pseudotsuga > Pseudotsuga menziesii. The sequence goes on from LPNX010994542.1 coordinate 188,216, forward strand.
TCTGTAAGGAAAATATCTTCCATACAAGCAAATAAATGCGCTAGGAAAGGCTATAAGTTTTTTACAGAACATCCAAGACATAGAGTTTGAGAGAGAAGAGCGCATAGAGTAATTTCCCGTTGTTGTAGAATTGAAGGACATGTTTCTTAAGGAAATCCCATGATTACCTCCCCAATGAGACCTAGACTTTTCCATAAAACTAACACCAGGATCAGTTTTGACATCCAAATCCCCTTACCGCATGAGTGCACCAGAATTGGTGGAACTCAAACTACAATTGCAAGAGTTGATAGAAAAAGAGCATATCTGACCAAGTGTGTCCTCTTGGGGGGCACCAATAATGTTCGTAAAGAAAAAGGATGGTACGATGTGAATGTGCATCAATCACTGTTAGATTAACAAAATGACTATCAAGAAATGATACCTACTCCATAGGATCGATGACCTATTTGATCAGGTAGGATGAGCCAAAATATTTTCAAATATTGACCTACGATCCAGGTACCATCAGGTATGGATTCACGACGAGGATATTCACAAAACTGCCTTTCGTACAAGGTATAGGCACTACGAGTTTGTAGTAATGTCGTTCAGGTTGAGCAATGCTCCTAAGAACTTCATGTGTATGATGAATAGTATATTGAATAAATATCTCAATAAATTTGTTTTGGTATTTATAGACAACATCCTAGTTTATTCTAAGAATAAAGAGGAACATGAAGAACACCTTCGCATAGTACTACGAGTGTTACAAGAAAACCAGCTTTACGCTAAGTTTAGTAAATGTTATTTTTACAAACCCTAGATACAGTACTTGGGTCACATTATCTCTAAGATAGGAATAGTTGTGGACCTGGAAAATATTAGAGACATAGAATATTGGCCTACTGCTACAAGTGTCCCATTGCGGAGCACTGATACTGCTCGTAAAGAAAAAGGATGGTACGATGCGAATGTGCATCAATTACCATCAGCTTTACAAAATGACTATCAAGAATTGATACACACTCCCTAGGATTGATGACTTGTTCAATCAGGTAGGAGGAGCCAAAATCTTTTCAAATATTAACCTACGATCTAGGTACCATTATGTACGGATTCACAATGAGGATATTCACAAAAAAGCCTTTTGTACAAGGTATGGGCACTATGAGTTTGTAGTAATGTCATTCGGGTTGACGAATGCACCCATGAACTTCATGTGTATGACGAATAGTAAGTATCTGCATAAATTTGTTTTGGTATTTATAGAAGACATCCTATTTTATTCTAAGAATAAAGAGGAACACAAAGAACAACTTCACGTAGTACTACAAGTGTTACGAGAACACCAGATTTACGCTAATTTTAGTGTTGTTCACTAGAATTGTCCATTTTTCCATCACTTATCAACATATATTTCATCCATTTTCTTCCCATTATCACCCATTTATCATTCCATTTTTCGTCCATTTGTTGTAACTGTGCGTACAATAGCATACTACTTCCATTGATGTTTTATGGGGTTGATAATGATTATTTTCCTTTATCTTTGATTAGTTGAAGACTATTATGCATAATTTTACTAATTATGGTTTATGAAGTGATTTGTCACGTACAGGACACTCATAGCTAGCTGTTACAGCCTTAACCAAAAATGCATGCCAGATAAGAACACCTTGGTTCACATCTCCATTTTCGGGCAGATGGAAATGAATCACAAAACTTTGAGACATGGGTTTTGTGTGTATCATCCTCATTTACTTGACTCTTAAGGAAATTTCCAAAAAAATCCACGTATTGGGATATACAAGTGGTTCTTTGAGAGGGTAGTTTCCAGATTTATTGTTGTGGCCGGTTCCAAAGTTGTTAGCGGTTACGGTCATGTTTAAGCTGTTACAGATCACAAGTTGGGGGTTCAGTTCCTCAATTCCATGAGATAATTTTATGTATAAATATGTAATCAATATCATTGATAAAGGGAGAAAGAGAAATGAATGTTATGATGTAGGATTTGATCCATATATTTTGTAATCATTCCAGTCTGATAATACATGCCCACAGTTTCTTAATTCTAGTGTTGTAGACTTTCATTGTGGAGATATAGCTTTTCTCAGGAGAGGAAGGGCCCTCTTCCCTGAGCAGATGCTGGTAGTTTTGATTGTAGGTGTTTTATTTTGTATATTTATTTATTTCTTAATTCATGATTTCATTCATTAGATTGATCATAGTTGTTTTTATTATTTAGTTCATGCTTTCATTATATTTATCATAGTTGTTTTCCTGTTAATTCATATTGATAGATCGTTGGCCAACTTAGCATTGCTTCCAGTTTTATGTATTTAGATCTTGTTTCATAAGAATAGATTTTGTTTGAACTGTGATTAGATTTACAGTTTGGATTTATGAATAGGTTTTAGGTTTGATTTCTTTTCAAGAAGTTGTGACCTCATTTACAAATAGTTTTAATTGCATACCAATAGATAACAGTGTCAGGTATAAATTGTTCTTGCATAGATCTTGCATGATAGATTTGAAATAAAAGACTTCCTCAGGTTGATAATTTATGTTTAGCACTCTACATGTTAAATTTTAATTAACTGGCATACAGTGGGCCCAACATTTTGGCGTCGTTGTCGGCGAGGTTATCAATGGTGCAAAAGTACATCTGACATTGTTTTGTAGATGCATTATTAAAGTAAGGCATGTAGGTTGCATGATTACATTTTAGTTAATTGAATTTATTTTGAGTGTGAGTTTTTTTTCTTTACATTCCGTTTTATTTCATTTTCAATATTTGGAGCATAAATCTTATCATTCCCATTAGTGGTGTTGTAAGCACCACCCATTCTACTAACAAGTTGACAGGAACATTCAAAGGAGTATCCTCAAGATAGCACATAAAGAATCTAATGAAGAGATGGAAGGAAAGAAAGATGCATAAGTTGTTACCTTCGAATTTCGCATTAGAAGTTCTAGAGGAGTGGCACCAGCATAAAGATTTCCCCCACATGTTCTACCAAATTTTCATGGTTTGGAAAATGAATACCCTGATGTTTTTTTATTTCAATTTGAAGTACTTTGTAGAGGATACGGTTATTGTGATAATTATCAAAAGTTGAAGGTGTTTCCCTTTACTCTAAAAGGAACATCCCTCCGATAGTTCATGAGCCTCGGTGGGAATTGTATACAAACTTGGGAAGACATGAAACATGTATTCTTGAAAAGGTATCAAGATTATTGCAGGGACAATGAAGACATCTTCAAAATGACACAAGGAGAATAAGAGAGTCTAGAGGACTACATAGAGTGCTTTCAATATAACCTCCAAAGATCCAAATAAAGAAAGCTAGGGAAGGAGACCTTAAAAACACTTCTACTTAAGGGAATCCAAGCTGAATATTTAGAAATATTAAATGTGATGGGAATAGGTAATGTATTTCATTTAGCATATGATGATATTTGTGAGTTATGTAGAAGGTATTTAAGAGGAAACCTCAAGACCAATAATAATTCTAAGGAACTTTTATCTTTATTTTTGAAATATGCTGCAAAAACAAGAGTTTTATGAGCTGAAATCAGTAATGTATTTAAAAATTCTAATGCTGATATTAATGATTCACTAAATTCAGAATTGGTTGTTTTGCAGGTTAAGGAAAAGCATGAGGAAATTGAAGAAATAGTTTTCCCTCGGTGTCAAAAGAAACATCTTGCAATGGATTGTCCTCTGGATAGTCTCACAATTTTTGGCATATGTGATTTGAATCATTTTAGAGATCATTGTCCCTCCTTAGCAAGGATGAAAAAAACATATCAAAGAGATCTAGGAGTTTCAGCCAACTCATTGCAACAGTCATGGCAACCGTGGCCTACATGTATGGTTCAAAATTCTATCCCTCCATTTCCTTACTCTCATACTCAATCATTGAATACTCTTCCACCATGGCAGTTTTTGCAGACTCAATTTAACTCTTTCCTACCTTATACACAAGGTTGGAATGGCCTATCTTATGATCACATGGCCACTCTCCCTCATGCTACAACACAACTTGGTCCTTCAATATCAACCTCACAAATCAATCCTCTACATTAGCCACATCTATTTTCTCATCAAACTCCTTGGTATCCAACACAATTTCCTGTCCAATCAACCCTCCACCCTAACCATAATAAAGCAGTACAGTATGCTTACAGTGCTGAACTGCAAAATGTTCCTACATTTCCCTCTAGTTCTACCTCACCTACACCGCTGCAAAATGGCTATGCGCTATTGCATCAAATCCATATAAGGGTTGAACATGTTTTAAATCCAAGATTTGTAGATGGAGTTTCTTCTATTCCTTATAAGCAAGGAGACAAGATCAACAAGACACACATAATATTTGATGAAGAACAGACTTTGGAACCAAAAATTGAAGCATCCTTTACATCATTAGATCAGAATCTCTTATCCATTGAAGAAGATTAGTTTACTAAGGAGCTTCATGGTGTCACATCCATGAGAAATCAAGGGAACAAAGACTATATTAAAGTTTGTTTTCAATCTGTCATCGTTCTACAACATCATTCCATACTTCACCAATTCTTGAGACCATCATTTAAAGGGAATTTGATCTCTCATGTCCTAGCATTCATAAAGTTATATTTTTCTGTTGGGAGTATGAGCCTGATTGAGTCATTTCTTCGAAAGTGGATCCATTTCGAAATATGCATACACTTGAACAATTTTTATATTTCCAAGTAGAATAGGATAGGAAAGAATAACATAATAAAACCATGCTTTTTTTTTTTAGTTTTTACTTTTGAATAAGTATGCTCTCTTCCCGTGCCTTATTTTGATCTGGAAGATCAGAAAGTAGAAAGATATGGAATGGGTATGAGATGTTTTTAGAAATGCTTTCGAATTGTTGACTATTTGAACAAAATGCTTAAATCATTTTTTTCTTCAATTTTCCAATTTCAGTTTGTCTCTATTTGTTACGAAAAAAAATCATGAAAACAAAATTACAATAATCAGGGAAGGTGAATGAAGGATCCATGGGAAAATGAGCCAATGATTTTGAAACCCTTAAAGATTGAAATTTGGCATGAATTTGTTAGCTGCAACACCCAGTTGTGACTGATTATTGTCAGTTGTGACAGTGAGCTGCAACACCCAGCTGTGACAATGAGATGCAACACCCAGCTCTGACAGTGACCTGCAACACCCAGCTATGACAGTGAGCGACAACACCCAGCTGTGATTTTGTTAGTTTTTCAGGGTGAATCCGTGGACCTGGGTAACACTTTTTGGCAAGCGCATTTCGGAAAAAATAGAAAAATGCACCTCGGTCGAGGGCTTGTTAAACCCTCAACCGAGGTCTTAATATCTCGACCGAGGTATTAATATCTCGACCGAGGTTTTATGAAGCCCTCGACCAAGGTTTTGTTTAGCCCTCGACCGAGGTATTTAAATACCTCGGTCGAGGTTTTGTTCGGTTGAGTGTTTTACAAACCCTCGGTCGAGGTTTCGTTAAGACCTCGACCGAGGTATTTAAATACCTCGGTCGAGGTTCATACCTCGGTCGAGGGCTTAAGAAAATAGACTTAGCCCACATTGGAACAAATGAAAAATTTTCTGTGCCTTGCAGAGGTGTACACCCTGCCATTCCTAGCACATAACTGAGTGAAGTTGATACCGATAAATTCACCAACTAATCTTCTATCCATTGAGGTATCATACACGCATTTTGGCATTCATATGAAATTTATTTTTTAATTACTTCTAAAACTTATACTTAGAAAACCACACTGCAACTTCGAAGCAGCTCAAAGAAAAATCCGCAGAGTTAAAAAGAACACAGCCAAAAAATTCTTAAAAATGCACACATCACATATGACGTGTCCTCTTCAAAAGGGTATATTTGGTTTTTCAATTTTTGAAAAAATAGAAAAATTTGCTTTACGTCGACAAATATGTGTTTAAAACGATGCTGAAATCGAATGTGGTCACTTTCGAAAAATAATAAATAATTGTATAATGCGAAAAAAAATTAACAAAAAAGTATGCACATCACACTGCATTTTATGTAGATCATGCTCATA
>LPNX010994573.1:0-22209 GCA_001517045.1 Pseudotsuga menziesii
TCCCATAAGACACATCAAAACTCAAGCTTCCTCTTGTTCTTTCTTGAAGGTGATCCTGTAGGCACAACTATAGGACCAGTGTGCATCTCTGGATCCTGCAAATTAAATATAAATTGTTAAATTCAACAAACTATGTACTAATACATTAGCTCAATAAAATACCATATCTAAATTAACTCAAAAATTATGAAAATGTTAATGGACATTGCATGAAACAATTGTTCATTAATGGACATCTCACCTCAGTGAGAGACTGTGACAAAGGGGATTGTGTTTCTTGTAGCAGATGGAGCTGTTGGTTGAACATGAAGGATGGTCGCATCCATGGTCGAACCAGAGGGGGCAGGAACTGGTGGTGGTGGTGGTGGCTACAATCAGCAAATCTTGAAATAGTTAGAAATGTGCATGAATAAACAATAGACAACAATAACACACTATGTCTATATCATGTTCAAATAGTTGTACCTCTGTGTGACTTGTTGCCATTGTAGATGCAACACTGACTGCTACATCAACCATCCCTGCAAGGTTTTCAATAGTAAACTCTGGCTCCTGATGCAGTAAACATGCAAATCAAACATTAACAAAATATTTTATGCACTGGATTTCAAGTTAACCAAGAAATATCATCGAAGGATATACAAATTACCATGGTATCAGTATCTCCATGGTCGTGGACAACTTCACTCTTTTTAGGAGTAGGCCGTCTCATATACACTTGACCTTTGTTCACATATGGCCTATGAGGAGATACAACTCCAGGAAATGGTCCACGTGTTTCAGTTGGTGGCTATAGTCAACAAGATTTCATGTAGCTAGACATGCATGATTCAACGAACATACATGTATTTAAAAAATGACATTTTTTAAATGTTTAAAATGTTTACCTCCATCATTGCTTTCCCTCGTGTAGGATCTGGCATCTGCCCAGATATTTCCTCTTTCGATACGACCATGGAGCCTACCTCCATCACTGCTTTCCCCCGTGAAGGATCCGGCATCTGCAAGTTTAATAATTGTAAATATTAGACCGTAGATAATATTAGTGAACTAACATGTATAGTATGTGGAAATTAACAATTTAACAAGTACTAAAAAACTGAAATTTTAAAATGTTTACCTTGGTGTGAGATACAGCAATGGGTGCTATAGGAATCTCTCCACCAACCAAGGGATCAGTGGATGGAATGTCATGCCCCTGTGTAGAGTGTGGAACATGATACTCTGGGGCATCGCTGCCGGCATAAAGCATCAACTGCAAGTTCACAAAATTAATATATTAGCTCAAACTATACATATGTGTACAAAGAGGAAAATAAATGAAGAATTTATTACAATTAACCATATACATACATCACTCAAAAACCCACTGAAGACAACATCTGACGAAAGACCATAGCATGGACGACCACATGATGTGCACTCGTGAGGCTCAAAAGTAGGCTGGGAATGTGCTGATGGTGCTGCACTAGTAGATGGTCCTGCAGTAGATGGGGGTACTGCACTAGTGGGTGGTACTACACTAGAAGATGGTCCTACACCATGACGACCTGGTGTATGTACCACACCAGGGACATATGTCCCTTCCTCGCCCATATGTTGAACCATAGTGCTATGGCGAACAACAGCTCATGCCAAACTCAAAAATGTATCACGTGTCTGTGGAATAACATGATGTATAGGTGGGACATCTAGCCCAGGCAACTTCCTACGAGGTGCAGGGATAGGGCGATCAATGTCTCGAAGCCTGGCATTGGGTTAGTTTTGGGGCATCCCCCCACCGATCCCCTGAAACGCCAATATGTCAAAATAGTTTACATGTTTACCCAACACGAACTCTGCATACATCTTTCGAAGGAAGTACAAGGGAATTTCCCTATTGTTGTGTGGTGGCATATCAAAAACCATATACCATGTGTCCATCCAGTTATCAACAAATGGTTGATATGTGCACCACTCGATAGAGATATGCGACCTATTTGCATTTGGGATTTCCCCCATGCGAGGGTCCCTAAACAATGAAAATATATGCTCTTTGGTAATTTTCAACTTTTTTATTGCACTGTAGCTAATCCCATCAGCGTACTCACGTCTTTTTCTTTCTCTATATGAAGTAATATCATATAGTATGTTGTTTGACAATGTAATAGTCTCAACAATTGCATCCAAAGTGGATGCAAGTGAATGTCAAATCCTATCACCACCACTAAAAGCAGTACTGAAACATCTCAACTGGGCAAGCTCAATCAATATTTCAGCATTGGTGTCCATAGCCGCAACTGCAATAAAAAAATTAATAAGGAAATAATTAGAAACGTATACATGGTATATAATGACATCTCTTCAAAATTGAAAATGTAAATTAAGGAAAACTTAAGTTACAAGCAATTTAATGGCATTCACTTACATACATTTAAAACTTAAAATTAAACATTTAACAATTAAATAGTGAGTTTCGTTCAACTTCTTTCTAGAATTTAAGGCAATTTTTCACCCTCATTGGTGACTTTTCCATGCACACTTGGGTTTAAACTTCTTTGAATTTAGGAGTGCTATTTTGCTATTTAAACTTCTTCCATTTTGATGATTATATTGGTTGTTACATTTGGATCTCTCATTCATTATGTATCTTAAAATGTTGGCATTCACCTAGCTATGAAAATAATTGCTAAATTTTATTGCACTTTGTGTTAATTCCAGCACAATCATTGCATTTGAAGGTTTGACTATGCATGTTACAGGTGGGCACTCTCACTAGTATCCCAATTCAAACTTTGCATTGTCCATCAAATTCTATGCAAGTTGGGATTATACTTGTGTTTGTTTTATATATTTCTAGCCTTTTGGAACATTGAATATCTATTAGACATGATGTTTTTTATTCTTATAGCCTATTTTAGTTTGAATCCATCAAACATTAGCTTGGGAGTTGTTGGATTGAAAAACACAATTCTAGGTTAAAAATTGACAAAAAAAAAGAATGCTTTGGGTGATTGAATTACCTTGTTGGATGAAAATTCATGAGTGAAATCTCCTCCCCTCAACCTAAATCAGCTCCTGCAATAATCCCAAGCAGTTAACTTGCTCCAAATCGCTCCAATTGCCCTTCGTTTTCACGTTCTTGATTGTTAAAATGGGCCGTGGGTTTCGGGCCTGTGTATTTTTTTATTTTTTATTTTTACAAATCGTGTACGTGTTTTATAACTACATATAGTGAGCGCGTTTTGTAGTTATATAATGCATACATGATATTTCTTCCTATCCTACATGTCCCATGACATGTCAGGCTTGGGTTGAACCATACCAAGTGCTATGTAGCAGAACCTTGACGTATTTTTTGGTAACGTGATCTTGTTTTTGAAAACTAGGATTGCATCTAAAAGGTCCCTCAACTTTTTGCACACACCCACCAAATAAAAGAAAGATAATTGAGAATAATAATCTAGAAACCCATGTTGAGGGAAATAATCAACAATCTCTTACTTCATCTCTTACTAGAAAGAAAATTCAAATGTTTCTTTTTTTATTATATTTTGAAATTTTCAATAGGAATGTTCACGATTGCATGATAGATTCTGGTGAATCTTCAAATGTTATGCCTTTATCTATCTGTAAAAAACTCAACACAAATATGAAACCTTCACCTACGCAAATTGGGCAGTTGGATAGATCCAAGGTGAAAGTAATAGGAGAATTAAAAAATGTTTCAATCGTACTCTCCTCTAACCCTAGAATTCATCATACTATCGATATTGTGGTAGTCAATGTCCCAGAATCTACATGATGTGCCCAAGTCGATATTGGTCTAAGAATCTCAAAGGCTACTTTTCCACCAACCGGTCACGCCTATGGTTACCATATAATGGTAAACCAAATAAGATAAAAATTAACATGGAACCCTATCTGAAACAAATGGTAACTAACCTCAACAACACAAGTGATTCTTCCCTATTTCTAAGTGCCAACATGAAAAATTATGCCATGGATACCTTTTTGGGGGACTTTCCTACAAATATTTTCCCTTATGTTGAATTAAAAAATAACTGTGAGATTATGCATTTTTCTTGGGTGGAATCATCTCAAACCATCCTTCACAATGTATATAATGTAAATACTAAATTCAAGTTATATAAAACTTGTTAGAATGTATTGTTTCACGATTCAAGTTCCAAGGAAGGAGTTGGAGCCTGTTGCATTTTAATTGATCCAACCAGTAACAAAATCATGATGTCTTATAGGTTACAATTTCACTGTACAAATTTTATAGTTGAGTATAATGAAGCACTTATCCAAGGTCTTAAAAAGGTTATCGACTTGAAAGTAGAGGTGATTAAAGTTTATGGTGACTTTAAGATAATCATTAAACAAGTTAGGAACTTAATCAATTGTGTTTCTACTCATTTAAAAAATTAGGTAAGTATGGAATTTAATTAATATTTTTAGGTCTTTAATACAAATTTTGTACCTTGATAAAAACACTTTGATGTTGACTTTCTTGCTAATGTCACATCCAAATTAATTCCTACTAAAGGTTTTGCACCTGATGCATTTTTAGTCGAGTTAATTTATAGGCCTTCTATTCCCAACAACATCACTAACTCGAAATTGTAAACAAATATTAGATATCCCCACTACTCTAGATACTTTTAAAAATGTTTCCATTAATGAAGATGATCATGACCAATCCCTATTGGATATTCACAATCATTTTTTCTCTCTATTGTTCTAGTCCCCAAATCATTTGTTAGGCTTGAAATTTTTTATGATTTAGAGAAAAAATTCAAAAAAGTTACTAATTGTAAAACCAATAGTTCTTGTATGAACTATCAAATCATAAATATAGGAACTGGACAAAATCCTCAAAATATAAATCTTGAGACCGAATGTACCCCTACTAAGAGAGATGCTTTCATTAAATTGTTTAAATAATATAAATTTTTTTCCTAAACCTATGGTGATGAAAACATTTGACATAATTATAATGTAGCATAATATTCCTATGAAACCCCAGGTTAATCCTTATCAACAAAAAATTAGAAAAAGTGCATCCTAGCCTAGAACCATCGGTAAAAAAGGAGCTATAAAAATGTATGTCTGTTAGGATTAATTCTCCTGTGAGACACACCCAATGAGTGGATAACCTGATACTCGTTCAAAAGAATAATGTGAATATTTGTCTTTATGTTGACTTTAGGAACTTGAATAAAGCCTTTGAAAAAGACAACTATCAAGTACCCTCAATGGAACAAATTTTGCAAAAAGTATTTGGTTATGAGATGTTTTCTCTGTTACATGGACTTTCCAGGTGCAACCAGGTTTTGGTGTCTCACCCGTATCATTTGAAAACTACCTCTAGAAACCCATGGGGAACTTTATCTTATAGAAATATTCCATTTGGATTGATAAATGTAGGTACTACTTTTCAGGGAGAAACAAACATTCATTTTCAAGGATTTATTCATAAATGTGTTGTGGTTGTTAATTTTTGTACCTAGGAATTTGTTCCCTAAGTGACTTTTTGCCTAAGTCACTTAGAAAAGGGAAAAAGGTGACCCTCACATTAAAAGCTACTTAATGAGACTTTATAAAGTTAAAGTCACTTTTTGACAAATTTAAGTGGGTGAGTAAATTTATTTAAGTGAATTAAATAAATGTGATTTTTACTCTCATTGAATCTTAGCCATTGGATTGGATCTTTCTCCACCGTTGGATTAGATTCCCACTTAGGGTTTAGACAAAAAGGGTTGAGGGAGGCATTTCACCTCACTTTTCATTCTTGAGAGAAGAAGAGAGAAGGAGAGCAGAGATTGCTGAAGAGACTGAGAGTGGGCATGATTTTCGAGGCAGCCTGCTAGAGAAGATTTTGGTGGGCACGATTATCGAGGAGCCATAAATGCTAGCACAGATTTCGAGGAGGAAGTACGACAGCATTTAATAGGTTGCACAGATCCTGAGGAGAAAGGTACGGCCTGCATTTATTGTTGGCACAAATTTCGAGAAGAGGTATGGCCACATTTATTGCAAATCATACATTACGGATTTGGCACTATTTTCGAGGTAAATCTCCAGCACAGGTTTCAAGGAAAGGTACAACATGTTTCCCAAGGAAGCAGCTTTAAATTTCGGGCATAGATTTCAAGGTTGTACGGCTGCATTTAATGCAGTCCGTACAGTACGGTCTTTGACTGATTTTTGGGTTTGTTCTAGCACAAAAATCAAGAACAACAGTTTGTTGTTCCTGCATAGAAATCGAGGAAGGAAGAGCAGTGATTTCCAGGTTGTTTTTTGAGACTGAAATTGCACGGAAACCGAGGCAGCTCTTGCACAGAAATCAAGGCAGCTTGCTGGTCATTTTTCTGGGTTGAGATAAGTTGGATTTTTGACTAAATGAATGTTTGATTTTTATCTTGAAGAAATAATAAAATCTCTCTCTCTCTGACTGGTTTTCCCCGTGGGGGTTTTTCCAGGGCTTAATTTGGCCAAAATTCTTTGAGTCTATATTTTTATGGTGTGACTGTTAAATGTGTTTTTCAGCTTGTTAGTGGTTTTTTACTGTGTGTTTAATTGTTCAGAAAAATTTCTTAAGTAACCTACAGCCAATGCAAAAACCAGCTGTAGGTGAAATCCATGAAATGTTGACATAAACTAGCAAACAGTAAAACTCAGAAATTTCTACATGGTATCAGAGCTTGGGGGCAGAAAATAGTGATAGTTTGCAGACACACAGAAATTTTCAAAACTCAGAAATTTTAGTATTTTACCTTCTGTCAGTGAGGAGCACTTTGTTGGGTTGGTGTAGAGATGGCTACAGGTCTTAGATTGGAGGATAGGCTGGATGGGACAGGAAATTTTGTGTCGTGGAAGGCCATAATTTTACTGTTACTGGAGGAGAATGAGTTATGGCCGGATGTAGTTAGGAACACTACAACAAATCCGATTGTCATTCCTGCATCAACAGATGCAGCAGCCCTATCAGCTTTCAACAAGCAGGACTGTAAAGCTAGGAGGATCATTCTAGATGCAGTTAAAAACCACATAATCCCTCACATTTCAGGCAAGGATAGGGCACACGAGATGTGGTCAGCCTTGATCAGTTTGTATGAGAGTTCCAATGAGAACAGGAAAATGGTTCTCAGAGAGAAACTCAAAAGTATAAAGATGAATGGGGGTGAGGGAGTCACAGCATATCTTACCAGGATTTCTACAGTTCAGGATGAACTTGCAGCGGTTGGGGAGAAGGTAGCCCCTATAGAGCTTGTACGTACAGCAGTGAATGGGGCTTCAAAGTCCTGGGGTGCATTTGTGCAAGCCATAGTGGGAAGAGAGAACCTACCTGACTGGGAGAGAATTTGGGATGACTTTGTGCAGGAGGAGACTAGGAGAGGTCTTGTACAGGGCAGTACATCTCACAGTGGAGTTGATGACGAGAATGTGGCTTTGGAAGCTAAGGGCAAGAAGAAGAAGAAGGGTCCCAAGAAGGGTGGGGCCAAGCAGCACCAGCAGCAAAGTGGGCAGAAGAAAGACTTGAGTAAAATCAAGTGTTATGCTTGTCAGGCGTTTGGGCACTATGCCTCACAATGTCCAAGCAAGAAGAAGAAGAAGGGACAGGGACAACATACTGCAGCCTCAGCAGAGGTTGATGATTTTGGTGATGCATTTCAGAGGGAGTTTTCCTTGTATGCTGGATAGATGGAGAGAGATAGAGTCTCTTTAGCCACCAGCACAGATATGGATATGGATTGTGAGCATTCATTGTTGGCAGGTCATCAGGGGGGTCCATCCACCTCTACTACTTGGTATATTGACAGCGGAGCCTCGAGCCACATGACTGGAGCTCGAGAGATGTTCTCAGAGCTATCTGAGACATGTAGAGATGTGGAGGTTGTCCTTGGAGACAACACCGTTGTTAGAGCTGTTGGTCGGGGGACCATTACATTTCAGAGGGAGTCGATGAGTCTCATGACTCTGAGGGATGTGTTGTATGTCCCTAGGCTGAAGAAGAACCTTGTGTCAGTTTCCACCATTGAGGACAGGGGTCTTGGGGTGTGATTTTTAGATGGGAGAGTGCAGGTGTATCCCAGGGCTACAGGTATGTCTAGTGCCATGGACATTAGAGTCAGATGTGGAAAGTTGTACAAGCTCTTGTTTCAGCCACAATACACTCTAGCTCACAGCAACAGCAATGAGCTATGTGAGCTTTGGCATTAGAGGATGGCCCACCTACATCACCCAGCTCTCAGATTGTTGAGGAGCATGGTTATAGGATTACCAGAGTTCAGTAGTGAGCAGAGTGATGTGTGCAGGGGGTGTGCTTTGGGAAAGTACACCAAGACTGCTTTTTCGAGGAGTGACACGAGAGCTACTGGGGTGCTAGATCTTATCCATTCTGACATATGCAGTCCTATGTCATCTTTGTCTTTGACAAGTTTTGAGTACTACATTAGATTCATTGATGACTACTCCAGGAAGACCTGGATCTACTTCTTGAGGAGCAAGAAGTCCTTACTTGTGTTGAGAGTCTTCCAAGGGTTCAAAGCCCTTGTGGAGAAGCAGACAGGGAGGAAGATCCGGATGTTGAGATCGGACAATGGGGGTGAGTATACCTCCAAGGAGTTCGATGCATTCTGTAGACAGGAGGGAATTCAGAGACAATTGATAGTTCCTTACACTCTTGAGCAGAATGGAGTAGCAGAGAGAAAGAACAGGTCGATTGTGGGGGAAGCTAGAGCGATGCTTCATGATCAGGGGTTACCTTTCTTTCTATGGGCAGAGGCATGTAGCACTGCAGTTTATCTGCAGAACAGGAGTCCTCACAGGGCAGTGGGGAGTAAGACTCCTGAGGAGATGTATTCAGGCAAGAAGCATGAGGTGTGCCACTTTCACATATTTGGCTCGTTGACTTACTCTCACGTCCCTTCTAAGAAGAGGATGAAGTTTGATCCCACCATAGAGAGAGGCATATTTGTGGGATATGACGAGACTTCAAAGGCCTATCGGCTTTACTTACCTAGCTCGAGGAGAGTTGTTTTCTGGTGGGAAGTGAAGTTTGATGAGGAGAGAGCCTTCAGGAAGTCTAGGGAGTTAGAGCAGGGGGAGACACCAGCTCCCACACCTCAGTTGGTACAGGCTTCTTCGATGCAACTATCAGGTCCACAGGTTTCTGGAGTGACTGGATCACAGGGTACAGGCACAGCTTCTACAGGTTCAGTGATTCAGGTTGCTAGCACTTCAGGGACATTTTCAGGGACAGGTTAAGGGTTGAGTCCTCAGGTCACAGGTTCATCAAGTACTGGTCCTTGGGGTGTTGGACCTTCCGGTACTGGGACTTCCTCAGATGAGGAGAGCCCAAGACCATTTTGGGAGGAGCAGTCTTCAAGGAAGAGGAAGCCTAAGTGGCTTCAGGATACCTTGAAGGAAGTAGAGGCATTTGGTAGGCCTCAGGAGCAGATGAGGATAGTGGTGGAGCCAGACAGTCTTGGTGTGGTGCCAGACAGGTATGATATGGCCCTTGTTGCGAGTCTTTGTGACTCTGAGCCATCCACATTTGAGGAGGCTTCCCAGCATCAGGTATGGAAAGATGCCATGATGGAAGAGTACCATTCCATCATGAAGAATGATGCTTGGGAGATAGTGCCGAGACCTGAGGGGAAGTCAGTGGTGTCTTACAAGTGGCTTTACAATATAAAGCATGCTGCGGATGGCAGTGTGGAGAAGTACAAGGATCGGTTTGTGGCACGGGGGTTCTCACAGGTTGAGGGAGTTGACTATGATGAGACATTTGCTCCAGTTGCTCGGTATTCTTCTATTAGGGAAGTTATATCTATAGCAGCAGAGATGGGTTGGAAGATCCACCAGATGGATGTGAAGACTGCATTTCTCAATGGTCTTCTGCAGGAGGAGGTATATTTAGAGCAGCCACAGGGATTGGAGATCCATGGGAGAGATTCTCATGTGTGCAGGCTGAGGAAAGCCTTGTATGGACTGAAGCAAGCTCCTAGAGCTTGGTACTCTAGGATTGATACTTACTTGACATCGATGGGATTCCAAAAGAGTGAGGCTGATCCAAACCTATACTTCATTGTGGTTGGAGGAGATCCGCTCATTCTTCTGCTATATGTTGATGATCTATTTATCACAGGTGATGAGCATCTCATTGCACATTGCAAGAGAGATCTAGCATTGGAGTATGAGATGACAGACATTGGACTGATGCATTACTATCTGGGGATGGAGGTTTGGCAGGAGCCTGGACATATTTTCCTTGGACAGGGGAAGTATGCAGTTGATATTCTGAAGAGATTTCGGATGGAGGACTGCGGGCTGATGTGTACGCCTATGATCACCAACTGGAAGCAACTTCATGCTTCCGAGGGTAAGTTGGTGGATCCCACTTTATATCGTCAGCTCATTGGGTCATTGATGTATCTGGTCAATACCAAGCCAGACTTGTGTTTTGCGTTCAACACTCTTAATTAGTTCATGGTTGAGCCTAGGAGTGTGCACTGGACTACCGCAAAGCACATACTGAGATATCTTGCAGGTACAGTGGATTATGGTCTGGACTACAGGGGTTCGGGTGGAGTCAGCTTGGTTGGGTTCACAGATTCAGACTGGGCAGGTTGTGTGAGGGATTGGAAGAGCACTTTTGGTTGTTGTTTCAGTTTGGACTCGGCAGCAGTGTCGTGGTTCAGTCGAAAACAGAAGTCCGTTGCACTGATTTCTGCTGAGGCTGAGTATATGGCAGCCAGTAAGGCTACTTGTGAAGCACTGTGGCTTCACAAGTTATTGGTAGATTTATTTGATCAGCAGCTTAGGCCTATGGTGATCTATTGTGACAATTAGAGTTGCATTCAGCTCTTTGAGAATCCAGTGTTTCATGATAGGTCGAAGCACATTGAGATCAAGTACCATTTCATCCGTGATTATGTTAAGAGAGGGGCAGTTGAGCTACAGTATATATCCATTGATGAGTAGGTAGCAGACATTCTGACGAAGTCTTTGGGGAGGGGGAAGTTTGTCTTCTTCAGAGATAAGTTGGGAGTGGTGCAGAACACCTTCCTTGGTAAGAGGGAGTGTTAATTTTTGTACCTAGGAATTTGTTCCCTAAGTGACTTTTTGCCTAAGTCACTTAGAAAAGGGAAAAAGGTGACCCTCGCATTAAAAGCTACTTAATGAGACTTTATAAAGTTAAAGTCACTTTTGATAAATTTAAGTGGGTGAGTAAATTTATTTAAGTGAATTAAATAAATGTGATTTTTACTCTCATTGAATCTTAGCCATTGGATTGGATCTTTCTCCACCATTGGATTAGATTCCCACTTAGGGTTTAGACAAAAAGGGTTGAGGGAGGCATTTCAGCTCACTTTTCATTCTTGAGAGAAGAAGAGAGAAGGAGAGCAGAGATTGCTGAAGAGACTGAGAGTGGGCATGATTTTCGAGGCAGCCTGCTAGAGAATATTTTGGTGGGCACGATTATCGAGGAGCCATAAATGCTAGCACAGATTTCGAGGAGGAAGTACAGCATCATTTAATAGGTTGCACAGATCTCGAGGAGAAAGGTACGGCCTGCATTTATTGTTGGCACAAATTTTGAGAAGAGGTAGGGCCACATTTATTGCAAATCGTACAGTACAGATTTGGCACTGTTTTCGAGGTAAATCTCCAGCACAGGTTTCGAGGAAAGGTATAGCATGTTTCCCAAGGCAGCAGCTTTAAATTTCGGGCATAGATTTCGAGGTCATACGACTGCATTTAATGTAGTCCGTACAGTACGGTCTTTGACTGATTTTTGGGTCTGTTCTGGCACAAAAATCGAGAACAACAATTTGCTGTTCCTGCATAGAAATCGAGGAAGGAAGAGCAGTGATTTCTAGGCTGTTTTTCGAGACTGAAATTGCACGAAAATCGAGGCAGCTCTTGCACAGAAATCAAGGCAGCTTGCTGGTCATTTTTCTGGGTTGAGATAAGTTGAATTTTTGACTAAATGAATGTCTGATTTTTATCTTGAAGAAATAATAAAATCTCTCTCTCTCTGACTGGTTTTCCCCGTGGGGGTTTTTCCAGGGCTTGATTTGGCCAAAAATCTCTGAGTCTATATTTTTATGGTGTGACTATTAAATGTGTTTTTTAGCCTGTTAGTGGTTTTTAACTGTGTGTTTAATTGTTTAGAAAAATTTCTTAAGTAACCTACAGCCAATGCAAAAACCGGCTGTAGGTGAAATCCACGAAATGTTGACATAAACCAGCAAACAGTAAAACTCAGAAATTTCTACAGTGGTATATTCAAATGATGTTACTATTTTCTCAAAGAAAATTCATGACCATCTTATACATCTAAGATAGTTTTTGGACCGGTGCAGGAAAAATGGTATTTCATTAAATCCTAAAAGATCAATTTTCATTGTAACTGAAGGTAGATTGATTGGATTTCTTATCTTGAAGCATGGAATATTGATTGAACTTGAAAGGAACCAAGCAATATACAAAATTAATTTCCCTAGTTCAAAGAAATCCATGCAATCTTTCTTAGTGAAAATCAATTTTTTAAGGAGGTTTGTTCCTAGTTTTATTGAAATTGTTAAACCATTACAAGCCATGATTAAAAAGGATGTATTATTTAAATGGAATTACGTTTAGAAATAATATTTTTGTAGTATTAGGGAATCCATTGCAAAATATCTTGCTTTAAAAGTTTAATGTCTCCTGATTTCTCAAAAGATTTCATTTTGTATACATATTTTTCTAATGTTTCATATGTTGCAGTCTTGACACAACAAAATTATGAAGAGAATGAAATCCCTATATATTTCATGAGTTCTACACTCAAGGGGGATGGGATTAATTATAAATAATTTGACAAGCCAGAACACACATTTTATAAGGTTGGCAAACATTCATACCTTATCTCCTCAAATCCTGAACTAAAGTCATTTTTTTACTCGATAGTTTGAAACATATTTGATTCAGAAAGAACTTGGGGAAATATGGGATAATTGGATGATAGCGTTATAGGAGTATGATATGGATATTAGGCCAGTGAATATTATGAGAGGTCAATGATTATGCAAGCTATCAACACAGTCAGCTAGTACAGGAGAAGCAGAATCAGAATGAATCAATGATGAAGTCTCTAGTGAAAATCACATTTATTTTATTCCTGCAGTTCCCAATTCCTGGTGTATTGATATTAAATTATTTCTAACACATGGGTATGCTCCAAAAAAATATTGAACCTAAAAAAGAGGAGATCCCTTAAATTGAAAAATGCACCTTATCAGTTGATTGATGATGTTCTTTTTAGAAGAAATTATGATGGGGTTTTGTTGTGATTTGTTGATAAAATGATGTTGACAGGATACTAATTGAATTGCATGTAGGTCCTGTTGGTGGTAATTTTGGAGGAGATAACACAACTCATATAATCTTGAGAGATAGTTATTATTGGCCAACTTTGTTTAAGGATTTACATGTTTTTGCTTGCAAATGTAAAGTGTGCTAGAAGGCTACGGGTAGGGTTAAAAAAACTAATGTTCTGCTCCATCTAGTAATCATGGACACTCTTTCCCAGTAGTGGGGATTGGACATTGTTGGTCCAATCAACCCTCCCTCATCTCTACAACATAAACATATTCTTATTACTATAGATTATTTTACTAGATGAACAGAATTTGTTCACTCCGAGCAGTCAACACAAACCAGGTGATATCATTCCTTGAAACTAACTTTGTAACCAAGTTTGATGTTCCTAAGTTCTTATTTTTTCATAATTCATCACATTTTTCTTCTATGGATCTTACTCAATATGCATTAGACAAAGGCATAAAGATAAAATATCAACAAACTATTACCCTTAGGGAAATGGTTTGGTTGAATATACTAGTACGAAATTAATTAAGATCCTCAAGAGAGTTGTAGCCAAACATCATAAAAATTTGCATACCCAACTATAGGGTAACCCCAAAGACTACCATTGGAAATTGACCCTTTATCTTATTTATGGAAAAGAAGTCATCCTTACCCATAATATTGCTTTACCTTCATTTCAATTGTTGATCTATATAGGAGGATGACTACTCTAATCTAGAACATATAATAAATACCCTGCTTCAGTTAGAAGAAGAGAGAGAGAAGTCTAAAAAAAGGTTTATCAACATCAACAACTTGTCAAATGCTGGTTTGATGCGAAATACTCCTCCCAAAGGGATTTTCAAGTAGGGTACCTTATTCTAAAGTGGAATAGATCCTACGAGGATAGGGTTGAATATACAAAGTTCCAACATCTTTGGTTAGGGTCATTTACCATTTTAGAAATACTTGGCCCTGGCACATTTAGATTGCAGACACTTGAGAAGGTCTTCCTGAAACTTATCCAGTGAATGCTCAAATTTTGAAAAAATATTTTTCCTAATTTGTTTGACTAGGCTTTTACATAGTGTGGTGTGTTTCGTTTGATTTTATTTTGGTTTGTTTTGTTTTTTGAAACACACCTTTAATGTTTTTATTTCAATAAAGTGTTTGTAATTTAGTCCCACTAGATCAATATTATTATCATTTCTATGAGAGGTCAGCAATATGAAGAAGAGTTTTATATGTTATCATTAGGAAGATTGTTGACTCTGTGATTTTCATGTATAAATCATTCTCCTCATGGGATTCTAAAATATCTTTACCAAGTTATCAATCATCAAACTTATATAGGCCATTTCTCATTTTAATCAAAATTTAATTTGGATTAAAGCCATGTAAACATCGAATTTTCTCTGAAAGGAATTCCCTTGACATCAAGTGGATAATATGCAATAACAAGTTGTAAACATTAAAATCCTTTATGATCCCTTACTATTAAGGAGCTATAGTCCTGCTTCCTCATCCATCAGATAAAATTTTATGAGGTTAACAATAATCATGGTTCTCCCTTTTCATATTTAACATATAGAACCTAAGAGGTTAATTGAAAGATAAGGGATCTCAATACGAGTCATCCTATCATGTTCATGAATTCTTATGGAATTGACCTTATCGTTAGGTGGTCATCAAGGCAGGGTAATGGCTCCCATCTGTAAGGTTGAGAGGCAAGAGGCCTCATCATGAGTCAGCTTGTTCACTTTCATAAGTCTTTGTGAATGAAATTGTCATTAGTTGGTCACTAAGCCAGGACAATGGCCTTTAGTTCATCTTCATAAACTTTTATCTACCAATAAAAGAGTTCTGAAATCTATGCATCTATACCCGGTGGATGGGATCAAAACAACTAGGTTTGGTTCAAAGGAAAACTTGGCAAGGCTATGGACGCTTGCTGGAACCAGTGGCAATGCCTATGATATTGGGATTCTACCTTTACACTAGTACAAAAATGGGTGATAAATGAGTAGGTGACCAAAACGTTGGTCACCAAGTGAAATAAGTGATGAAACTACCAAAATTTTATAGTCACCACAGTGTTTTTGAGTGAATATGACCAAATTTGAGCAAGTTTAAGTGATCACAAATATAAATGACTAATTTAGTCATGGAATAAAATATATGACTAATTTAGTCATGTGATAAAAAATATGACTAAACATTCTAAGTTAATAATTATATAAGATGCCCATTGTTAAGAAATTATAAAAATTCATTTTTAAAATTGCAATTTATAACCATTGTTGGATTTGATCAAATAATTTAATAGAAAGAGAAGAGTGTTTCATGATATTTAGCCTCCTCCATCTACTACTTGACTATATATCAACACCTTAGTACTCTTAGTGCAATAACTAGACTAGTCAAAAATTGAAGCCTTGATTTTTTTTTGTTTGATTGCTCGTCACTCGGGGATGGTAGTAATAAACCATTGGTTAAGAACCACAACCTAGGGGCATATAAGTCGTCAAAGTCACCCATGGATTACACCCTGACTGGGCCACACCAACCCTTAGCATGGCTAGATTTGTTGGTGTCTCCTCCCAACTTGCGCACCCATAAGGGGAATTGAACCTAGGTCGCCCTACTGATGATACCCGCACCTTAACCAAATGAGATAGAAAGGTTTGACTTCTTTTATTAGGAGGATATGGGGGTGGTATTTGATCCATTTATGTGTCGACGAATCATACAATAATCTCTCTGGATGGAACCACTACCTTAAGGTGCCCCCCATGGCTCTAGGTTCATCCCTCATTGGAATTGAACATTTCCCACTGGTGAAAAGCTCCTTGCTCTTCACCAATGGATCCAACCCCTTTGGGCACTTGAAGCCTTGATTTAATATTATATAGTTATTATATATATTATAATAATATAGATAGATAATATAGATAATATCCCACTGGTGAAAAATCCTATAGTTAATATATTAATATCTTCTGTAGGATTAATATAATATAATTATTATCTATATTAACTATTAATATATTAACACAACTATAAGTAAAGTGGTTGGTGAACGTTGATATGCGTAGCCAACCACTTAGTTTTTTTGTAGATGGTTGGTTGTTAAAAAAAGAAAAAAATTTAAAATCCAAACTCATAAAATGGCATAAAAAGATATACATTTTCAAAACATTTCATGGAAATTCTTAAAGACAAAACTCACAAAATGACCTTAAAAAACTATGCATTTTAACAGAGTTAATGTTCACTTCATGCTGTTTGCTAGTAATCGTAAATTTTATGTTATTTCATGAACCACTTTAATGAGTTTAAGTATGATATATAATGCATGTTTGTGAGAGGATGATAAACAAAATATGTTTTTATTCAAAGATTTTAAGAACCGTATCTTCTTACCTAAAGTTTGAAAGGTAGAATTGCAATGCTCACTAAAAGCATGTCGTAAATACTGGTATAGGGTTTAATCAGGTTACTTCTTTGGTGACAAATCTCATAAGAATCACAATTTGTTCACTAAAAACATGTTGAAAATCTCATTTAGGGGTTTATTAGGTTATTTATTATTCGGTGACAAATGCCATAAAGTGGCATAATTTTTTGACAAACTTTGAAAATTTTAAATGTAATCCATTTATTGAAAGCTGTTAAGATTATCGAAGAAACTAATATTGTTGAACACTATGGAGTATTTCTCTCCGCCAGATTTGGAAATAATAACTAAGAATTGTATGTAGCAACACCATGTTGTCTTCAATGAGTGTCAAGAACACAAAGATATGCAAATGAATTAGTTATGCACGTTTCAAACTCATGAACTACATAGTTAAAAATGTGATGCTGCATCCTTTGTAACTTTGGCCCCAACCATCTTTGGTCGCCACCTAATTACACGTAGTGCTTAAATGTTAAAAGTTTGATTTATTAAACAATCATTACCATTAAATGTATTAATTAGCCTTAACTAAAATATGACAACCATCAAATACATCATGACTGTATACTTGTTTTTTTTCTGGTTAATCTTGATGATTTGCTCAATGAAGTCAAAATTCCAAATAATATCTAAACGCATATTATCGTAAATATATAATATGTAAGATTGGGCACATTATTTACTTCATATGGATAAAAATTATTAACCTCTAAGAAGTAATTCTTTCATTTCATATTTATTCAATTCTAAGGATCATTCTTTCTCATCTTAGCAAATGATGATTAAGCACAAAACTACAAAATCTACTTTATATGAAAAGCATTCAAAATATTCATTTTCAAATCCAAATTATATAATATTTAGACTTATTTTTTATTTATCTTCTTAACCAATAAATTAACATCATTTAAAATCTTATTGATTTAAATTAAATAATTATTTATTTACTTACTAAACCTATTCTTCATTTCAAATTACCCATAAATATACTATTGGCATGGCTACCTCTCCTACCACATTTGCATCTTTTAAAACAAATTATAATTATATCCTCATCATAACATTATAATTAATTCTTTAGAAAAAAACACTTAAAAGATGAAAATATAATGGATATAATTTTATTGTGTTGGTATGGAACCCTTGGCTTCTTCCACACTCCTCGCACTTTCAAAGAAATGATTAAAAAATTATTTTAAAATCCTTACAAGTAATATATGTACCTAAAACGAATGAAAAAACATTAAAACTGAACCACCACGGGGATTAAAAATAGACCAAATTCAATTTGGTGGAAAGCACGAGAGTTATAGAAATTTATGCTTACCTCCAAATCTATGTAATATCATATTTAAATATTGTTCTTCCCTCCATTAGATAAGTTGAATTCAACTAGTTTGTCCCATGCCAAAATCGATCTCTGCATATTAAAAACTAGAGTCCCCAAGCTCCATTTGACCATTTTGAGGCATAAAATCATTTGGATATTTGAATATTCGATTTGGGGATCACTTTTTATTATTATTGGTTATTAACTGATTATGGATGATCACGTTCTTTGATATTTTCTCACTGAGAAATAGGCTCTTCCTGCATTCATTTTAAGAAGATGAAGAAAAAGAAGAAGCAAAGCCCATACTATGAAGAAGAAGAAGAATCAAAGCCCATAATTTACAGGCTCTGTATAGATATTTCGATATGCCAGATGAAAAAATGGTTCTTTATTTGTGGATTATGAACAACTTGATCTTTTATTTCCTGCCAAGTTCCTGCCAATAGTTGATCATGGGACTATGCCTTGTTTGTTTCGACCTTGATGGCATCACCCAGTTCTTGTTGCGATTCCATAAAAATAAGCCAATGGTACACATTGCAACATGGGATGCCCTCCTCTAATCTCTCTAGTTCCAGTTTTATCCACCTGGATTCAACAATTACTAGCTCATTGGTTCTAGATTCACATGGCTTAAGTATGGAGTGTCAACCACTTGATCAAAATTTTACCCATTCTCAGATCTAGATTCAATATTTTGAACATGTACTAGTTCTCAAGTTTATTTCTAGTTCACGTCCAGTTTTAAAGCATGAAGTAATTTTATTCTAGTGTAATACTATAGAGCAGGTACTCCTCCGTGCCCTATCCCTGGAAAAAAAATGTAATTTCAGGTTTAAGTGTAATTTAGAGAAATTTGTTTTCTTCTTTTGGGGATGGGTGATTTCCTTCCTTTACTATTCCAATAAAAAATGTCAACGAATCACAATCCACACCTAGAACTCAATCTGGGACCTAGCTCATTGATGCATCTTTGCTAAAAGGTAGAGGCATCTTGGATCCACAAATATTTTTTATTAGTTACTCTATATGTATACACTTATAAGTAACAAGATAAATCCCTTAATGATGTAAGTTGGATGTAATGTCCCCATCCAAATAAATTTTCATGGAGGAAAAATTAGACTAAACCTATTAGTTCCCTAGGTTGGGGTGGAAGCATTAATACTTGGAATAATGGAGCTACAAGACCCTAAATTGACCTTAGACTTACAAATTCACATTAATTGGGTCAAATAAATGATAAAGAGGAAATAAGATGGCATTTGGTTATGAGGGCACATAATAGGGTGTGGGACCCACATGTGGAAAGAAGCCCCACTACACTTGGCATCATTAGCTCACTAATTCAATTCCAAGGTGGAGGGTAATATACATGGGCACATGAAGAGGCAATATTCATGTAAATAATCTAGGAAGGTCAAATTGGAGTGGAAGAGTAACTCCCAAGTAAGAGGAAGTGGCATTGTGACACTTGTAGCCAGATTCCATGGCATCTATGACAACAATGCTGAAGGAATCTATGAAAAATATGAAAAATTCAAACCTGATTGCATACCCATGACACATCTTCCATATTAGGGCTAAAAATAGACAACAAGAGGGCGCATAAAGGTGTTGGGATATATTATATTTCTTGGAAGGTAATAATATCTTTGTATTATGTCAAAAGTTGTCCACAATCTAATGTAAAAGAGTAATACATTATATCCCATATTTATTATGGTAAAGTATACTCTTGATATCCATTGTTATATAAAGAGGTGTTATTTTGGAGAATTATACTATCCCACATGCAATATGTGAGAGTAATTCCTCCATATCCTTGGGTATATAATAGGGTAAAGGGAGTCTCTTTATATATATCATAATATCATCTCATGGTACATATGGAATGTTCTCAAGACATATTTTGTATATCGTATTGGGATTAATGCTCTCTTTGTAAGATTAAAGGTGATTTCTAGAGATAGTACAAGACAACCTTCTCATTGACGTAGCCCAATTGGGTGAACCACGTATATCTGGTGTACTCTTGCCTCTTTCCTCTTTCCGGTTCTTTTCTTTGATATGTTGTTGGTTTCCTAGATAGATATATAGTGTAGTTGACCTAATATTCTAACATGGTATCAGAGCGTAGATTACTATGATCTAGTATCTTCTTTGAATTTAACCTATAATTGTTATCTGGGCACTGGCTCTATTTTGCAGATTTTCTTTCTCATTTGGTAACCATTGATCTTCTCTTCAGATCTAGGCATTATTCTTTTTTTTGTAGATTTTCTTTCTAATATGGTAGTCATTAAGCTTCTCTTCAGATTTGGGCATGATTTTAATTGTTTGAGATTTTTTTCAAACCCTAATCCTTTGTTGTGTAAATTTTTACATAAATTTTTGAAGGGTTTACTGATTTTTTTTCTTTATATCTATATGAAAATTTGATTCTCCTCATGGAAATCTATCTTCCGATTATTCAAATCTAGTTTTTTTTATTTTTATGTAGTACTTTTTTGTAGGAAAATTGAGGTCGCAACTTTCAGATCCAGATTTGAAACTTTTGGTGTAGAATATGAAGAAGATAGTTACATATTTGATTTCTTCGTGAAAACATATGTGATTTAAAAAAAATCATATAATTTTGTATCCGAAAAGTGAAGATATCGTTGATTTAAAATCAACTATTTTTCAAAAAAAAATCGTACGGACGGAAATATTGCAGAGTTTATATATTTTGACATAATATCTAGATTGGTATTCGATTTGCGTTGTTGGATGCAAAATGACCATGCCATTTCTAGAAACAGGTTATAATATAAATTTTGAGTCATATTTATCGTGTTATGGTCATTTCAAAATTTCGTCTCAAAACCCTTGATCTACATTAAAAATAAAATAAAAATTGGTAAGATCTTTTCTGTTTACTCATTCTTTTCCTAACTTGTCTATCTTTTGCATTATGGTTTGTATTTCTTGTCAAAATTTCTATCATTATGACTTGAGAAGTAGCTTTTGTTCCTGAACTTGTTGGTACTAACTATCTTTCATGGAAACTAAAAAGGATTGCCGTTCTCAGGAGTAAGAATCTATGGAGGCTGGTTAATGGTGAACACGAGAAGCCTGTAGATGCTTAATATGTGATTAAATGGGAAGAAAAGTGCGATCAAGCAAGAGAGCTCATTGGTCAAACGGTCTCAAATAGTGTTCATGTAAGTATTGAGGTAGAAGGCAGTCCAATTGAGGGATGGAAAATACTTTCTTTTTTATTTGATACATTTGATGATGTTTATGCTTATTACCTTGAAAAGAAGATCCATGAGCTAGATCCTACTAATTTTGAAAGAGTACAATTAGATCTTGCTGAATTGAAAACTTTAAATGAAAAATTAAATAAGTGTGCTAAAGATTACAAAAATACGGACACTCCTCTTATCATTCTTGTATAACAAAACTTGTCATCTTCTTTTTACATGTTCATCCAAACTATGAATAAGACTCTTTAATTGTATCAAAGTACCACAAAACCTACTTTTGATGATTTATGTAAGGGGTTGATAAATGAGAAAGAAAGGTTGATTATTTTAGGATAAGTCTCACCTAATAAATCTCTTATGGCACATAATAATAATAATCCTAAGAAAAGTTTTAATAATGCTAAAGGTTCAGAAAACTCTTGAATCTGCAGGTAGTGAGGTCGGTAATCTTTCTGATACTCATAGAACTAGATCTAAATTTGCTTGTATCACCAAAATTTTGGATACAAACTATCCTACTTCTTATACTAAAGCTAAGGGTAAGCCTCATTGGGAATAAGCTATGTCTATCAAGTATGAATCTATTTTGAGAAACAAGACTTGGTCCCTTGTTCCTCTTCCTTTAGGAAATAATTTAGTTGTTTTTAAATGGGCTTATAGACTAAGTTCACTACAGAAGGACAGATTGAAAAATATAAATCTAGATTAGTTGCAAACACCCTAACACCCTAACATCCCCATGTCCACCTATAAACCACAAACACCCCAAAAAACTCTTTCTACCTCTATCCCCTACCTCTAACCCCCTACCCCCAACCCCC